>JARUPZ010000009.1:1200000-1587500 GCA_031213475.1 Nereocystis luetkeana | reverse complement strand
CATGAGCTTCAACGTTGATCACTCATACGCACTCCGAAAAAAGAGTACCACAAAAGCTAATAGAGCCCCGTGCTCAAAGGCTCACTCACTCGTGACTGCCGGCTTGAGCTAGAAGCACATCTAAGATTCTGCTCCATTTGCTGTCCTTGCTCCTTCCTTCTCATTACGTACGTAATCTTATTTATTACTATTGTTAGGCTTGCCATCCGACAATGTGCAGCATGAGTTTTCACGTTGATCAATCAAAATCTTCCTGAAAGAAGAAATCTCCGTACGCGCAGGAAACCTATACACCAAGTATATCTACCTTCTACAGTACGTCTACTTCCTTTTATGTTGTATCTACGATACTCTACGTGCTGTCTTTGCTCCCTCCTACATCTTAGTATGCATTCGTTACTTCTATTCTTGAATCCTAACCCGCATCCAAGCTCCTCTTATAATGTTCGCCATCGGGCAATGGCCATAAGCGTGCAAATGTATGAATTCCGATACTAGAAGTAGAAATGAGTGAAAAACTTGATAAACCGCTTTGGGGGGGGACACCGTCTTGTAGGTGAAGCTCATTAATTTCTGGAATTAAAGTACTTTAGTACCTGGTACCTGTTATCAATTAATTGTGTAATAATACATGTACATGAACATCATACCAGGTAATTATTGTCGAATGACGAGCCCCCCCCGTATACTATGGTATGGGGTGTAGTCATTAATCGCCTGAGCTTCTGCTGTATTCTGGTGTAATTTACTGTTTTGCTCATCGTTTTGATTTTATTTGGCTGACGTCGATACCGGTCGCGTTTTGTTTCAGGTTCCCAACGTACGAATGGCCTATTGTCGTGACATTTCGCGTTTCGTTCATGGTATAGAGACATATCAATAGCCTACTGTCGTTGTACCTCGGGAATATTTTATGTTTATGCGTTAATCGGCTAATAATATCGTCGGTGTTTTTTTTTGCATGGTATAGATACACATGAATAGGATATCGTTCGTGCTTTGCCTTGGGTTGGGTACGTATCAATAGGCTATTGTTCGGGATTTTGTCTTGGTATGGATACGTGGTGATAGGTTTTTGCTCGTTATTCTGCCTTGGTATGGATACGTATTAAATTGGCTGTTGTCGTTTCCTTTTATGTTCTTCTCGCGGTGTTTACAGGCTATCCCGACGAAGACAAATGCTACGACCCGGACGAGCCGCAGCCGCAGGGGTATTTCAGAGCTCAGAACGATAAGTTCCTTCAGGTGCGGCTGCACCCCCGTGCCTCGCGCACACGCTCTCGCCAGTAGACTACTGCTGCTACCAGTAGAGTACTACTGCTGTTGCTCTGGCCGCAGACACTCACAGAAGCATTCCCCGAAGGTAGAACACTGCCGCAACATTTCGTCGACGCTTGAACTCGTACCTCTGGTGTATAGTGGGGGTTCAATGAGGCTCTCGTCCTGCTTTTTCTGTACAGCCTTTTCTCCTACCCCGGGGACGTCCTTCTACCGTCCCCGGGCTTTTTCTCCCAGATTGCCAGGGGAAACCGAAAACAAAAGGGATCCTACGCACAAAGTCGTGTGCTGCGTTAGCTTCAACGTTAATCACCCGAAAAAAAGAAACGCCGAAAGAAGGAGAACACCGGGGGGGGAACACTAAAAAAAAAAAAAGAGAGCCTACTATGCACGAAAGTCCGTTTCCTGCTCCCTTCTGTACCTCCTCCCGGATAAATGAACATCTACCAGGTATCTATTAATAGTTCCTCCGCTCTCAGTACATGTTCTTCTACCTTACAGTATTACACCCCGAACACGTTGTATTTATCAGCTGCGTGATGCGCCCACTTTTTTTGTTTGTTTGTTTGTTTGATGTCTTTTTCCACAGGGGCATCTCATCAGGATCCCCCCGGACGCAGTGATGTACGATGCCCGAGACCTCCCTCTTACGCCTAAGGATTACGACGTGTGGGCCAAGGGTCTGCGCAACCCGTTCAGGTTGGACACCGACGTCACCACCGGGGACATCTACATCGGCGACGTCGGTCACATCACGGTGGAGGTCGGTATTTCGGGCTGCTGCGCGTGCTTCCGATATCATGTTGTCTTACAGCAGTCAAAGTTTTTTGTTTCGAATGCGTCAGGACTCCTCGGCATAATAATCCGGAAAAATTTCCGACCGAAACACGTTCGCTCTTATTGTGGCGCGACGGAACCAACCCAAGCCCATCCCAACGCAACCGAAAGACGCGTTCTACAATGTTTTCTGAATGGCCGGCCTCCTTAACGCCAACTCGTCGGAATGCCAGTCTTGTTTCGAAAAATGATGCAATTGTATACTTGGGCCATGGGATTATTCACCGGGATGCGATTTGATTTTTTTGCTGGAGTCAGTTTTCGGTTAAGAAGGTGTGGAGCTCTTCAAATGAGGAGCCTCTGATAGAGTTGGGTAAACCCCTATCGTAGTACGCCTCCTAACCCAACCAAACCCAACCAAACCCAACCCAACCTTACAGGAGATCAACATCCTGCGCAACCCTCTGGAGGCATCTCCGGACTCCCTTCCCGCTAACTTCGGCTGGCCTTGCGTCGAGGGCGACGGCATGCTGTTGGCCGCCTACAACTGGATCATTCAGGTATAGGGTTAATACCACCCCCCGTGCCCTTAAGGCAGTTTACGTAGTTTCTATCAGCGCTTTGGTCTTACTGGCATTTTTTTATTGCTGAAAAAGTATCCTATACTAATTCTAAGTAGTTTTTGTTTCGTGACAAGCCGATTTACCTGGTCTTGCTTTTACGAAAAGAATGATCCTATACCGATTCCAAGTAGAATCTTTTTCGTGACAGGCCGATTGACCCGGTCTTATCTCTACGAAAAAAGATCCTATACTGATTCCAAGTAGACTGCTTTTCGTGACGAGCCGATTTACCTACGAAAAAATGTTTCTATACTGATTCCCAGTGGATTGTTTTTCGTGACGAGCCGATTTACCTGGTATTTTCGCTACTAAAAGATGTTCCTGTACTGATTCCAAGTAGATAGGTTTTCGTGATTCAAGCCGACTTACCTAGTCTTATATTTACCAGGGCCTTAAACTGGTATATTTCTGCTTGCGAAATGGGTACACAGGAAGTAGACACATACATACATAAACAGCCGCTTTTCCTACATACTGCAATTGAGAATTGCCTTTCCGATCAAAAAAAAAAATCGAAATCACCATTTTTGTTGTTGCTGAGTACGAATATAAATGTAACTGCAAAAAATTGGCATCTGTGACAGTCAGTTGTCGATCACTATCACACCTCCAACAAAAAACACAGTCGGCGTTGGCGGTCTCGAGACATCGAAGATCCGAGAGAAATCGGCATTTTTTATCATGGCATAAAATACAGCCATCCCTGCTGGGCACGAGGGCCAGCCAGGGTTCGATACCCGGCGTGTTCCCAAAAACCAAAGAACAGTTAGTAGTAGTTTATGTGTTTTTTTCTCATGTCGCGCTAAGTAAGTGTGAGAGCGCGACTTAGCAAAATTCTATGAAAATCAACGAGACGTGGGAACGCTGAACGAAACCTGCGCGCGGTAACAATAGGGAAGACGCCTGTGACCACGGCTTTCGTTCGGAAAACTGCGAATTCTAAAGTTGATTCACCAAACACATACCTGGTACATAACAAATAAACATGCCCTATTCGTTTTCATGGAATACTATTAATACCGATAGTACATGCGTAGGAATGGACGGTGTCTTCATCTGAAAAAATTGACGAACTCCCCCGTTTCCGTGAAATTGACGAACTTAGCAGCATCTCGGTTACTACTACTGTAGGTAGAACGGCTACCCCCACGTACCGCTGCCGCGTGGGCTGTGAGCAAAGCGTGCTTCGCCCAGACTGGGCGGCTGCATATTACTTACTACAGTATTCGGTCTTGCGTTGCAAAAGCCAGCTATTAATATTAATAGCTGAGGTCGAGCTAGAAACGTGCCCGTAAAAGGCGCAGACGTCCGCAAATTTTATCGTATCACCTGGCTAGCTATCTACAGTCATATCTTACTGTAACTTGCGCGGAGCCGCTGAGGGGCGAGAGCTGCCACCTGTCTATCAATATTTGCCGTTGCTGTGGTCAAAAGATCCACCGGGAGAAGATCTACGTAGATCCACAATATATATGTATCTGTATCTACTTTAAGTATATATTTTTAATCATCAGTTTTACTTTCCAGCCTAACTCGTGGGAGGTTTTACCCTCGGCGATCTTCTGGACAAGCCGTGGTCAGAGGTGTCGTCCCTTCTCTCCCCCGGTACGTGCCTTTAGTTTTTGTCGCGCATAGGGTTCAGCATTCCCACTGCTCGTCGATTTTCATCGAATGTAGCTACTCACGTTCTCGCGCTTTCCGCAAATCATTTTTTTTAAGCAAGAAAAAGTCCCCACGTACGAGCATGCACTCGGCGAGACTTGAACCCACGAAATTGATCTTGATAGGCACGCGGACCACCTACCAAGCCACCGGGGACGCATATTGGATACGGTTCGTAACGTGACGGTTGGAATATCTCTCAGGAAAAAAAAACGAAAAGTGATCCTACTGGGAATCGAACCCAGGGCGGGAGATTCAGAGTCTCCAGTGTTACCGACTACACCATAGGATCACGGTATCATGACGGGTGCCGTAGCTGAAACCCGTGTGAACCGTTGCTTTGCCGCCTTATTACCTGTGATGGCTGGCAACCTCTTTTTTGGCATGCTCCTTGATTTATGTTCATATTTCCACTTTCTCACGCCCCTAATTGTTTAGAAAAGGGTCATTCTTATCGAAGAGCTTTTCCCCCATAATTTCCATGTTTGTTTTCGCGCAATTAATTGTCAATCTTCCAGATTTTCCTGTTTTTTCCTTCCCAAATATATATGTAAAATCTAACAAATCTGATTTTTTCGCTTCTGGAGAATTTCACGAACAGTGACAGAACGCCTCCTTATTTTGATACCAATCTCCAATTGTTTCCAAACTTTAGGATTTTTTTTGTTAAAAAAACTCTCCGATAAGAACGGTCGCATTCTCAGCTACTACTACTGCTGTAGTACTCGTCGTACTTGCGTACCCTTGCAGGCTGGTTCAAGCATAAAACCTCACATTGGATTCGTCACGCATCGCGCGTGCAACACGTATAGTTAGGGCCGTTCCTAACGATCCGAAAAAATCGCGGTTCGTGACTTTTTGGCATGCCCAATGATCACGATCCGTGGCATTTCAATTTCAGTTCTAACGAAAAAAGCCGAAAAACGTCACGTTTCGCGTTATTTTTAAAATTGTAAAATTTCCGATATTATTTCAAACCCAAAGGTTTTTGCGGGTGGAGGCAACTCTCGCGAGTGGGGCCCGTGATATATTCGAATCACGGACCGAAGCCTGACCCAGCCTGCGAGATTCCTACTTCACCGATCGTCGGCCAAGCCCGGTTCGCGAGAATCCCATCTCGCAGGGCGTCTGCTCGTCTGCCCGGCCTGGCCTGTGACATCCTCAGGTCATTTTCGCGTTTGTCTTCGAGCTCTGGCTGCTCCTCCTCGAAATTTCGAGACCACAATCTGCTCGTTAGCCCGCGCCCAGCGGTGTCTTTGGGTAGCCGCCCGTTGTCCACTAGCGGCGTACTAAGCAGAGTCTGCCATGCCCCTATACCGACCTTCGGATGGCGTTGGTGCGCGTGGGTTGCCTAGTGCGTTGATCAGGCGTATTTCGAGACACGGCAAATGTCACGAATTGTGATTTCTTTTTATTTTTTAGGGGAAAGCTCAAAACAGTTGGCGTCATAAATCCGTGATTTTTTTTGTCGTGATTCACGACAAAAAAAATCACGATTCACGACAAAAATCTCTCGAATCGTTCATTTTTTGTTCGTTAGGAGTGGCCCTTATTTATTTGAATGTCACATATTTGGTATCATACCGACCATAATAAACAGCGGAAGGGGGTGACATAGCCCGTTTGTTTGTTGAAGGCCTCTAGGACTGGCGCTATGTACCGGCGAAACTGTGTCCCGACCAGCCACAGGCGTCCAAAAAAAGTCAATAATAATCAGACGTTTTCGTAGATTAAATTTTGCTGTTTTTTCCATTATTTTTTCGGAGCAAACCGGTGCTCCAAGAAGGCATGTCTGTAAAAAGGTTCGCGCAAAAAATCGAAGAACTGGCTGCGTATAGTAGGACCGCTATCATGTCATATTTACCGACAAAAGTTGATTATTCGAGGTAATACCTACCTACCTGGTATTATTTTGCACTTTCACCGCACAAACGTCCCAATGTCCACGCTGCGTTTCGGAGATAGACTCTGAAATTCGGCACACGTGTTCCATGAGCCCCCGCCAAGCCTTTGACGAATGCCTGTGTTCCGTTTCGATGTCTGAAGACCTCAGCATCCCAGAAAATGTAGCCAATATATATATATAGAATATATATACATATATATATATGTATCTGGCGGGAAGAAAATATCCGTTGACAGCTTGGCAGGGGCTCATAGAACACGTGTGCCAAGTTTCAGTGTATATATATAATATATATATATATATATATCTGGCGGGAAGAAAATATCCGTCGACAGCTTGGCAGGGGCTCATAGAACACGTGTGCCAAGTTTCAGTGTCTAACTCCAACACATAGCGTGGGCACTGGACTTTGAAGAAAATTGGTGCGATAGGCGTGAACCAGCTTGTATTAACACTATGTTTTCAACTGCCGTCATAATATATATGCTGATATACTGTTTCCATCTGTTGACATACTGCGCGTTCCCTTCCCATACTTCTCCTGCGTGTTCTAGCTTTGTGACAATCGCATTCATGGCAATAAATACTTTAATTCGAGTGTCTAGATGTAGGTCTGTTAGAATGGTGTCCATGTTGCCTACTATACGTATGCGTTACCCTTTCCGACTATTGTTGCTATGTGTGCATCCCCAAAGCAGTGTCCTGAGATCTCTACGCCAAGGCACGTATATTGGTCCACGATCGATAATTCATTTGCTCCCACTTTCATTTGAATGTTAGAGGGTACTCCTTATCCTCGTTACATATAACTACCGCGCACTTTTTTACGTCCGCCCTCTCTCCTCTACTCTACTGTAGTGCCTTCTCGATGTATTTCTCGAATCCTTCGGGCTTTTCCAGTATCCCCGCGAAAATCAATCTGCAGGCATTAACCCCAACACCATGTCTTCCCCCGCCGTGACTCCCTGCTTTGCAGCTTCAACTGCTACTACCATACCACTAGTACATACCTTGAGTTGATTGGCTCATAGAATATCATGATGGATCTATTAACACTGTGTTCCCTGATCCGGGAATGGATCCATACTGCCTTCTTCACCAGGGATGAACCCACCTGGGAAACCCAGGGATGGGACCAGAATGTCCCCTGACCCGGGGATGATTCCATGTTGTTCCCTGGCCGGAGGGTGGGTGCATAGTATCCCCTGACCCGGGGATGGACCCCCAATGCCCCCTGACCCGAGAAAGGAGCCGGAATGCCCCCTGAACCAGGGATGGACCAAGTTGGGAAACCGGGGATGGGCCCATAGTGTCCCCTGACCCGGGGATGGATCTGGAATGCCCCTTGACCCGAGCATAAACCCAGAATGTCCTTTGAACCGGGGATGAACCCACTTGGAAAACTCGGGGATGAACCCCCTTCGGAAACCCGGAGATGTGCCCAAAATTCTCCCTGTCCCGGGGATGGGCCGGGAATGTTCCCTGACCCGGGGATGAACCCCTATTTCCCCCTGACCCCCCGCACACCGCAGTTCTGAACCTCAATTCTTCCTCTAGAGCTGTGACAGCGCTACCGAGAATTGCGATGATCTTGAACAACATCACTGCCCCTTACACGCTATATGGATTATACTCACTCGGAAACCCAGGGATGGGCCTAGAACATCCCCTAATCCGGGGATGGGCCCAGTATGTCCCCAGGACCGCCGCATACCGTGCCAAAATGCTGAATTATTGATGCCCCCTTCCTCTTGCGCCTGGCTGTCCTTTTATTTATAGAGCTGTGACAGCGCTAAAGACAACTGCGACATCTGCTCGAGCCTGTTCAAGTGCACTGGCGAGGTGTCGGGAGGCTCCGGATGCGACCCCAACTACGTCCCCCCGTCTTTCAAGTACCAGCACACATCGGGAATGCTCACCGACTACGACGGCCAGGAGGGGCTGTGCAAATGTGAGCTTTGGGCTGCCTCGGTTGGGCAGCGGCTTAGACGTGCATTAGACGCGTGCTGCGATATACGGGCGCAGGGGTAAGCAGCACATTCCTTGGCGTGCTACGGTAGGAGCGGCACCTACTTTTTCCTTCTGAGGGTCCTCACTTGAGATGCTCTATACTATCAGTAAGTCATTTGTAAGTCACCCAGAAACTGATTTTTGAGCAAAGCGAAAAAAGCAACCCGACGAGCAACTCCAAGGCCGAGAAATAGGTGTATCACTTGAAATGTTGTAAAAACACTCATGATTTCCCAGCGATATTATATTGGGCTAAGGGAGCCCGGCCAGTCCGAAATGATTTGACCGAGGAGGGCTGCCCCTATCCCCTAACCTAGCACGCCTCTTTCCACCCATTGTTTTTCCTGTCTGATGGGGGGGGGGGGGGGGTATAAACTAAAACCAAGTAAAAAGTGTAAAACACTAGTATGAAAAAAACGTATTTCTGTCCAAAAATCACAACGAACTGGTTTGTTCCTTCATTTTCATCACTGGGAAGGAGTGTAGGTCTTCTCCTCTTTTTTTACAGTCGAACACCTTGGGCGTGAGTGCCCAGCACTAACCAGGGATATATTGAATCAGGTTTTGCGCCCGTGCCGTGCGGCTCCTTGCATCGCTGCCCGGACACCACCAACGGCTACCGGTGTGGATCATCCCCTAACCGCGCGGTGGCGGTGGTGGTGGCGGTGACGGTGGCTGTATTCGTCATTTTGTTCTTGGTAATGCTCCCTCAGACGTCCTAGTGTTGGTTGGGCCCTACAGTAGCTGCACAAGGGGGCTGGTGAGATGTCGTGCATACCGAAGGTTTCCCTTTTTTGTGTCCCCCTTTGTTTTGTTTTTTCTGGCCTTCTTATTCGGGGGAAGTTGTTGCATCTCGGACAAATCATCTACAGATCATCTACAGATCATCTACAGACCATTCTCGCTCGATGATCTACAACTTCCGGGGCAGATAGATCCCTGATATGTATGATCTGTATGATCTATGTGATCTACAGTAGTAGCTCACATTGCCGGGTAGGAGCCGTATAATCTGCATTATTTTTTTCATGTTTTTTATCATCACATTAACGTTCCAGCTTTACTCGTAGGAGGCTATACCCTCAGCAAACTTCCGGACAAGCCATGGTCACAGGTGTCGTCCCTTCTCCCCCCCGGTACGTGCCTTCATTTTTGTCGCGCATAGGGTTCAGCATTCCCACTGCTCGTCAACTTTCATCGAATGTAGCTGACTCCCGCTCTCGCGTTTTCGGCTAAACAATTTATATCCAAGAAAAAGTCCCTACAAACATGCACTCGGTGGGACTACCAAGCCAGTATGTAGCACATTTTTCCTGGGTTGGATTTGCCCTATAAGGTAGATCCTGCACAACCTCTCACAACGGCAGGTAAAGAACAAGATAGTCTTAATGATCTGTAGATAGATAGATAGACCATCGCTCTATCTACCTGTCCGAGCTGTGGGATGTTTGGGAGTGATCAACGTTGCAGCTCATCGTGCTGCACCCTGTTGAGGATGGCGAACATTGGCAATACTAAAGCGAATGCAACACTTTCTTTCAGCTCCCTCCCTTGCCGCAACTCCAGCTCATCCATTGGCTCACACAGCAGGCGCGCCTCTCCACCTCCCACGGTGTGTGTTGTGCATGTACTAGATGGCAAGGGAGATTCCTTTTCGAATAAAAGACCCACACGTTTCGACGACGCTAAACCTCTTACGATCCCCCGCCCGTCCCCCCTTCTCCCTTCTCCTCTCTCTCACCTCCTCTCCCCTCCCCCGTCTCTCCCCTCTCCCCCCTCACCCCCTCCATCCGTCCTCCCCCGTTCCCTCTCCCCCCCCCCCCCCTCCCGCTCTGCTCCCTTCCTTCTCCCCCACCCCCCCCCTCCCCTCCTCCCCCCGTCCTCTCTCCGCTCCTACTGACGCCGTGCGAAAAAATGCTGGAAAAATGCTGGAAACTGCAAAAGTCGTCGGGAACTCTATCTCGGCCATAGCCTTCTTCGAGGGCAGGCTGTACGCCGCGGACTACTCGAAGAAGTGTCTCTGGCACTTCGACGTCGATGACAAGGGGAGCCCCGATCTGGACAAGCCGATCGTGATCGCATACGGAGATGGGGCCGAGTTCGTAGACCTGGTAGGTAGGGTACGGGTGCACTTTTCAGCCCGCTAGTAAGGCGCCCCTCCCTTTCTGCCTGATGGGGAGGAGTGGTGGTGGTGGTGGGCTCGTTGAGGGCGCTGGCGAGCTACCCGATAAGGCATGCCTTGCTATCGCAGGATTCGAAGTGCAACTTTTATCGTTGGATTCGATAGATAACCACCCCCCCCTTTTTTTGGCTGTCTTGTCTCCATCCCATTAATTATCCTCGCCATACTCTCCCGCTCCCTACCAGTACGGACTCAAAATCCGGGGTCACATAGTGAGCGCCCCCCCCCCGCCCACTCCGCCTCGTACCTTTTTTTTGTAGTAGCGGGAAGAACTCAGTATGTTCTTCCCTCGCCGACTCGCATCGATTTTTGCAAACTCGCGCTATACATCATGGAGCTGTTCAGTTTATCGGGCCTTACAGTAGCTTCTTGAAAGGCGATCGCTGGAGGTCCTTCAAGTGAGCAGGGCAGCCTGACCGGGAAGAAAGGAGTGCCTGTGCGAGGCGTTCTACGATAGAGATCCAACCAAAACTGTCTGAGACTCCTCACTTGAGGAGCTCCATACTTCACCCGCAAACTGACTTCAGAAAAAAATATATTGCAGCCCGATGAATAATTCCATGACCAAAGTATACCGAAGTGTCATTTTGACAAACAAGATTGGCGTTCCGACGACTTTGGGTTAAGGAGCCCCGTCATTCACAAAAACAAATAGCGGCAATGTGCTACCTCTACCGTAGAAAGCGTCGTGTACTCTATCGCAGCACGGGCCAGGGTCTGCGTTTGCACGTTTGAGACCCGAAACATTTCACGCCTAGGGCTAGACGGATAGATGGATAATCGATTTCCTCAAGGCGTCATGATCTACAGCAGATGCTTCAGGGCAGATACGTACACATATACTGTAGATACATTCTGATCTGCATCATGATCTGTGTGCTATAGCTCATGATGTGTTGCAGTGTCGGGCGGGAGTCGTATGATCTGCGTGGTAATCTAGGGCATGTTTCCTGGGCTGGACCTTTCGGATACAGATCCTGGCACGGCAGCCACCTCAGAACGGCAGGTTGAGGAACTACATGATTTAGATCATGATCTGTCTGACCTGTGAAAACCTCTTTCGCTGGAGGAGGCTTGTCTACTCTCAGGGGCTACGAGTACGATACACCGAAATATAGTTGGGCCTAGAGTGTGTACTTTACAATACTACAGCTTCGGCAGATACCTACTGCAACTATAATAGCTCATGGAATGGTGTATTGTTAAGTTCACGGTCGGGATAGTTTGTATCCCAAGCCAGGTTTGCCGATTGAGCAGGTATTCGTTGGAACTCACGTGTGTTGAATGCTTAGAGATAGAATAAGAGCACATTCACTCATTTCGAGCACAAGGAGAGACATATAGAAAGGCTCGTGCCTCGCTGGGAAAACACCTAGTTTCCCATCTCAGATACGGCTCTCAAGTACTACAAATAACATCGCAGTACCTGAGCCCAGGTAATTGCCGGACTTTTGGCCTCCTTCAACGCATTATCATAATGTTGATAGTATCGGGCATACAGTAGGGGATGGTTTCGTGAGGTATAGAGCTCCCGTAGAGAGGACCCAAATGTTTAAGTTGCATCTACCAGACCTTGCTACGAGCGCACCCAAAAGAAAGCTCAACGTGATTCCTTTTCCTTTTCCTTTTCATGATTGTTTGTTCAAATTCGTTTTTTCAACTCGGTGTTCATTAAAGCTGGTTATTAATGAAAGATGATATTTTCAATTGTTCACTATTGTGATGTATTTTCGTTGTTAATTTTCCTTTTCCATTGCATTTTGTCTATTTCTATTGTTAATTTCTGTTCATTTTTTCAGTTCTATTGTTCCTTTTCGCTGTTCATTTTCATTTTTCATTCTTCCATTCCTGTGTTATTTTGTTTCTTGTGCTCGACTTGACCGAAGGTGGACGGAGGAGATGGATACTTGTACGGAACCAACTTTGCCTTATCGAAGCTTGTCCGGATCGACGTGAGTCTGTAGTGGTAGGAGGAGGAAGACAGGGGGGAAGAGAAGGGAGGAGGAAAAGGGGTAGTAGTAGTAGGAGGGGGTAGAGGAGGAGAAGGGGTAGTAGTGGTATATAATAGCAGTAGTAGTAGTAGTAGTAGTAGTAGTAGTAGTAGTAGTAGTAGTATGGTAGTAGTAGTAGTAGTAGTAGTAGTAGTAGTAGTAGTAGTAGTAGTAGTAGTAGTAGTAGTAGTAGTAGTAGTAGTAGTAATAGTAGTAGTGGTAGTAGTAGTAGTAGTAGTAGTAGTAGTAGTAGTAGTAGTAGTAGTAGTAGTAGTAGTAGTAGTAGTAGTAGTAGTAGTAGTAGTAGTAGTAGTAGTAGTGGTAGTAGTAGTAGTAGTAGTAGTAGTAGTAGTAGTGGTAGTAGTAGTAGTAGTAGTAGTAGTAGTAGTAGTAGTAGTAGTAGTAGTAGCAATAATAGTAGTAGTAGCAATAATAGTAGTAGTAGTAGTAGTAGTAGTAGTAGTAGTAGTAGTAGTAGTAGTAGTAGTAGTAGTAGTGGTAGTAGTAGTGGTAGTAGTAGTAGCAGTAGTAGTAGTAGTAGTAGTAGTAGTAGTAGTAGTTAGTTGTAGCAGCAGCAGTAGTTAGTTGTAGTAGCAGTAGTAGTTAGTTGTAGCAGCAGCAGTAGTAGTAGTAGTAGTGGTAGTAGTAGTAGTAGTAGTAGTAGTAGTAGTAGTAGTAGTAGTAGTAGTAGTAGTAGTAGTAGTAGTAGTAGCAGTAGCAGTAGTAGTAGTAGTTAGTTGTAGCAGCAGCAGTAGTTAGTTGTAGCAGCAGCAGTAGTAGTAGTAGTAGTAGTAGTTAGTTGTAGCAGCAGCAGTAGTTAGTTGTAGCAGCAGCAGTAGTAGTAGTAGTAGTAGTAGTTAGTTGTAGCAGCAGCAGTAGTTAGTTGTAGTAGCAGAAACAGTAGCAGAACTAATAGCAGAACTAATAGCAGAACTAATAGCAGAACCAATAGCATTAGCAGAAGCAGTAGCATCAGCAGTAGCAGTAGCATCAGCAGTACCATCAGCAGTAGCAGCAATGGTAACAGTAACAGTAGCAACAGTAGCTGTAGCAGCAGTAGCTGTAGCTGTAGCTGTCGCAGTAGCAGTAGCCGAAGAATAGCGTCTCCCCCGTTCCCCGTCCCTACCTTTCCATCCTGCGAGAAAGGGCGGTTGGAAGACCTTGAGTACTTCGACCACGAAACACCCCCCGACCCCCCATCCTCTCTTCCTGCCCCCCCCCGCCCCTTCCCCCCCCCTTATTTTTCCCCTCCATAAATATTCACAGGCGTTTGGCTTGGAAGCACTAGACACTGCGGATGATGCTGAAGACGCAGAACCACCCTCAGCATCCTCTAAAAACACAACATCTCCGACATCTTCACCTCCAGCTGCTTCTTCTGATGCTAGTTCCGGGGGCGTGGAAGGGGAGGACACGCCGGGGACATCCCCGGTCCAAAAAACGCCCTCTCCGACTACCGAGGTGCCGCGTTTCTCTCGGTGATAGGTTTTTCTATTCGACTATAAATGTTTATATTATATACGAGGTGCCCTGGCATTAATTTCGTTGCGCCAGATTGTGTTCAGTTGTATTAATATCATATGCCTGGTACTTGGTATTTTGAGTTTATTCGTCAAAGTGTTTTTTTGTTGTCGTGTCTTCAAGCTGTCCTACGAAGCGTTATTCATTTTTCTGTTTCTTCCATTTATTTTGTGGTTGAACCCTTACCTCTTTTTATTGCCGATCTTTTTAAGGCTCCGGTGGATGGGTGACCGAAAAAAAAGCTTTGCTTCCACAGGTATAGAATACGTGCCTACAGGTGTTTGTTCTGAACAACGCTCCCCCTGTTTAAGAAGAGTAATGTCACCGCTGGCGTTTGTTGAGCCGCCCCCGCCCCCCCTTCCCCGTCCAAGGCCTCACGGCGCTTCGTGCTTGGTGCAAAGCAACGTCCGCCTCGGTCGGCGAAACCCCGACGTGCTCCGTCCCGGCATTACAGGGATGCGAGGGTCTATGGTCATACGACTACGGCACGGCCATGCATGGCATGAGTACCCCCTCCCCCCCCCCCTTCCGTACCTCCCACAAGCATCTCCTGGTCTACGATAGGGGTACTACTGCACCTTTTTTTGGTTGAAACGATGGTTGGACTGACGGGAAACTGCTATCAATAAAACATGTCTCCTCTAACCCTTTTAGGACGACAGTCCCGTTTTGGGGGCAAATTATTCAGAAATTGAGTGGGTTGTATGCGTCCACAACTGGACCGCAGTACTACCTCGGGATTCGCAGGCAATGTAGATCGTCTTATCTCTGGGACGACCTTATATTTTACTACCGCAAACAGTTATCCCATCACGAACTCCAAGTATTTGTCTCTCGTATGACGCCGATTTTCACAGTCTTGTTAGCCCGAAACCCCTTAAACCGGAGGGCCTCAAAGTGGGAATACCACTTTGATCGTTTATCTCATTTTCCTTTTTTCGGTGTTTTTTTTTTCCGAACAGCACCCACCTACAACAGACCGAGGCTAAGCGTCCGTTTTTTCTTCTCAAAATCAGATTATGGTTGAAGACATACGACCTGGTACCAGCGAGATGCGTAACGTTTCGCTCCCGGGCCCCCAAACACCAAACAGTGAATCCGTAAGGCTTTCTCGACCCTGGACATATATCTACGTGCTTGCGTCACCAAGGGGGACACATCGGTGGACAGTTTTCCCAAATCAGAGCCGCACTCCGTGATATAGGTATGGGCCATTGTTTGACCCTCTCTTCCTTCGTCTCTCCGTGCGTGGCAGGAACTGAAGCCTCCCAACGCGCGGCTGAGAGTCTCGCCAGCCGGCGGGGACGGCTATTGCCAGAACCCTTGCGAGGTGGAGGCGGGAGCGAAGGTCACATTTACTGCGCTGCCATCGGGAAGCTATGGGGACACCAACATCACGGAATACTCGTGAGTAGAACGAAAAAGCAAGCATTCTTAATGCTCTAGAGAAAAACCTCGTCGGGATACTGCCAAGCAAACATCAATCACGGAATACGTGTGAGTAAACGGAAGCAAGCAGGCATAGTGCTCAAAATGGAAACCTCTTGAGTATACTGAAGTAAGCACTGATCGCGGAATAATCGCGAGTGAACAGAGACGCAAGCATTCCCATCGCTCGAAAGAAAACCTCGTGAGTGCTCTGAATGAAACAAGCATATATGACTCAGACTCGAAGAAAAATCTAAACCATACCCGAAGCAAGCATCAATAATGCTCAAAAATGAACACGTCGTGGGCATACTGTCAAGCGAGCACTAGTATTACCACAGAGTGAAAAAAATGAAACTAAATCACGAAATATTCGTGATTGAACAGAAGGAAGCATTAATTATGCTCAAAGATTAAACCTCTTGGGTACACTGAATGAGCGAGCGTTCACAATAATACTCGAAGATAAACTCTTTGAGTACAGCTGAAGCAAGCATTCGTGATGCTCGAAGAACGCCTCCTCGTGAGTACAGCTGAAGCGATCATTGCTAGTAGTTTCTCCCGCTCAACGCTGTATACAATGTGCCAGTCGGCAGCTGCGTGCAATACAACAAAAGCCAAGCACTGCAAAAAAAAAACACACACAAGGGTACCTCTACGACACAACTGGTTGAGCTCTACAGCAACTCTGCGACTAACAGCAACATATAGAAAAGGTGACATCGCCTGTTGTTCTTAACACCTATCTCCGCTATCTCCGAAAACGTTGCCCCCCCCCCCTATCTCCCGTGTGCCCTGCCGTCCAACCCGGAGGATCTTGACCGTTACACAGGATATCTTAGGCTTCGCCCTACCCGTCGGATCTTGACCGTTACACGGAATAACTTACAATTACTTCTATCCGTTGAATCTTGACCGTTGCGCATAATATATTAGCTTTGCTCCTGCCCGTTGGATCTTGACCGTCACACAGGATGTCTTATATTATATCCTACCCGTCGGATCTTGACCGTTACACAGAATAACTTACAATTACTTCTATCCGTAGGATCTTAACCGTTACGCATAATATATTAGCTTTGCTCCTACCCGTTGGATCTTGACCGTCACACAGGATGTCTTGTATTATATCCTACCCGTTGGATACTGATCGTTACACAGGATAACTTACAATTGTTTACTTCCGTCGGATCTTGGCCGTTACACATAATATCTTAGCTTTGCTCCTACCCGTTGGATATTGACCGTTACTCCGGATGTCTTACATTTTCCCCTACCCGTCGGATCCGGACCGTTACACACGATATATTATATGTTCTCCTACCCATCGGATCTTGACCATTACTTACGATATCTTAGATGGGCTCTTACCCGTCGGATCTTGACCGTTACACAGGATATAATAGCTTTGCTCCTACTCTTTAGACCTTGACCGTTACACAGGCATCTTATATGTACCCCTGCCCGTCAGATCTTGACCGTTACACAGGATGCGTTATAGTTTCTCCACCACACAGGATTTCTTATACACATGTGCTCCTACCCGTCGAACCTTGACCGTTTCACAGGATATATTTCGGAGACGGCAGCAAGGGATACACTGGACCGGATGGGGGGGGTCATCTGCACACGTACGAAGTCGACGGCGTGTTTGTGGCCAAGGTGAAAAAACAACGAGCACTCTGTATGTCGATAAAGTAGTACATCCCAAGGTAACAAGGTGGCCAGGTAGGAGGTCTTGTTGGTAATTGTGTCGTACTAATATAATACCCGGTAGCATCCTAGTATACGGTGCCGGTTTACCGGTACCGCTCTGTGCCAAAACAGAAGCACCGCCTGTAAATAAAAATATAACCCCAACGCTCCATACATTGCTGGATGGAGTGATATATGATAAGGCGTTTTTGTTTTAGGCTTATTAGGATACAACGCAAGACGGTTCTCACCTCGGACAGATATATCTCCGGTTCTCACTGGATGATCTAGATCCTTCGCCGCAGATAGATCACCTGTCCCTGAGGATGGTAAGGTCTCCATCGAAGAAAACGAGTGAGGGAGGGGGGGGGGGGTGCACTCGTTAGGAGAGATGTACTCGATCTCATGCATGGCCATAGTCATATGACCATAGGCCCTGGGGGCTTGAGGGAAAATGTCTGCGCAGCCGAGCCAGTGACAGCAGCCTACCGAAGCCCCCCGGGGCATCGTCCAGGCCCATCACTGAAGAGGTTACTCGCTGTATACACAGCTGAGTCAGTGGAAACAGCGCACCGACGCCCCCCGGGTACCTGGAAGTTGGTAAGCTGTGCTGCACGTGTCTCGCGGACGAAAACGCCGGTGGTTCAGTGGCTGTTTTGGAAGGGAGACAAATAAATTGGAAAACATTGAATGAGTAGGACCAACAACGAACTGACGAAAAGTCTGGGAGGTCCGGTGGTTGATTTTTTAATTCGAGTTCTTTTTGGGTGATAACGCTGCGACTGTTGATCTGGTGAGAGGGAATTTGCCAGTTTTGCTACCGGGGGTTTTTGTCGCTACTCGTATACGGTGTTTCATGAAGAATATTTCAAGTTTTAGTTTTTCTGGGTCTTCGGATTGGACTACGGCTATCATGACTGTGGAACGAGTACAGCGGGGTGTAGGATTCTCTCGTGACAAAGTGTGAGGATCGCGTCTTCTGAGAGACTTGTGCAACTGCAATTCGTCTGCTAAGATTGCTGCGGGGTTTATGCGTTCCGGAGTGGATTGCATAAAAATAGCATCTGGATCCCATTACCGGGTCCTGGGACGGAGGGCTCATAGACCCTTTCGCCCCACTTCTTCGTTTTGATTTGATCCCTGGTTCTACTTTTACCTCTGCCTGGTGGCAACCCTGGCCTCGATCTACTCTTCCTCACGACGAGCCGAATCCAACGCGCGAATCGATCCGTTACCTCATACCTGGTACGAGTAAGAGCAAACTCCAAATCTCGCCGCTTATGGCATGCCGGTATATCCTAAATCCAAAAGTAAGATACTCGGTATTTATGCCTAGTGGCCGCACATCAACTGGATACGTGTGGACCTCAACGGCTATAACTCAACGGCTGTATCTAGATCGTGATATGTTCGAGGCCATGAAACGTTTTTGAACGCCAAAAACAAAATTACCGCTACAACAGTCTAGTAGGAATGGATGAACGAATCCTTGGTATTCCTTTTTTGTTTCTGTGAATGTTTTCTGAGCGATCAACGTTGAGGCACGTGGCCGGGCGGCAACATAAAGTACCGATATGAGTGCGTGATATCTCGGTTTGTCGGTTGCACGAAACAGGCGACAGTTACGGATAGCTACCGCCATTAATTGGGTATCCCTCGTATTACGGGGGACCGTGGTTAATAGGACTAAATGTTGTTAGCAAAAATAGCGAAATATATAGGTTTTTGTGTGTACCGTAGGTCCTATTAAGTATGTTCCCCCGTAATGTCTTGTTTCTGAGAAAGTTTATCAGTGATCAACGTTGAAGCTCACACTGCACATGTGTCGAAGGGCGACATCGAGTACTGATGATGTATGTCCGCGTGATATCTCCGGTTGCCGGTCGCGGCGAAACAGGTGAAGGTTACGGATAGCGAAGGCCTCATCGATACCGAAAACCTGACCATGGTCATCGGCGAGCCGTTCGCCTTCGACATGAACCCCAAATCGGGAAAATGGGTCGTGGGCGACACAATAAAGGTGATAATAAAAACGAAACACAGTTGTGTGTCGAAAGCAATACAGTGCGCAAAAATTGAAAGCGGATAGTAAGAGCGAAACTTATAAAGTGCACAGAAACGAAAAATGGACGGTGGGTGACACTACAAAAGGAGGCCAACGACGAAAAACAAAAGTGTGGACGAACCTAGTAACGTTCGAAGAAACGAAAAAAAGGTTGTGGGCAAAACTGTTAAAGTACGCGGATGCAAAAATAAGGGTTGCGGGCGACACAAATAAAGTGCTTTGAAACGAAAAATAAGCGGTGGATGACACTGTTAGGTTTCGCAAACATATGAAAAGGGTTGTGGACGACACTATTACGGGGGACCATAGTAAGTAGGACCAAATATAGTTAGTAAAAATAGATGAATATATAGGCTTTTGCGTGTACCATAGGTCCTATTAACTAGAGCCCCCCGATCTAGATCTTCGTGATCTAGATCTTTCGTGGTCTAGCTCTTTCCTGACCTAGATATTTTATGGTTTAGATCTTTCCTGATCTAGATGTTTCGTGGTCTAGATCTTTCGGGATCTAGATATTTCATGGTCTAGCGCTTTCATTATCTAGGTATTTCGTGACCTAGATCTTGCGTGATCTAGACCTTCCATGGTCTAGATCTTTGAGGGCAGGTATATTTCCGGTACCAAGTATGTGGCGTTCATCTGCATGGTCTAGAGCATGTTTGCCTGTTCGAGATCCGTGTGAGACGACATGAACCCTAAGAAACGAGAAAATGGGTCGTGGGCGTGATCTAGATCTTTCGGGATCTAGTTATTTCATGGTCTAGCACTTTCATTATCTAGGTATTTCGTGGCCTAGATCTTGCGTGATCGAGACCTTCCATGATCTAGATCTTTGAGGGCAGGTATATTTCCGGTACCAGGTATGTGGCGTTCATCTGCATGGTCTAGAGCATGTTTGCCTATTCGAGATCCGTGTGAGACGACATGAACCCCAAGAAACGAGAAAATGGGTCGTGGGCGTGATCTAGATCTTTCGGGATCTAGTTATTTCATGGTCCAGCACTTTCATTATCTAGGTATTTCGTGACCTAGATCTTGCGTGATCTAGACCTTCCATGATCTAGATCTTTGAGGGCAGGTATATTTCCGGTACCAGGTATGTGGCGTTCATCTGAATGGTCAAGAGCATGTTTGCCTGTTCGAGATCCGTGTGAGACGACATGAACCCCAAGAAACGAGAAAATGGGTCGTGGGCGTGATCTAGATCTTTCGGGATCTAGTTATTTCATGGTCTAGCACTTTCATTATCTAGGTATTTCGTGACCTAGATCTTGCGTGATCTAGACCTTCCATGATCTAGATCTTTGAGGGCAGGTATATTTCCGGTACCAGGTATGTGGCGTTCATCTGAATGGTCAAGAGCATGTTTGCCTGTTCGAGATCCGTGTGAGACGACATGAACCCTAAGAAACGAGAAAATGGGTCGTGGGCGTGATCTAGATCTTTCGGGATCTAGTTATTTCATGGTCTAGCACTTTCATTATCTAGGTATTTCGTGGCCTAGATCTTGCGTGATCGAGACCTTGCATGATCTAGATCTTTGAGGGCAGGTATATTTCCGGTACCAGGTATGTGGCGTTCATCTGCATGGTCTAGAGCATGTTTGCCTATTCGAGATCCGTGTGAGACGACATGAACCCCAAGAAACGAGAAAATGGGTCGTGGGCGTGATCTAGATCTTTCGGGATCTAGATATTTCATGGTCTAGCGCTTTCATTATCTAGGTATTTCGTGACCTAGATCTTGCGTGATCTAGACCTTCCATGGTCTAGATCTTTGAGGGCAGGTATATTTCCGGTACCAAGTATGTGGCGTTCATCTGCATGGTCTAGAGCATGTTTGCCTGTTCGAGATCCGTGTGAGACGACATGAACCCCAAGAAACGAGAAAATGGGTCGTGGGCGTGATCTAGATCTTTCGGGATCTAGTTATTTCATGGTCTAGCACTTTCATTATCTAGGTATTTCGTGGCCTAGATCTTGCGTGATCGAGACCTTCCATGATCTAGATCTTTGAGGGCAGGTATATTTCCGGTACCAGGTATGTGGCGTTCATCTGCATGGTCTAGAGCATGTTTGCCTATTCGAGATCCGTGTGAGACGACATGAACCCCAAGAAACGAGAAAATGGGTCGTGGGCGTGATCTAGATCTTTCGGGATCTAGTTATTTCATGGTCTAGCACTTTCATTATCTAGGTATTTCGTGACCTAGATCTTGCGTGATCTAGACCTTCCATGATCTAGATCTTTGAGGGCAGGTATATTTCCGGTACCAGGTATGTGGCGTTCATCTGCATGGTCTAGAGCATGTTTGCCTGTTCGAGATCCGTGTGAGACGACATGAACCCCAAGAAACGAGAAAATGGGTCGTGGGCGTGATCTAGATCTTTCGGGATCTAGTTATTTCATGGTCCAGCACTTTCATTATCTAGGTATTTCGTGACCTAGATCTTGCGTGATCTAGACCTTCCATGATCTAGATCTTTGAGGGCAGGTATATTTCCGGTACCAGGTATGTGGCGTTCATCTGAATGGTCAAGAGCATGTTTGCCTGTTCGAGATCCGTGTGAGACGACATGAACCCCAAGAAACGAGAAAATGGGTCGTGGGCGGCACTATGAAGGTGCACAGGAAACAAAAAAAACAAAAAACGTGCGCGACGATACAAGGCAGCGCTCAATTGATTGCTTCACGAGACAAGCCGGACGGACGTGCGTCGTTTGTTTGTTGAATTTTCCAATTCCATGGCTTATATCACCGGTCGCTGCTTCTTATTGTGTTTTAGACTTGAGAGGTGACGATTACAGCAGCAACGGTTGTGCGTGATTGGCGACTGGGGGATGAAGTCATAAAGATTGGTGTTCGAGTTTACCACGCAAAGAGTGGTGCGGCACAGACTCAACTTGATCCCTACTCCTACCGTTGTACTGCTGGGCGCGCTCACGCTGTTCGTAGATGGTTGATATATACCACCTAACATATCAACCATTGGATTGGTCGCTATCTGTATCTCGGGGTGCCAAAGGGGGTGAACGACCCTTATACTTTCTCGGTGTGTGTGATTTTTTGCAGCTCTCCCATCTTCCTTTTGCGTCTCGTTTTGTCCGACGTCACGACGGTTCAAATCTGCACTACGTTTCTCGCGCCATTCGCGCATGTCGTATTGTTTGACGTCCACGACGGTTCAATCTACGCCCGTTCTTGTGCCATCCGTTAGACTTGGCGACAGTTTAGCATAGTAGTATTCATTTCGCAGGTATCGTGTGTTGATTGACTTGACCACAATTCAGTATGCCACAAGCTGGCTCAAGCTCAATTCAATGCACGTAGTAAGCGTCGGAGGTCCACGCCGTTTTCAAGAGATAGAGCCTGAAAAAATGCACAAGTGTTGTGTGAGCCGCTGTCGACCCGTTGACGAACGGAGTTTTTTCCGCGCCAGATTTTCGTCGTTTTTTTCGGTTTCTTCCTCAAGAAATCCCACAGCTGTCCCGACAAAAAAATCCAGAAGAACCCTTCGTAAACTGTTCGTGAGAGGCTCACAGAACACCGAGAAAAAAATAGGGACTACGCCATCTCTCAAAAAGGCACGAATGTTTGGGGCTTTGTGCTGAAAAGTGGGCAGTTTACATCGTTTTCTGTAATCACCTAGTTTCAGGACAGTATTAATAGTTTGAGGACAGGGTCACTTTTGGGCGCCAATCAGGACTCGATAATGGTCCTGCTGTACGTGCGTAAGTCAATTGTGCGGTTATTTGCGCGAAACCTTTTGCAGACACAGGCCCTGGAGTACCTAGAACCGGCTCGTTCAGACAAAAAAAAAACGAAATGGGGTCTTCCTCGTACGGCGGTGCCTGGCTGTTTTTGACCTTTTCGAAGGCCTGTGGTTTGGTGTGGACACTTTGTAGCCGATAATGACGATATTGAGGTCCTTAACTCTTTTACAGCAGAAAAACAGTCCAGTTTTGAGGACAACATACAAAGAATTCGAGGGTCCTCAAGACGGGACTGCGACCTTAGAAAAAGTTAACAAAAAATAAATGAGTGTGTTACCTTCTTCAACTATTCATGGCTGTCGGCATCAAGCTAAATATTTGATAATCGAGTATGTTGTACCTGTATATAGATAGCATGCGGTATTCGTGGGAAATGCAATATGGGGCGTTTTGCTCGAACCAACCAGCCTGTATCATTTTTGCGTTTGCCATCCGACAGTGCGCAGCATGAGCTTCAACATTGACCACTCAGAAACATTTCCCGAAAGAAGAAGAAGAAGAAGAAGAAGAAGAAGAAGAAGAAAAAGAAGAAAAGGAAAGAAGAAGAATCCCAAAAGGGAAATAAACCAAACTCCTTCCTCGCGTCGTTTGTTTGTTTGACCTGATGGACAGTTCGACCTCACCCGAGCCAAGAACGCTGCGGTCCCCGACAGCATCACCTGGGCTTCTTCCATCGAGCACTGCACCACCAACTCGTGAGCGCCATAAAATTACACGGTGATGGATGCAGTATACATAGGCCAACAAAATAGAAAGAACCTGTATACCATTGCGGGGGCGCATAGTAATACCTATAACGCTCCACATAAAAACCTGTATATTTACCTACTACTTCGAAGTATTTGTATTAACAATATTTGGTCATATTTCCCATGGTCCCCCGTAATAGTAACACATAGTAATACAGTATACTGTAGTAATCATCACCCAGGATGGGCCGAGACCCAAACACCAGGTATCCCTATGCGTACTAAACATATGGTTACTACTGCTACTATGTTTCCCTGAAGACAGACGATGTTGAGCGATAGCCAATGATATCCTACCTTTACTCCATGCTTCAGTAGCGCTATTGAGCACCCCCTCTCACTATCGTTATGATTAGCTGCTAGTTTCTTGTTAACATGTTTGCTATCCGGCAACGTGCCGCAGCATGAGGTTAGGGCTTGACCGGCTCCGTTTCGTTGCGCTCGATATGATGGTTCTCCGCGAATTGAAGGGTTTCAGCTCGCGCTTACTAATGTTTTGTTTCGTTTCGGGTTTTTTTCGCTTCGTGTGTAGGTTATGTTTCGTTTTTGGGTTCGTGTTGGTTATGTTTCGTTTTATGGGTTCGTGTTGTTTATGTTTCGGTTCGGTTCTTGATCGTCGTCATTTCTTTTTTTCGTTGTTGGGGGACGCTTTGTATCCTTGGACAGGTCTGCTTAGTAAGTTGGTACTCGTAGGCACTCACGTGTGTCGTTTGCTTAGAGATAGAAGCAGAGCAGCTTTATTCCTTTCATGCACGCTGGAGACTGAGACCAAGCTCGTGCCTCTATGGAAAACCCCTGCTTTTCCACTTAAGATACGCCTTCCAAGTACTACAAATACTATCCCTGAACCCAGGTAATTACTGGGCTTTCGACCTCATTCAAGGAAGTGTCATAACACTAGCCCACTCTGATGAGCCGTATATGCAGAATTATGGGAAATTCATGGAAATCCCGATTCCACGAACTAGAACATGAGTCGAAGATGCGGCTCCTCAAAACCCACTCCCACACCAATGAATGGCAAGGCAACGTAGCCGGCAAAGTACGTAAAAAAAATGAAAGGAAGACCTAGCCTTAAGGGGCAGGAAGAAATCGTCAACGAAAGCCATCGCCATGTCACCCGCAACGGGGGGGGGGGCGAGGAAGATGCATGGAAGAGCGATTAGTGAATAGAGACGCAGACACACCACACATCAGCTTGGTTTCGTTGCACTTAGTGCACCTGGTGCCAGGTAAACATTAATATTTTGCGTTTCGTGTGTGGTCATGTTCCGGTCCGCGCATTGTTATGTTTCCTTTCGTCTTGTTTTCCTTCGGTTCGCGTACGATTACACTTCGATTCGTGCTTTGTGTCATTTTGGCTCTTCTTGTAGGTTTCTTATGAAATCACCTTCTTAACGACAGCCGCCAACGTAAAACCCAACGAACTGCAGTTTTTCAGCTGACCACCCGCAACAAAAAATGCCACCATATGTCGATACAGCAAGCAACTTGCTGGGGAGCAACATCCTGGGTGAATACTATTTTGGTTCGTGTAATGTATACGTTCCAGTTCGTTCGCGATCAGCGCCTTTTCGTTCCGATTTTTTGTTTCCGAGTCAGATGCACGGGAAAGACCGGCTGCCACTTGCACAGCCTCAGCAAGGTAGACACGGCCGCGGACGACATGTCCGGCTCGGTCGTTCCCATCGCCCACGCCCTTCCTTCTCGGGTGAGACTCAGACTGCTCAGACGGCTCAGGCCTCTCAGACTGCTCAGGCTTCTCAGACTGCTCAGACTTCTCAGACTGCTCAGAGTGCTCAGACTTCTCAGACTGCTCATACCACTCACCGTTTGGGGTCTGACTGATGCTGGTGATTTTAAGTAGGGATGCATGTTGCGCGTTACACGTACTCTCGCGTTCTCAAAATCCACGCGCCGTTCGCAACAAAACCTTGCCGTTCGCGGATTGTTTTTGAAAAAAAAAAACTTGATGGGAAATGCCTCACTGATAATGGAAACTGCTATTTTCCCTGGAAGGGGATGATAGCGTTCCATCCCCTGCAAGGGGGCGATATTGTTCCATCCTCTGTATTAACGCCCTTTAACGGTATAGCGGTTGGCGCTCGCGGGTGACGTTTGCACGCTTTTTCAGCCGTAACATGTAATCCGTGGTGTCGAGTGCTCGATGGGGAGCGCCACACACCGTTGTCGTCGCCGTGTTTTTTTTTCTGTCGTCTCTTTTTGTTGCGCTGCTAGCGGCTATAATTGGTTGTCTGTTTCCCGAGGTATGTTATCCCCTTTGTTGTCGGGTTGTCGTGTTGACCCGTGCATTCGCTCGTAGTTGCACCACGAGCATTGCTCGATAGGACTCTTGTCTCGTCAACATCCATGTGGCCGCCGTTGATACACGGGACTCAATACATACACTCGTAAATAGATTCAGAGACAAAGAATGATAACATCCAGTCTGACCAGAAAAAGTGAAGATATGCATTAGTTTTTTTTTCCTATAGGAACGTGCCTTGTGTTTACGATCAGACTGGCATCGGCCTTATGGCATTGCATTGCCCACTGTGCTCACTGCATACGTAACAATGTAGTATCTCTGTGGCGTAAAAAATTGTGACCACATAACTTGTGTATCTCTCTAGGATTGAAGAATCGGCACGGACACTGGTTGTCCTGGATGTCGACGGGTAGAAAGAACGGTTTAAAGTTAAGAACACGCATATGATGGTAGCAGCTGGATTCGCAGAGGAGGAGGTATTGTACCTTCAGGGCCAGACCTAAAAACTTGAAACGCTGTTATGATCGTGTTTGCCATCCGGAAGCGTGCAGCATGACGAGCTTCAACGTTGGTCACTCAAAAGCATCCGCACCCAGAAAGAATATAGAGGAAGGGGAAAATAAATGATGGGAGCCACATATTTTATTGTGTTTGCCATAGCATGATGAGCTTCATTCAACGTTGATCACTCCTTGTTGTCTTCGAACCAGAACATACGCAGCACCGAAAATTTGCAGCATTACGAGCTTCAACGTTGATCCCTCGAAACAAACACATCCATACCCAGCAAGAAGAAAGATGAAGAAACAAAACAAGGGAAGACAAATACGAGTATTGTGTTTGTCACACAACACGACAATGTGTTTCCCTTACGTAGTATGATAAACTTCAACGTTGACCACTCACAACTAACCTCCAAAAATAAGAAAAAGTGTCGACAAAGCGCTCGCAGCGTGATGCTATGACTATTCGTTCTGTAGATTTTCCATGCAAGAAGCAATAGGATGTATCATATTCCCACGGTTCCATGACATACGGATCCTATGGGATATTGGTTATAAGGGATATGTCTACATGATATCAGACGGCTGGTGAGACCACTTTCTCAAGTCTGCTGCTGTTGCACTTATATCTCTTAAAGGGTTGCACAAGTTTTGCCCATCGAACTTCGTAAACACATGACATGGTTCACTGGTCGCCGTCACTACTTCAGTCAACAAAAAACGGCAGGTCTTCAATACGGCTCAGAGGACGATCGACAGAGCCGTGATTTACTACTGGACTAAAGTGTTGTACAAGAGTTACCTGTAATATGTATGCTATGACTTCACTACTGGTACCATTCATAATATTCAAACAAAGTTGACGTGGCCCACTTTTCTTCCTTCGACAAAAAATGGCAGGTCATCATCTCGGCGCAGATAACGTTCGGCAAGGCCGTGCTTGACTACGAGTGGCCGACGTCGGCTAGGGCTCGCACCGTCACCGTCGCCTCGGTCCCAGCTGGTCTTGCTGTTTTCTACGGCGACCAGGTGCGGCATATATATAGCTAGTAAAAAAGCATCATTAAGAAGCCATTGCCACGGCGGGCGTGGGCAGTGCCTCCTTTTCTGAGCTCCTTACACGAGGCGCTCTTTATCTCACCAAAAAGACATGACTACTTCCGAGGAGTTTGTTCGCCCCTCTCCACCTTTGAAGTCTATACGCTATTAATAGTCCTAAAACATATACACGACACTACTGTAGGTCAAAATATCACACTATCCGGTATACTACTAGGCGCTCACTCGAGGACCTCAACCACTCAGAACATGCAGAAAGAGGCGTACTAAGATTGAGGAATAGAGGGGGGGGGTATCACGTTTTGGCAATAACATTTCTGACTTCGACTGATGAACTACATCCCAAATATCGTTGCAACACCGTTAGTTAGTGCTTTCCTGTAGAAGGATTCCTGAAACACCTACTGTAGTGCCTAGGCCACGGGGTCAAGTGATCATTCTTATGTCAAAATCTGTCTTTGGGTGAGGTATAAAGCCATCCAAGGTGAGGAGGGCCGCCCTCAGAACGATCCCGAAAAATTCAGATGCTGTCCTATAATACCACAATACCCTACCGTGGCACACGTCCAAAGAGTAGTTACCGTATATATCACACGGGTGGCGAGATAGCACACCCCCTGGAATAAATTTCTGAGCCGATCTCCTCCAAACCCAGGGGTCGGACACTCACCGAACGAAAATGGTGGGCTCTCTTTGGGTAGACCCTCGTCATCGAGATATTTCCATAGACGTGTCGTCGCTCGGCCTCTTCGGTTCCCCCCCCCCCCTTCATCGTCGGTGTCTTTGGTCACTCTACTAAATGAGCTTTTGAAGTTCGTCCGAGGGGGTGTGCTACGTCATCACTCTAGTGTGATAGAGGAGAGTGTTATTTTATCACACCGAAACGATAGTGCTAGCGCTGTGACTCGGCTGGACTTGACGACTACCAGAACTCCTGGTGGTTACTCACGAACTAAGAGGCGAAGTAAGCCAACTGACTGACTTCAGTAGTGCAGTTATGAGTCGGCACGAGTTTACTTGAGCCGTGAGCCCGCACAACTCAAGTTACCGACTGGTAACTAGTCCGACTAAGAGTTACCCGTTTTCCGGAGGGACCGAATATCCTATTTCTTGAGTTCCTTGTTCTACCTTGTAGCGAAGGATTGTTGAAGGCGGGATACGTTTTGTTTGTGAGATGCTCCGGTCGTAGCACGCATCTGATGTACGACTCTGTCTCGTCTTGTCTTGTCTTGTCTTG
Source organism: Nereocystis luetkeana (assembly GCA_031213475.1). Taxonomy (NCBI): domain Eukaryota; class Phaeophyceae; order Laminariales; family Laminariaceae; genus Nereocystis; species Nereocystis luetkeana. Next base: position 1,558,772 of record JARUPZ010000009.1, on the reverse strand, counting down.
CCTTGTCTTGTCTTGTCTTGCCTTGTCTTGTCTTGCCTTGTCTTGCCCTGTCAAACGTCCAATCGTATCGCAGACGTGCCGGTACACCCCTTGCATCGCGTCCTTCATGTCCGAATACCCGGCCTCCTTCGCCGTCGGCTCCATCCAGTCCACCAACATGAAGGTGGGGTTGTACACGCAGTGATATCATAGAATCGTAGACAGGTGCCATCTATGATACTTAACTATACACCAGGTGCAGTGAAGTATTCTTCCACCAATCCAGATTTCTTGGAGCCTATCTATGTATATCCTGTATCGCTATGCTTTGACCACGGAGCAAATGTGATATCAACAGCAACAACAGAGAGATAGGGGCTGGGGGGCTTCTTGGACTTATTTCCGGCCGCCATGGACGCTCGCCGAGGGAGTTCGAGTGCGAATCCCTCCCGACGATATTTTTAATACTATACTCGCAACCCGCTCATGACCAACGAGCGCTCTTACTCCCATCCATGCGTATGTCTACGAATTCCGCTAATGAGACCCCAACCATGATGCTCATAATCTGGGCATGGTCACTCCTCCCGCACCGCCAAACACCTCACGGCGCTTCGCGCTTGGTGCAAGAAATGTCCGTCTGATCGGTGAAAACCCGACGTGCTCCGTATTGGCATTGTAGATATGCGAGGATCTACGGTCTTACGACTGCGGCCAAGCTTGATATTGGGTGCACCTCCGCCCCCTACCGAACGTCCTACAGAGTAATTAGCCACACTGACCGACGACCCTTCCATGCCCAACGATCTATTTGTTTCCGCCATGCGTGGGTCTACAAGTTCTGCAGATGAGTTCTCACGCGTAAGCTGGGCACGGTCTCTCCCCCCCCCCCCCCCCCTTTGGACTTACCGACCCACCCGCAGAGAAGTCAGACACACCGATCGACGGCCCTTCCTTGTTTCTCTCATGTGTAGGTCTACTACAGTAGTTCCGCAAATGAGTTCCCAACCGTGATACTAACCTAACCCTAAGTAACCCTTTCCATGCCCAACGATGTTTCGTTTTTTTCCCGTGCGTATAGAGGTCTACGAAATCCGCGAATGAGTTTCCACCGATGACATACCCTACCCCGCGCATCCCTTTCCATGCCGAACGATTCGCTGTTTCGGCCATGAGTAGATCTACGAGTTCCGGAGGTGGAAGGTGATCAACGCCGACAACTCGACGGACATTTCTCAGCAAGCGTCTCTCAACAACCAGATGGTGAGAGCCGACACCACCTAAACTAGTTGCAGTCATATATGCAGAAGCGCGGCTAGGGAAACGCGCGTGTGGCACTCAAACCAGTCGGGGTCACCTTAAACCTCTCCGGACTTCAGAGGGGAAGCATTGACGGTAAAAAGTGAAGAAAAAAAAATACAGCGACCGGCACTGCGTGACTGGGGGGATCGTTCAACATTGATGTCCGAGCTACAGTGCAAGGAGTCGTGCGGGACGGGCGCGACATGATCTTACCGGTGCTTCTCGGCGCTGACAACCATTGCTGTATCACTGAAGCTGCCAACCATTGTTTGGGTCGCTATGAATATCTCTGCGTGCCAAAAGGGTCAATTAACCTCTTTTTTTTCTACCACTGCCTAAACAGCAGTCGAAAAGCACCCCACTCTAATCTCAAGCAGTTCAAGTACTTTATTGCCGCTTGCAGATAGGGGTGGCCTTTTTTGGCTTCAGGAACTAGCACTCTAGGCGGAAATATAAGAAACGTTCGGGCTTGAATATCAACATAATGTGGTCTTTAGATTCACGTCCATGTGTTACCCAACCAATAGAAACCAAAACGGGTACGTATGTGCAGTACCAGGGTAGTGTTTTACTATTACTACTAGATTTCGTCGTACACCTGGGCCACGGAGTTGTCTACCGCGGATTCGATTTTCATCGTATCTACAAAAATTCAGATTTTAGGTGAGGTCTCGAGCTCCTCACACCAGGAGCCTCAGAAATAAAATAGGTGCTATCGCGGCGCGCGCGGGGGGGGGGGGGGGTCTCTGCTCCCTTCCCGGGGACACCCACAGGTCAAGCGAGCGGAGTATCGAGTTCGATATTTTCCTCCCGGATGTCTGCTTTTCTTGTACCCGGTTGTTAAAGTGAGCAAATGCTCCGAATGGCGTGCTCTCAGGGACCGAGGATATATATGTACATAGGTTTATATAGTGTACTTCCCTTCCGTCGAGCGTGTATCTACTCTAATTTCAAGTACTCGCAGTTTGCCCCCGAAACGTACCGGGTACGTACAGTTCCAAATGGGTCTAGGTTATAGGGATATGTTGCGCTCAATGCACAACAACCCGTGGCAGCGCATCCCTTCAATTTTTCATCGCCCCCATCACATTGAGGTGGCGAACCAGACAGATCGGTGCCGCGGTCGGGGTCTGACTCCTGTAGAGGCATTTCAGTTTGATGCGTGCGTGCAGATTTGTTTTTAGTGAAATATGTGCCTTTGCATCCGACTGATGGCGCGTGTGTTTGTGGCTCGAATTTATTTTCTCATTGTATGAATAGGACAGTAACCTTATAAACACCAACAAAAAGTCAGTTAGTTGAGTGGCTTGATTGAGCTTGTGTGTAACAGGTAGGAATACATTGTTTTTTTTCAGGAAGCAAAGTGTATATGCTACCGTGGTGTGCTGGTTACGTACACTTTCTTCGCCTACTGCTGTCGCTTGTTTGTTTGTTTCCCTTGCTCGGCCCCTTGTTCAGATCGACGCCGACGGCATGTCAGTTAAGGCTGAATACCAACTTAAGAAGGCGAAGTACAGCGGAAGCCTCTCGCCTCCGGTGGTGACAGCCGTCGGCGGCTACTACACTAAGCTAGCGGTGAGGAATGGACCGCGACGTGTGCTTGACTGACCATATTGGCATGAACACCTCTGCGGAGTGACGTGAACTGCACGTTCGCCGTTTCACCTTTTCTAGCAGCAAGATGTGGGCTGTATCGTGCGCTTGACCCTCTTGCTACTACTGTGAAATATACTCGGGCGTTCGTCGCTGATTTGGCACGTGTTTCCTTGTATCACGTGTACGAATCGCTCTCCGCTTATCATATGATAGACTAAAATATGTTGCATATTCTTATTTGTCACTTCTTCTGGAGATATTCTTCCACTCCAGAGTATGGGCACCTGTATGTCTCGCGTGTCATCCTCGACGCTTCACGTCTGTGTAGTGTGCCAGTTTTGACTCGATCACTTTCGGAAAACACAACATCGAGGCAAAAAAGTGAGAGAGAGGCCAATCCCGTCCTTGGAATCCTCTCTCATCATTCATCGATCCGTGGAACCCTCCCTCTGAACGCTCAAGCCCGCCGCAATCAGTGGTACCCAGGGGATGTTTGGGGTCCATCCCCGAGTTTCTATGTGGATATGGATCTTGTGTGTTGGGTATTCGGGGTACTGCTGTTTACCACTCTTAGCTCCTTCATTCGTGTCGGCGAGGGTGATCGTCTCACTCAGGTGCCTCAGCGATGCTGGCCCTGAGTTGGTTGTGGTCATCCGGATTATCCCGCGCCATGAAGTATCCGTAGGAAAATTGCAATTCACGTATCACACAAATCAGATTTTTCTCTAACAGTACAGCAGTACATGAATCGCCCTGTGTGCAGGGCGAGTCGGCACAAAACTTTGTGCAGGATGCGGATTACACTGATCAAGGCCGACCTTTAGGCCGCCCTTAAATATATATATATATATATATATATATATATATATATATATTTAGACGCCACTAAAACACGCGGCGGAGCCGCGTGACTGCCCTGGCCGACCTCGAGTCCCCCGTAGGGCTCGGGTTGGGGTTCGGGTTCGGGTTAAATTAGGGTTGGGATTAAGGTAAAGGTTAGGGTTAGGGTTAGGGATGGGGTCGAGCTGGTCTGGGGCGATGTGCAAGGTTGACATGGATGACAGACGTCTTGCACGAATTTTTGTGCCGACCAGTCCCGCACATACCGGAAGCCGTAGTACATTCTTTTAATACCACTCTGTTTCTCCCTATAAGGAACGTTTTATATCAATATTAAAATCTAAAAGTTCTTACCATGTTTGAGACCAGAGCGGTACATCCCTTTCTCCGTCACCTGACCGTAAAATTCTCCCTTTTGCTTCATCGCGGTATGCCTGGCTCATTTTAGCTGCTGGCTAGCTATTATTGTACTGGCGGAAAAGGTGTCGTCGGTTCGCGTGCCCTATACCAGTCTCCCGGTATCGTCCCGTGCTGTGACCACCTCGTAGTTCCACCTACGCGATAGACCAAACCATGGCCAACATAGAGAAGGTCAATTCTTAAAAACAAACACACAGAATATGAACCAAACGCCTAATTCTCTCCACAAACAACAAAACACGCACACAGATTATTCTCGAAACGGTTCCCGATCTTAAGCGAAAGTAGTATCGATACGGTTTCGATCTCTGACAATGTTTTCCTCTGCTCCGCTCCGTCTCCGCTGCCATAGGTGGCGTGGGGCAGCGTGTCCGACAACGGCGGGGACATCATCCTCGTATACGCCACGACGCCCGACCGCAACTCTAGCACCTACCAGAGCTCAAAAGCCGTGCTTTCCGGCGCCTATACATCTACGGAGGTATGTATGTGTAATTGATATCGATTTAGTGTTGGGACTAGTATCGAAACTTTCGAACATCAAACTTTCGATATATCGAAACATCAAAATTTCGAGATATCGGGACACAACTTTCGATATATCGAAATGTCAAAGTTTTGATATGTCGTATCGCACGGGTCTTGCCCTCCATCCCCTGGCCTCCCCGTGTTTTCGGTGCTGACGCTGAACGAAAGCTTCGATGTATCAGATATCGAAACAATATCGAGTAGTGTATTCTGTTTGCCCTTCTGTTTGCCCGTATCGTATCGAACTCGATTATCATACATATATGATACCACATACCAGGTATGATACAGCACTAATACCACTCTGGTCGGGAATATAAGGAACGTTTAGACATTGATATGAAGACGAAGCGGTCCTTGTATTTCCACCCAGAGTAAGTGGTATACACCAGATACTGGTACATGGTTCGTACGGTAGAAATATTGCTTGCGCTTTTTGTTCGGAAAAAAAAAGGAAATCGTCTTGGGCCCGCGCGCTGCCGTGTACCGTGTATAGGAGCAGTGCCACGGTAGGGGTGGTGGCTTATTATTTTCTGAGCTCCTCACAGTCACACAAGAGCTCAATATCTCACCCGAAACGTCACTTCTTCGAAGAAGTTTGTTCGCGCAATATGCGTTAGTCCAACAACAAAGATGCTGCAGCAGTGGTAAAAACAACTGTCATACTCACCAGTGTACTAATAGTTGCCCATTGGAGGAGCTCAACCGGTCAGAAAATATTGCCTCAGAAGGCATAAAAGTGCAGCCCCTACCGTGAGAAGAGTCCTAGTAGATCGTGCAGCACCTTCTAGTACCCATGCTTATTTTTAACTGGACGTGTAGCGGTGTTGGGGCCTTTTCAACTGCAGGAGCGGGGGGGGGGAAGGGGGGCGTCCCTTACTTCGTACCTCAAGCTGTGTCGTGTATCCCGACAAACTGGTCACAAAACTCGCGCCATATCAAAGTTTGCTATCAACTGTGGTTGCAGATGCCGATGGCGCCCCCGCGCTCCTATGAGCCGCAGCCTCTAAAATCTCTTGAACAACCCAGCCGGGACAAAATCGAGCTACAGCGCACTCGTACGCACGCGTGTCGCGTCTGCACCAACCGAAATTACTTTCGTCGATCTCCCACCCTAGCACCTTCTGTCCACCCCCCCCCCCCCCCCCTCACCCTCTGACAGAAACAAAACACCACCATATCCCGAACCTCCCGGAATCACAAAAATATTCTTCTCTTACATCCCCCTGGCCTCGCGTCTGTCTGCACCCGACCACGTTGTTCTCTGCTTCGTTTTGTTTCCCCCCATATAGCTCCTCGTACCGGCTGGCGAATCGAACTACACCGTGTTCCTGCGCTCTTACAGCTCCGCCAACAACACAATTTCCGCAAAGTCTGCCGAGTACGTGGTGGCCTCTAGAGCCAGCTTCAACCCGCAAAATCTCTGCAACGAAGACATCCCGGCGGTGACCGAGAAGAACGAAAAACAGAAGGACGAGGAGGACGGCGGTGGTGAGAAGTCCGTCGGGCCGCCGCCAATCCCCACCGCGTCTGCGGTTCCGGGAATCATCCAGGTCAGCAGGGCCGATTCGTCGGGGGGTTTTTCCTTTGGTGACAACAGTCGTTTGTGACGACAACTTGTGTAACTGAAGGGGTGGTGAGAGATTTAGGTTTGTGGCTTTTTTAGCGGGGTGTCTCTCTCTTGGTGTCGGCGAAGGACATACAATCTGTCAAGCAGTCAATCAGTCTTTCAATCAATCAGTCAATCAATTAGCACACTGAGAAATTGTTCCGCATTCGTATGTACTCGTTTCCTCGTCGGGGACACCTAGTATACCCCCCCCCGGGTTTCCAAATAAAAGCGGCGGAAGAAATCGACGTTAGACGGGGAACGGGTGGCGTTCCATGACAACAACAAAACGCCCAGTCAGTCCAACAAGCATTCAATCAATAATTCAAAATCCCGAACCCCGATAAAAACGAATGCACCCCTCTCGTCGGTCACGTCTATCATAACCCCCTGTAGCGGGTTTCCCAAAAAAAAAGGCGAAAGACATTCTCTAACGATTCACCCCAAAGCATAAACACAATCGACCAACCAACGACCCAGTCAATCAAACAATCAACAATTATTTGCACAGGGTTCGTTTTGTTTCGATTTCGCTTGGTTTTCTCCTTCAATCGGGGAATGTTTCTGAGTGATCAACGCTGAAGCTACTGTAGTCCAACAGGCTACTGCAGTCCAATAGTCTACTGTCCTTCAACAGTCTGATTTTTAGCTGAAAGTGGTTTCTTATTGTATTGGTTCCCCTTTATTTTTCCTTCTTTCGGGAAATGTTCATTACTACGAACGTTGAAGCCAGCAGATAGTCGGGCAGCAAGCGCAACAACAGTCAATCGATACATCGAAATCCCGAATCGTGATTCTAAAAAACCCTCGCACACCCTTCCTTTATTCCCCGTGGGTGACACTTACCCTTTCCCTCCCCTTCTCTCTCCTCCCCTCCCATCCCTCCCCCCGCCCCGCCCCGCCCCACGGGTTTCCTAACGAAAAAGGCGGAAGATTTCGACGTAGGCGGGGAAGGGGTGGCATACCACGACAACACCACAAATGACGAGGGTGCGACTAACTACCGTAAGGTATGATACGGACGTGCGATACACCCTAATGCTTGTTGTCTCTCGCTTTGAACCATTTGCCGCAACCGTAAGGTATGTATATACGGACGCACGCCATGCGGCTTGCTCTCCTCTCTTTTAATTCTGAACCAGGGATGTCGGTTACGGTGTTCCGCTTAGTACACTACTGCCGTGCGTTATAGGTGTTTCGGGCGTATGAACCGACTGTATCCCCATCGACGCCATATACGATGTTTCTCGATTTGAACCACTTGCAGCAAGGTGTGATATGAGCGTACAGGTACGTGATAAGTGTTGTTTTCTATCTGACGTTGAGCCCACTGCCGCAACGTATGACATGTACGCTATGGGTCTTGCTCTCTCCCGCGCTTTGAGCCAACTACAGCTATACACGTACACCATACGCTTTGCTCTCTCTCTTGCTCTGACCCACCTACCTACGCCATATGTACTCCACTTATAACAGTTTTCTTCCTTCACCATCCAACTATTAAGTATCAAGTCTGTTTGTTGGCTTACGTCAGTTAGTTGGCTTTCTTCCCCACCCCAACTAACAACTATCAATCCTGTTAGTTGGCTCACGTCAGGTATTTGGCTCACTTCGGCACCCAGGAAATAACTACCAAGTCAGATAGTTGGCCTAGTTTGCCGCCCAACTAACAACTACCAAGTAAAATAATGTTCTCACTCCAGTTAGTTGTCTTACTTCGCCACCCAACTAATAACCACGAAGTCAAATAGTTGGCTTACGTCATATAGTTGACTTACTTTGCCACCCAACTAATAACTAGTCGGAAAGTCGGTCAGTTGGCTTCCGTTAGTGCGTTGGTTCATTTTGATACCCAACCAATAACTACCAAGTCAGTTAGCGTCAGTTAGTTAGCTTAGTTCGCCACTCGGCCAATAGGTACCAAATTCAGCTACGAGTATTACTAGTTGGTTTTCTGCCCAACCCAATAACTGCCAAGTTAGTTAGTTGGCTTACTTCGGTTAGTTGGCTTACGTCAGTTGGTTGGCTTACTTCGCCACCCAACTAATAACAACTACCAAGCCAGTTACTGCAGTCGGCTCACTTCTCCTCCCAACGAATACCTACCAAGTCAGTTAGCTGGCTTACCTCTCGCGACCCAACAAATAACTAACCGGCAAGTTCATCCAGGCTCAGGGCCCTAGCCAATGTCCCATGTAGTATCTATTCCCGCCTCGCCAACGCCTCCCGTTCCCGTTTAAAACCGCAACAATATACTGAGAGTTTGGATCAAGGGCAAGCTTTCGGGAAGTCCGGCCAGCTCATACCCTTGGCGAATGAATGCCCTATGTAACCCCTATCCCCACCTCGCCGACGCCTACTATTCCCTTATAAAACCACACCAACAGAAGGAGGGTGTGGATCTAGAGCGAGGGTTCGACAAGACGATCAACGTCGCCTGGACAGAGCCTGGCGAATGGCTGAGCTACACCGTGGAACACGCCGGGGAAGAAACTGTGGTGCTAGACGTGGCCGTCAAGTATGCTGTCATCGGAGGCTCGAACGGCATCGCCTTGGCCCTTGACCTGGACGACCCGAGCGACTGCCCCGAACTGGAGTCGAAGGACGAGAAGGTTAGCCGTCTACCGTACACTTTTACGGAGGAGTATACACTATATTGGTGATCAGGACCAATGTGGTGCGTAAACAAAGGGGGATGAAGAGATTTTGGGACCATATCGTGGGGTCTGATTCTTACTAGACATGCCCCCCCTGAAGTTTTGTGCGAGGTGAACAACCTTTACTGCTCACGAGGGGAGTGATCGTATCACGTACCAGTGTTTATGGTATGGCGCCCAAGAGGCAGTTACATAGTAATCCCATTGCTGTCTCTGGAAGTGGCTACACCGGAAACTTAATTAACTCATTGAAGCTTTCATCCATAACCAAGTCCGCCTCACAAGCGGTTCTTAGTAGGATGCAGCTCACCCTCCGTGCGACTCGCCCGACACCTCACGTTTCGATTCGCGCTTGGTGCAAGCAATATCTGCCTGGTCGGTGAAAACCCGGCGTGCCCCGTGCCGGCATTGTAGGGATGCGAGGGTCTATGGTCATGCCACTATGGCCATGCATGAGATCGAGTACATCGTGGGCTCTACTTCTTATTACATAAGCCCCCCCCCCCTAGTAGACGGCGTGTGTATAAGCGGAAGACAGCTCAAAACCAAACACGGTATAGGGGGATCAAATATGTTGTGGATTCACCGTGGGTTCTAGTTGACTACTACTTGGTAATACTATTACTATTACTATTACTATGCATGATAGATAGCCCTTCGGGATAGGACGCGTGCGACGTTAGTAGAACCACTTTTATGACTTTATGGCCAGAATATTTCCGACTGACGGAGCTGTTAAAAAACAAACTAAAGAACAACACCCACTATTAAAAGGTATCGTTGGGACACCAACAGGTGATCATACTGCACGGAAGAAGAAGTCTTCTCCCAACCTGGCGGCTATTACAGCGCCTGGGACCGTAGAGCTTGAGAGTTGATACTTACAACACTTCAGCGCTGCTTTTGACGTCCGCATCACTTCGAGCGGCACGAAACGCTTGAGTTTTTTTTCGTCTATTTTATTTATTTTCCATCCCGTTCGTTTTATTCGCTCTTCCTTGCTCTCTCCCTCCTGGTCGTAGCTTAGATCCAGGATCACGTGGTAGGGCTCTTCTCCCTACTCCCCCACTACGGGTCGAGCCTTGCTTTTGTATTGCGAGAAGACTTCAGTCCTTTAGTCCCTCGTCGCCTCGCGTCCAATTCATTGGTTGCGCCTGCCCACGTTGTCTTGATAAGGTGATCATGATGAACAAGAATTTGCCCCAGACCGGCGCCCACAGCACCTGGGCTTGGACCGGAAACGCCTCGGTGGCTCTCGAACCGGGACCGCACGTCGTCACTCTCTGCTTCATCGCTCAGGGCAGCGTAAGTTTATGTTGTAACATTCCGCCGTCGCCTCGCCTTAATTAGCAATTAGTTTCCCCTTTACTTTATCGCGCAAGTTTAATCTGTAACAGTTCGTCGCCGCCACCTTATCTTAATTCGTACCTGGTAGATAACTAGGGATGCACGAGATCTGCCCCTACTGTGACCAGCGGGAAAACTGTCATTATTGCTCTGGGCCGTGTAGTTCTACTTTTTCAACATCCCCTCGTCGCTTTACGGTAGTTCGTGTACCGATCTGGCCGTAAACAAAAAACCACTCATACATTGACATGAATACTAAGCGATCCCTATACTGACAGACACCCAAAACGGTACACCTCAGGAATGAGAAAACAACCCATGAATAATACGTAACCTCAGGCTGGCTAAAATTTTGAGGGACGCTAAAGAGTACGGACCGAGAAATTGTGTTCGGCGGCAAGTCGCTGTGCAGTGCATGGTACTGGAATAAAATAGGCTAAATGGTCAAGGACGGGGTCACCGTAAGGTTTTGAGACTTGCTCAGACTGGATTATCATTATTTGGTGGGGGTCCCCACTGTAAGCCAGTAATTGGGGATCAATGAGCAGGAGGCCTCTTCACTGCGATCAGCCGGAGACTCTCACCCTGGGCTACAGGCTACCCCCGCGGTGACTCGTCGGGAAGTCAGCACGGCACCTCTCACAGGATAGAGTACTTGCTCCGGTAAAGTAGGTATTTCACGCAGTTCGCGGTTCGCAGCCTCGACGGATCGAAACTTGTCGGGACTTACTGCTGACAAGCGTGTATCAAAAAAATAAAATAAGAGCGTCTGTGTGTTAGCAAACTTTATGCAGAGGATCCGCTACTGCTGTACCGTAGTGGCCGTAAGGTTGGTTCTTGAACTGTCGTGCGGAAGAGACGCGGGGCATGGGGTTAGAACAATGAAGGAATGTCTCGAAAATATATACTTCGTATGAATCCAGGACACGACTACTAACACATTTTAGTCAGACTACTAGTCTCTACAGTCGTTGGTGTCTGAACTCGTGCAGAATCACCGCTGTATTGATTGTTTGGGTTGGGGGTAGCGTTAAGGCTAGGGTCTGTCTCGTGCAGACTCACCGCTGTATTGATTGTTTGGGTTGGGGGTAGCGTAAGGGGTAGGGTCTGTTAAGTTCGTGTCGTGAACGGTGACCGTCTACCATACATGCACAGTGTCGAAAACGTGGTAGTCAGCCCTCCACAGCCAACCAGCCCGCACCGATTAATAGCAACCAACACACGGAAGACGCCACTGGATCACCATTAACCATCGCACGATGAACCACCAGCCAACCATTTTACGTTGACCTAAAAACGTGATGGAAGTACCCAAACCACCGCACACAGAAACCACAGTTTCAATCATGGCACGCATGCACCACAGGTCAACCAACCATCGAACCGGCAAGAATTATTTGCCGTAAGTTGGCACGGAAGGGAGGTAGACTTGGTGCATGAGTTTCCTTTTGTTTCCGAGGTTTTCTTCTTTCGGGAAAGTTATGAGTGATCCATTTTGAAGATCATGCTGCACATTGTCGGATGGCAAGAGAAATAATAATAATTATCACTATAACCAACCATCACACTCCCTATATGTTAGCCAACCATAGTATAATACACTACAGTACGTAGATACCATAAATAATCACCGCAAAATCACGATTTCAACCTGTATACGCACACACCACAGGTTAATCAACCATCGTACCATACACTCCAGTTACTACCTAGTATTCAATATAACCAACCATCGCAACGCTAAAACCACCATTGCAACCACGGCCTACACGCACGCACGCACCTCAGGTTAACGTGGACCTTCTGCGGTTCACTTCGTCCAAGTGCGGAGACGGCTTGTGCGAAGCGGTTACGGGCGAAGAAACTTGTGCCACCTGTCCGCAGGTGTGAGAGAGAGTCTGTCGCGCGCGCATTTTCGCCAATCACAAGATGTACGTTCGTACGTTGTTTGATCACTCAGTCAGGTGCACTGGTGTTTGGCGTATTGCCTCGCTTCCGAGGGCCAGAGGGTGTAGACCCAAGTCGCCATGAGGCGGTCGAAAGATATTTTACGTCAAATGTACCGGTATTTCGTTGGAGTACGGTAAAAATCGAAGTCCAAGAAGACGTGGAAGTACAAGGGCCAGGAGACGATGTACTCTTACTGCAAGCGTCCTGTGACCCTAGTATATCGGCTACTCTTGACGCTAATATACCGGCTACCCTTGGGGGAAACTCAAATTCCCGGTCGGTCATTTAAATCTCCGCAGATTTCTTTATGGCGGTTACATGAACATCAATCGAACTTAACAGACATATGTACGACGATGATATGACCAACAACATACGTATGATATTATACCTGGTACCTGGTATAATATAACTTGTGTATCCTTCGTCGGGAGTCCATCTCCCTATATGCAGGCAAAACTACTCTCTGAAAATGTAAGGACCGTTGGGGTGTCAACACGAATAACCTTACTGAATAGATCAGAAAGGTCATGATCTATATGATCTGTATACTGTAGATCATCTAGTTCCTCACCTGCAGTTGTGAGAGGTTGTGCAGGACCTGCACAGAACAGATCCATCCCAGAAAACATGTGCTAGATCATGCGGATTATACGGGTTCAACCCGGCAACATGAACTAGATCATACAGGTTCTACAGATCAGAAATACATCTGCCTTGAAGGATTTAGATCATTATCTGTATGATCTGCAGATGATCTGTCCGAGGTTCACATTACCGGCCAGAGTGGTGCGCAGTAGTAGTGCCCCTAGTTTTTTTGTAGCCATGGAGATGGGTTAGATAGTCGCGGGTTTCTCTCTCACAGACCATGGGTTGGATGGCGCGTCTCCTTCCTCGAGGAGGGCCTGTCTCACTACAGGCATACCAGTGCAGCAGTTTAGGCCCGTGACTCGGTCAGAGAATACTTGGTAAGAAGAAATCAGGCTTAGTTGTTTTAGGGACGCTAAGAAACTCTGGATCAAGAAATCATGCTCGGCGACGAGCGTTACGCTAAGTCCTGGTATGTATTACAGTAGCCTGCTCGAACAAGGATGGTGCCAGGGTTTTGAGGGTTGCCCATACCCTATTCAAGTAATACGTGTTTCTTGTTGGTGGGCTCATACTATAATCGAGTAATATACCTGGTATCTGGGGCCTGATACTGCTTCTTCTTCGGTCATGGTGATGGTATCTGGTACCTGATACTGCTTCTTCTTCGGGCATGGTGATGGTATCTGGTACCTGGTACTGCTTCTTTTTTGGCCATGGTCATTGTCGTGGTCACGGGGGAGCATCGGCGTGCCATCCATAAGCCAACGTGTTCGGGGCGAGGAGAAGCGTGGTGGGTTTTCTGCAACCTGGCGACTAAGCGGTAGTATTGAGGGTATATACATGGTACGTGCTCTGATTGGCCGGCCCTTATCACGTCTATACAGATCCTTTACAAAAGCGTTTGATGCCGGTTCTCTGCACCCTTTACGAAACCATCGTCAATAGGAAAACTTTTGTAAAAAAATAAAAAGGCAGCCCTCATTTTGAGGCTGGTAAGAAATTTTGAAGCGGGCTTCTTGGCGGCATTATACTGCACTCACTGCAGAACACACCCCTGCTCACGTAAAAAGGGATCGATCAATCCAGCCTGCGCTTTTTCATATGTTCTGCATACGTACTGTAGTCTAGAACCCTCACCACCCGCTTGTCCCCTCACCTCTCCCCACCCCGCCCCGTCTCCATCCGCTGTTTTGTCAACCCCAAGGATTGCGGGAAGTGCTCTACTCCTTACGCATCGCTGGTGTTGCCTGGTGATGTCGAAGCTGAGGACTACGATGTCGGCGGGGAGGTAAGGTCTTGGGGGGGGGCAGGGAGCGGGAGTGGGGGGGGGAAGGGACATTGGCTTATCCCAAGTATCTCAGTAAAGTTGACGGTGGGGTGATGCTCTCTGTTGCCGCTGCTGCAAGAGCTCTCCTCGGGGAAAAAAATGATCCAAGCACAACGACCTTCAGCGTTACAAGTAGTGCTGGAATTAGGCGAAGACCCTTATGAAGATTCCTCGCTTTAGCTCGTCTCCTCACTTGCGCTCAACTTGTTCAATACAGGTGCCCTTGCCCAAAAACCTTGCACATGAATGAGAAGATAGCACCTGCATAGCACTAGGTGCTCCAGCTGATCTGTTGTAGTTGATTCCGTCTCGACTTTACATAATTAGGTTGATCTTATTTATTCCGCCGCACTGATGCCGCGTTGGTTCACTATCCGCCGCAATTATTCCGCATTGACTACATTAGTTCCGCCGCAGCAATTCTGCGATGATTCCAATTCCGCCGCAATGATTTCGCATTGATCATATTAATTCCGACTCAATGATTCTTGATTCCTCATTGATTATATTACTCCCGCCGAATTGATTCCGCGTTGAATATAATTCCGCCCCAATGATTCCGAGTTAATTCTCATTCCACAGCAATTATGCCGCGTTGGTAACATTTATTCCACCGCAGTGATGTACATCGGCGTCTCCGGTGGCTTGGTAGGTGGTCCGCGTGCCTATCAAGATCAATTTCGTGGGTTCAAGTCTCACCGAGTGCATGCTCGTAGGGGTGTTTTCTTGCATTAAAAAAATGACTAGCGGAAAGCACGTGAGTGAGTTAGGGCTACATTCGATGAAAATGGACGAGCCGTGGGAATGCTGAACCTTATGCGCGACTAAAAAATAAAGGTACGTACCGGGGAGGAGAAGGGTAGACGCCTGTGACCACGGCTTGTCCAGAAGTTTGTTGAGGGTAAAACCTCCTACAAATTAGGCTGGAAAGTAAAAGTGATTCTTTAAAAAAAAAAGTGATTCCAATCCCGCCGCATCCGCATTGATAATATTTTTCCGCTGCATTGATCCACGCTGATTTAATTCGACCGCATTGATTCCATTGATTCCTCCGCCTTTGTCCCCAGGGTGTGAGCTTCCACGAGAACGCGTGCAAGTCGAGCAATACCGTGAATTGTACCGAGAGGCTGGCCCTTCTCAGCGACTACCGCAATGTCTCGTCATCGGACGAGGGTTTCGTAGGACTCCAGGAGACGAAAGGAAGCGTGTACTGGGCGTGGACTACCTCAGGAGAGTGGCTTCTTTACACCGTCACGGTGAGTATGTGCACATGTGCATCAATGAGATACGCTACGGTAGACGTCATTTCCGAGCCCCCCAGGGCCGGGATGCGTAAGAGGAGGAAATGAAGCAAATAGGCGTATGTGACATGGCGAAGTTAGGCACACTAGATAGCAGCGAGAAAGCGATCGCTGTCCAAGGAGATAGATGACGGTGCCCACAGGCGGCGAAACAGGAAGGGTATACGAGATAAGCAAAGCATGTATGTGCCATACACGGCAATGACAGTGAGCGCCCACATGTTGAAGGTGTCTTTAATGAATAGTAGGAGTAGTCAAATGGAAAAATGTCCAAGGCAACGCCCCCGCCCCCCCCCCCCCCCTCCCCCCTATTTGTCCGCCTGCCAAGGTCTTGGCAACGGCAAACTATAACGTGACTCTTCGCTACGCCTCAGCTTCCGTCGGGAAGGCCAACATATTCCTTGACGCCTACACTTGTGACGTGGAGGAGAACCGTGCCGCCTTTCTCGGGTCCTCTACGATGCCTGGTAGCGGGGGGGCAACCGGATCGTTCGCCAGAACGGCCCCCTTTACGGTGGGTGACCATCGTCGCCGGTGCTGTCTTCTTGTAGATCCAAACCCTGAATTGGCTAGACTGTGACTTAAGTATTTCCCGCATTGAATCCTTCGCATGATGATGATAAGGGTGATGATGATGATGATGATGATATTGATCGTGACGATGATGATGATGATGATGATGATGATGATGCTGATGATGATGATCGTGATGATGATATTGATCATGACGATGATGATGATGATGATGATGATGATGATGATGATGATGATGATGATCGTGATGATGATGGTGATCGTGATGAGGATATTGATCGTGATGATGATGATCGTAATGATGATGATAATCATGATGGTGACGATTATGGTGAAGATGAGGATGACAGCGATGATAATGATGGTGGTGATTGGGAGGATAATGATGGTGGTGATTGGGATGATAATGATGATGATGGTGCTGATGATCATGATGCTGATGATCATGATGTTCTGGCACTAGCTCATTTCACACATAATATGCTGGACATGTTTTCTGCCGGGTGGCGCTTGGACGCTGAAAGGGCTCCCTCGGTTCGAAAATATCACACTAACGGGTTATAACATAATTATGTAAAGAGACCGGTAGTCCTGCATCGTCTCCTCGAAAAAAGACAACTAAATCACCAACAATACTGTAGCTCAAGCAATTAACTAATAAAATAATTCCATGCACCCTTGTGCAAAGGTTAAGCTTATATATCGAGGGTGTGGGTGGGTTATGGTGAATTGATTTACGACTTGAGTCATTGTGAATTAAAAACAGAATCGTCAACAGAGGGCCATGATACACCCACCCCGAAATACTATCCCCGATGAGATTCAAACTCCCGCAAAAAAGCTCGAAATATACTCGATACTACAGCAGGGGCATACATACATACTCGGGCGTACGGAGTATACTGGGAGCATCTATGAGGTTGTAAATCGTTCCTTTCAAGAGGCCCGCACTGTTGTCATGGCCTCCTAAAAAGACACACTTGAATACGTCACAATATTGTAGCTCACATCGTCAATCGAATAGGTGACAATTTCATCCACCCCTGTATAATTGATTATTTCGGCATCATACGTTCAGTGTGATTCAATTATGTTTTGGGGGTAGGACACGATACATTGTAACTACGTACCTGGTAGTTAGTGTATGTTTGTAATACATCCTCCGATGATATGGTTGTTTGCGTGCATATCGGATGCTGCTATGATGGGGGATGGCATTTTTTAGGCCAAAGCGGCATTTTTTTAGACAAAGTGGCTTCTTTCTGACTGATGGAACTGCCCTTCAACTGAAGAGCTACCTTTCCCAAAATCGTTATATAAATATTATATATATATATATATAATTTACATCGTTTTCGTTTTGAGAGCCAGGCCATGAGATTGATGATTGATGATGGATGACTGATGAATGTTGCCGCATCATCAGGCTAAGCGCGCCTCTTTTCTGAAATACTTTTTTTTTTCGGTAACTTACTGTTGCTTAGTACCAGGTAGTATTACTGTAGTAACCTAGATGGGGAGCTTCAAGTGAGGAGCAGCCTCTGAAAATTGCAGGTGCTACACCTGGTGCCGCTACCGCAGCAGGCGTCGGCCGTTAACGCCCCAGAGTAGACCTACACCGCTACCACCCCTCCTGATCACGTACGTACCACCTCTGATTATCGACACCAACGAGAAAAAAACGCCTTGCTGGTACCATACAGACCCGACCGGAAGCTTAGACCCACGCCGCTAGCTACCGCCCCCTTTCTGATCACGCCACCACCTACTCTTCTTCTTCTTGTGTTCTGTGTCGTGTAAAACTCCCCGTTACCGGCATCGCGCAGACCCGACTGGAAGCGGGGCAGCATACCATTCGCGTGTGCGTCGCCAAGGGAGGCTTTTCGCTGGATTCGATCGCCTTCGACATGGAGACGAGCGGAGCTTGCAACAACGACGGGACGTGAGTTCGGAGGATACGCATGACAGCTTCATTGGTGTCATGTTTGCCACCCAGAGAGCAATCAATGCCATGGTAGGGGTGGTGGCTTATTATTTTATGAGGTACTATTATATTAGCATGATGAGGAGCTCGATATGTCTCCCGAAACATGGCCTTCGAAGAACTTTGGTTTCGCCCAACGGGATCGAACACGTCTATGCGCGATTGATAGTCCTGAGACAAATAAACTTCTGCGGTAGAAATATCATACGAAGTACAATGATCATACTAAGTAAATTTATCGTATCCACCGGTGCACTAATAGTCGCTCACTTGAGGAGCTTAACCGTCCGGAAAAAAATGCCTCAGAAGGAAAAAAATGCAACCCCTACCGTGGGATGAGTCAAAATTATAAGCTTCAACATCGTTCGCATACGTAGGGCCCTTACTTTCGAAGGAACTTTCGTCTGAAATTTTCTAATTCTTCCACATTGGTGTGCGTCCAACATGTGAGCGCGAAAATCGTTCCTGGTAATTTGCCCTGTTCTTGATAAAATTCAGGAGTTGCGACAGAACGCCTCCATGATCTTGATTTTAAGAATATCACAAATCGAGAAAATCTGGGAAATCTGGAAAAAGGAGCTCTCCGATAGTAATGCCTCTTCCGAGCATTCCCACTATGAAGAAAAAAAGCAAAAGGCAAGGAACGAGGACAGACAGCAAGCCACCAACGTATGCCTTACTATTAATAGTACTAGTACTACTGTAGTGGTGATGGATATCAAGCGACAACAGTCAGCAGTCAATAGCGCGACACGATAGACACCTTTGCAGTATCGTTACTAATTTTATAGTGCGTCACATGCTGCGATTCATCGACACTATCGATACTATACTATATCCAAGACTACTGTACGTATAAGGGAAAACAACGAACACAAAGAACGTTTTTTTTTTTATAAGCGTATCCCCTCAACAAAAAAACGCTCGGAGGGTTCTCCGGAACCCCCCCCCGTGCTTGAGAGTAACGCGTGCCAGCTTTGTGTAGGCCGTTTACTGCTACGTATTTTAGTAGAATATACTGTACTTCCCGCTCTAGTTCCGAGTAATGTGTCTCCGAGTCGTGAGCGGTGCATTTGTGAAGAACTTGAAGTCTGCCGCGTTTTTTTTTCGCGTTCGGATTGGGGTTAAGGTCACTTTGTTCACGTTTATGTGCGACTACCTACCTTACCCCAGCACACCCCTACTTGTAGCTGTACTAACTTACCACCAACGCAAACCACGGCGAAATAGGTGCGACGTCACCAAAAAAGAAGGGTGCCACTCATGCGAGAGCGACTGCACCTGCTCCGAGGGCGAACCGTTCGGGGGATTGGCCTCTTCCGTCCCCGGGTTCATCGACGCCTACGAATTTGACGAAGGGCCAAACGTGAGGATGTCATTGAGTCATGCTTCTACAGTGCGGTAGGACGGATAAATCACGATCTAGATCATGCAGATGGCATTGAGCCATGCCTCTACTGTGCGGTAGGACAGATAGATCACGATCCACAGTACGATCGTCTAGCTCATAACCTGCCCTTAGGAGACGTTGTGCAGGCTCTGCAAAGGTAGTACGCATCCAACCCAGGAAACGTGTCCTATGTACGAAGGTCATGCAGGTGTTGTTGTGCGTCTCCCACTTGGCAACATGAGCTAGATCATACGGTTCCGGAATAGATATGCCCTGAAGGACCTACAGTAAATGATGATATATCTGTAGATGGTGATCTATCTCTAGATGATCTGGCCGAGGTATGCACCCTTCGAACTGTCAAAGCATTAGTCTCTCGGACGTACCGGTAGAGCGGTTATCCGATTACCTCCCCAAACTAAAGCCTTGCACCGCCGTCCCCTCCCTTCTGGACAGCGTAGCACTTAGTCTTGGTGCATATGGGGCCGTACGAGCCATTAGTCCGAAGTTCTTCAACACAATTCCGGGTACCCGGGGAGAAAGCGTACACCGCCAATCACCTACCCGAGCTGCTATAAGCCATGACCCCTTCAGGGCTGCCCTTCCGTTTTGGGGACATATTACTCGGAATTAGAGTCACACATAGTTTTCTATACAGTGCACAAGTGAAAGGGTTCGTAACACAACGTCACATCCGTCAAAAACGATCGCTATCCTGGGAGGTAGATGGTGGGCACAGGTGGCGGCAACATGAAAGGGACAGCAAAATACATAAAAAAAATGTATACGTCATGAAAAGGGGGGAGGCAAAAAAAAAAACCCATCGTATAGTAAGCGCCCAAACGTTGGAGGTGTCTCTATTCGGAGTAGGAACAGTGCTCCGTCTTGAAAGGGATGGATGCGTGGTCAATGATCAACGAATGAGCACGCCCGCCTCCCCCATCCGTCGGTCGCTATCGTACGTACCGACCGGCATGCCGTACGGTCGGTAACAGGGAGTCGCTTATTGGGATGACACCGACGACAACTTGGGGGGAGTCGGGCCCAGGAATTCCTCCGTCGACGTTGAGGCGGCAGCACTTGACGGGACATTCCACGTGGGCTACGGAATACCCGGTACGACCTAGGAAGGTTGCGGTAGGGGAGGGATCGGGGAGGGGGAGGGGGGGCAGGGAGAAAGAAGGGACTGCGGCGCGGGGGGGGGGGGGGGGGGAGGGGAGAGGGTGTACTCATATCATGCATGACCGTAGTTATATCACCGTAGACCCTCGCATCCCTACAATGATGAGACGGAGGGGAGGTGAGGGGGAGGGAGGGGGGGCGAGGGAGGGGGCGTGGGAGGGGAGGAGATGGGGGGGGGGAAGAGGAGGTGTGGGAGGGGGGGGGGGTACTCATGTCATGCATGGCCTTAGTCGTATGGCCATAGACCCTCGCATCCATACAATGTTGAGGGGGAGCAGGGGGGGGAGGAGTAGAAGAGGGTGGGGGGAAGGGAGAAGATGGGGGGGGGGGGGGGGTAGAGGAGGTGTGGGAGGAGGGGGTGTAGTCATGCCCTGCATGGCCGTAGTCGTATGACCATAGACCCTCTCATCCCTACAATTCTGGGACGGAGCACGCTCGAGTTTTCACCGACCAGGCAGACGTTGCTCTTCTTTGCGCCATACGCGAAGCGCCTCGAGGTATTCGGCCAGTCGTACGAAGGGATAACAGCGGTAGGGGGGGGGGTTACTGATGCCACGCATGTTTTCCCTCGACCGACCGCGCCTCCCGAAACATTTGGTGAGAATGGGTGAATAGGGATGCCCTCCCTACCGTAGCATTGGTGCGCACCTTGAAACCCCTTTTGGGGATTTTGTTTTGGGACCCTACAGCTAAGGATACTATGCCTTTTTTTAGGAACCTCACATAGGGGTACTGTACCTTTTTGGGACCCACGTATGGGGGTACTGTACCTTTCTGGGGGACGCACAGATGGGGGTGATGTACCTTTTTTTGGAACCCACCGACAAGGGTATTGTACTTTTTCATGGGACTCGCAGTCAGTGGTATTGTACCTTTTTTGGGATCCACAGACAGTTACTGTACCTTTTTTGGGACCCGCAGATAGGGGCAGTGTAACATTTTTCGAAATAAACAATGGTTGGACTGACGAAGCTCCTCAACCTAGGCAGTAAGTACACAATATCGCTGGAATATCTTAATTTTGTGTTTTGAACATACCTGTTACCTATGATCTGCCGATTGTCCATCTCGGTTTCTGGTAGAGGTGTAGAGCTCCTTAAGGTAGGATAGGGGATTCGGAAACATTGGATTTTCTCCTACCGCATTACGAGTGCTACAACAGCGTGTAAGAGGGGCCTGCTCCTATTTCCGGCGCCATGCCGTTTTCTGAAAACAAAGCAATGGAATTGTTTGTAAGTGACCAACGCTGAAGCTCATGCCGCACATTGTCGGGTGGCGAACGTAACTTACACAAGTAGTAGTATCTATGTAGTTCATTCGAGACGATTCTTTCTCATCATTTTCACCGCCGAGGGTGACGATATTGAGGACGAATCGACCCGAAGTGTTGCAATTTCCCTGCTGAGTTTTTTTCGTGTTTGACCAGAAGTGTTGCATTTTCACGAGCTTCAAACGTTGATTCCTCTGGACCATTCCCTACAAAGAGAGGGAAAAAAAAACAGGGTAAACCACGACAAAAAGAAAATCTATACCTGGTAGACTATATTCAAAAAGTGTGATAAAAAACTGTCACACGTATGTACGTGCGTCAGCTGTGAGATCGACAGATTGATTGAGTGGCTAATCAATGCTCGTGTTTGTAATAATGCCTTCTGTTTATTTGGATTATTTCCGACGCAGGTGAGTGGCTTAAGTACACCGTCTTCGCGCCGACGAGCGGGCTTTTCGACGTTTCGGTTCGATACGCCACCCTCGCCAACGGCACCGCGCTTTCCGTAACGGTCGATGACGGGAGCGACCTGCCGTGCCAGAAGAACTCGGAGGGCACCGTGCTCTACAGGAGCGACCTACCTTCGAGCGGCTCCTGGGACGTTTGGGCCGACACCGATCCGGCAAGTCTGTTTTTTTTTTCCCTCGTGCGACACTTAAGCGTTAAACGTTATGTAACGATAACCCTTACGTTTCTTCGTTTTTCCCTTCACCGTTTTAGTTGTTGTTGTTGTATATTTCCACTTCTTTTTTTTTTCGGTTACAAGCACAAGGTTTTTTATCGTTCCGCCAGAGGCCGGAACCAAGCAGGTGCCGATTGTGTCACAATGTTTGCTGAAGTCCAGCTCAATATTGCTATGGTTGCGGCCACAGGCCACACACACGTGATACATAGTTGAGCCGAGAAGACGGAGTTCGGAGGGTGAAAATGAACACAACAAATAACGATTCAAGCATCGGCTACAAGTCATATAGCAACCCGGCGCACACCCTAACGCTGACCCTAACCTCAGCCTTACCCCGGTATGGCTACGGCCCGAGCGCAGTCTTCGCCGCACGTTTTGACTGTTTTCCTGAAAAAACGGTGTGCGCATCCCCTCGAAAACTCATGCCAGTGTTTGGTTTTGGTTCCATCTATTTTTTAATATGTTTGCCGATCTTGCTCCTGCTCCCTCCTAGTCGTAGTTAGCATCCGAGGTCACATGGTAGGTTCTTCTCCCCTCTCCCCAATTCGGTTCTTGCCTTGAAAGGCGTTTTTGTCACGAGAAGGGTTCGTCACTTTTTTCACTCACTCGTCGAATCTCGTCGGATTGTGCCTACCCACGCTACTATTAACAGGCGCTCTCGACACCTGCTATCATTACTCAGAGATATTTCCCATCCTTTTTATGGCGTGTATAGTGCTCCAGGCCACACGGTGAAGGGTTTTTAGCTGGTACTTCGAGCGGAACGCATGGTTCTAAACTTTGCCAGCTGCTTGCGTGCACGCCGTCTGTGACCTATGCACACCCAATCCCGCTGCTACAGGTTGAAGTATCCCTCCCCGCTGGCTCGCACGTGTTTAAGCTCTGCATCGTCAATATCCCAGGCGGGGCTGATACCAACCTCAAAGGCTTGGACATCACGGTAAGCACAGTAGTAGTAGTAGTAGTAGTAGTAGTAGTAGTAGTAGTAGTAGTAGTAGTAGTAGTAGTAGTAGTAGTAGTAGTAGTAGTAGTAGTAGTAGTAGTAGTAGTAGTAGTAGTAGTAGTAGTAGTAGTAGTAGTAGTAGTAGTAGTAGTAGTAGTAGTAGTAGTAGTAGTAGTAGTAGTAGTAGTAGTAGTAGTAGTAGTAGTAGTAGTAGTAGTAGTAGTAGTAGTAGTAGTAGTAGTAGTAGTAGTAGTAGTAGTAGTAGTAGTAGTAGTAGTAGTAGTAGTAGTAGTAGTAGTAGTAGTAGTAGTAGTAGTAGTAGTAGTAGTAGTAGTAGTAGTAGTAGTAGTAGTAGTAGTAGTAGTAGTAGTAGTAGTAGTAGTAGTAGTAGTAGTAGTAGTAGTAGTAGTAGTAGTAGTAGTAGTAGTAGTAGTAGTAGTAGTAGTAGTAGTAGTAGTAGTAGTAGTAGTAGTAGTAGTAGTAGTAGTAGTATTACAGGGGACCATAGTTAATAGGACCAAATATTGTTAGTAAAATTGGTTAAATATATAGGTTTTTGTGTATACCATAGGTCCTATTAACTATGGTCCCCCGTAATAGTAGTAGTAGTAGTAGTAGTAGTAGTAGTAGTAGTAGTAGTAGTAGTAGTAGTAGTAGCAGTAGTAGTAGTAGTAGTAGTAGTAGTAGTAGTAGTAGTAGTAGTAGTAGTAGTAGTAGTAGTAGTAGTAGTAGTAGTAGTAGTAGTAGTAGTGGTAGTGGTAGTAGTAGTAGTAGTAGTAGTAGTAGTAGTAGTAGTAGTAGTAGTAGTAGTAGTAGTAGTAGTAGTAGTAGTATTACAGGGGACCATAGTTAATAGGACCAAATATTGTTAGTAAAATTGGTTAAATATATAGGTTTTTGTGTATACCATAGGTCCTATTAACTATGGTCCCCCGTAATAGTAGTAGTAGTAGTAGTAGTAGTAGTAGTAGTAGTAGTAGTAGTAGTAGTAGTAGTAGTAGTAGTAGTAGTAGTAGTAGCAGTAGTAGTAGTAGTAGTAGTAGTAGTAGTAGTAGTAGTAGTAGTAGTAGTAGTAGTGGTAGTGGTAGTAGTAGTAGTAGTAGTAGTAGTAGTAGTAGTAGTAGTAGTGGTAGTAGTAGTGGTAGTAGTAGTAGTAGTAGTAGTAGTGGTAGTGGTAGTAGTGGTAGTGGTAGTGGTAGTAGTAGTAGTAGTAGTAGTAGTAGTAGTAGTAGTAGTAGTAGTAGTAGTAGTAGTAGTAGTAGTAGTAGTAGTAGTAGTAGACTGTCCTTGTAGTAGTAGTAGTAGTAGTAGTAGTAGTAGTAGTAGTAGTAGTAGTAGTAGTAGTAGTAGTGGTAGTAGTAGTAGTAGTAGTGGTAGTGGTAGTAGTAGTAGTAGTAGTAGTAGTAGTAGTAGTAGTAGTAGTAGTAGTAGTAGTAGTAGTAGTAGTAGACTGTCCTTACATTGCCGAGCAGAGTGGTAGCACTTTTTAGGCCGAAACAACTCTGACTGACGTTTTGGCCTCCTAAACGATTCTGACTGACGGTGCTCTTAAGGCCGTAAGGGCACTGGCAACACTACCCAACATCCTTGGAAATCATTATCAAAGTACAAACAGTGGATTTTCCGAATTGAGAATTGCCTTTACGAGGAGGACGATCTTCAATTTTAGTGTTTTTTTGCGTTTTTTAACAACGATATTACCCTTACAGTCCGAATTAAACCTAGCATATATGTTCATTGGTAGTAGGTATCGTTCCACGAAAAAAAGGTGACATCAGCCTTAAATCCCTTTGGATCTTCGATATCTCGACATCGCCATGTCCATGGTGGGTTTGTTTTTTTCGTCGCGACTGTTGTCACAACTAATAATAGAACAGTTGACGGTGTAAAGCTTTACTTTGCGGGAAGTAGCATGTCTTACAATACATAGGCCAAGCCAATATTTGCGATGATCGTTCTCATCGAAAAATCAATTCTCAAGTATCAAAATCGACTGTTCTCATAGTCTTCTACAGCGTTGTTCGTTGAATGCCTTGGGACAAGTTTTGTTTTTGCTGGCACCGTGTCACTCGCTTACCCGGCAAACCGTGCTGGTACTATAAATATTATTGATAGTAACGGAACGCGAAACGTGACCGCGTGATCCACCCCGCCCTCGTACCCTGCTGAGACTCTCCATCCTCTTGATGATGCCCCGTACGTTTATAATCCCCAGCAATAATGTACGTCAGATATGATCGCGATTCACTTCATTCACCACTGTACACCTGCTGTGCATTTCTGGGATCTCTAGAATGCCTCCGTTGGAAAATCCAAGCATGCTAGGATAAGGGGTATGCAAGCAATGTTTTGGGCCTTTTTTTTCTGCCAGACTATTAGTAAGCTCATTAACCCAATATCGTTGGAGTACCAATATTACGAGCGAATACGAGTTGCTAATCACGCGCCCAAAGCAGCAAACGGAAATCACCGGAACAACGCTTTCATTTTTTTTCCTATACGACTGCTGCGCCATGGCGAGACAACTACATCTCAGCAACCTCGACTTAAACCCTCCGTCGGGAGCACAGCTAGCTCCGCGGCTGCAGCAGCAACAACAGCAGCATCCTGGTCGTGTGTTTTCCCGCTCGAGGTCGACTCCAGACTCGAGAAGGACATCATCCAGTTGTATCAGTATACCCACAATTGGTTTTAGCAGTCCTACTGTAGACGATCTAGATCGGGACCTGTCCGGCGTGCTCTATTTATAGTGTTTCACTGCGTTTTTCGTGGTATCCGTACTATCCGACTTTGAGATTATTTATCGGGTTGCACATTTTTTTTATCTTTTCTCCAAACCATTTTTTCTGGGTGAGGTACTACTATAACCAAGTGAGGACCCTCAGAAAAAAAATGTATATGCAGGTGCTATATACTCGTATGTATTACCACCGTGGAAGGCATCATTCAAACGGAAAATGTGACCGCGATCGACAATTAATAACTACATCCCCTTTGCCCTGCCGTGCCATCCCTCTTCCTTGCCAATCTCAGACGGCCACCGCGGGATAAGATTTCCCCGAGGTAAGATATCCCTCGGGATATATGTTCATGGGATGTCCGAGATGGGACACATCTATGTTTAAAAACAATGGCCAATTCAATTCGAATTCATACGCTTTTCCGAGCCCTGAATATGCCGGGCACGCCATTGGTCGACGGGGGGGGGGGTCATCGCCAGCCCTTGCCCAAGGGGAGGGAACGCCCGGCGCCCGGCGAGAGCGTATAATCCTTGTGCGAGCAGCGGCGGGGGTGGGTGGGTGGCATGCCTCGGTCCTGGGTACAGTCAAGCGGGTACCACATATCCGCCTCACGGTGGTGCGAGCTGTACCGCATGCATGTATTATCCCGCTCAGCGATAGCTGTACCGCCTATATATATACATATGCACGGCTTGTTTTTTCGGTTACATCCGTCGCTCAACAAGAGGGGGCGAGGGGGAGGGGGGGTTACGGTGCAGCTCCAGCGTGATCGTCTGCTTTTTCTTCGCAAACCGAACCGCGGTGGGCTACGTATGCAAGGGAAGGGGGCGGTGGGATCGGAAAAATCGTCGAAACTGAACGAACACGTTGTCTTTTTTGGGGCACAAAGGAGAGTGTACCTGCATGGCTTCGGTGTTTTCGCCTCCTGTCTACCAGTTCCTTGATTTTTTTTTTTCGCTTTTTTTATGTTGCTTGTCTGGCGACCTGTCTCTGACTTTCGACTCGTACGTGACACTGCCTCTGTTGCTGGCTCTCGACTCGTACGTAGGTATTATATAAGTACGTACACATTTTTCGAGCGTCTGTGGAAGGGGGGAGGAGCGTGACCAGACTAATTTGACCCGACACGTTTAGCGCAGTCGAGTCGGTGTGTGGAAGCGCGTATGTTTCTCTGAACGGCTTGTATTCAAGCCCATATGTTTTTCCAACGGCTTCCTTTTAGCTGTTACAGCGTGGGCTTGACTTGACCGGACGGAACGGAAAGAAGCGGGACGGGGCGGGACGATTTTACTCGCGCCCTGCTCTCCTCTGTGCATCACGCCGCTCCGTTGCCTTTTACGTGACGGTGATGTTTGGTTTTGGAGTAACGGTTATATTAGATTTTTGAGAAACCGTACTTTTTTTTTTGAGTGACGGTAACATTTGACTTTTGCGCAACCGTTGTACCTTGTTTTCGAGTAACCGCCATGTTTTTGTATTATGGGGTAGACTCTCCGAGATCTACGTTCAGTCAGACAGTTTTGTAAAAAAAAAATTAGCGTTCGTACAATATCTTCGGGCTGTATATGGAAGTTTGATGGCTGAGCGGCTATTGGAAGTCATTGATAGTTTTTCTCGAGGCGTCCGCACGGTGGATGCAGATGATGAGGGCTTTTTTTTCGGGGATAGTCAGTGGTCGGGTCAAACCTCGTGGGTTGGGTCGGGTTGGGTCGGGTATGGGTGGCCCGACCCGACCTGCGAGACTTTGAAAACTCCTGACCCGGTCGGACCCGACCCGACCCGATCCGTGAGGTTCCAAAAGTTTCCTGGCCCGATTCGCGGGTCGAGCCATGATCGGGCCATGACCCGTGAAGAGCTTTGTTTTTTCCCCCTACCCCTCAGGGCCGTAGGATTCTTAACGATATCGAGTGCCAGTATTTTTTTCCGAGAAATGTAGGCGTTTATGGTTACGACGTGACGGACGGTTTCTTCTTCATTTTTTGCATTTGGGGGCGGTTAGAAAGAGACACGAGAGGCCCATCCATCACCGATAAACATACTGGTAGTATTTACGTTTGCAATAAACGTCAACAAATAATACATGTACGAGCACGCTCTCTTCGTTGTTCCTTTGGGAACGCGCGACGTGGAGTTTTGGCGGGGGAATCGGGGGGGGGGGGGGGGCGGTTGCAAGGTCGTGTTGTTTTCTGGTTTAATCACGTTTTATTTGTAAGTATATGTGTCGCATTATTTGTCTATCTGGCGGGGGGGGACAGGGTTGTGGACGTTGCGGACGAAATGTGTTGGTATTTCGTCTCGGGTAGTTGCAAGAAAAGAGCCCGTGCTCTCTCTCTCTCGCGCGCGCGTTTTTGATCGTACACTGCGGTGTATTCAAGACAATATCATCTTCAAAATTTTGTGGAAATACTCTTGTCGTTATTTTTCGTACACTTGAGGCGTATTCGAAAAATATTATGTTTGAGCGTGTTTTGGAAATATGTATATTCGCACGATATCATAGTCCTCTCTCGACAAAAAGATATATGGACCGCTGGATATGATGCCAGCGAGCTCCTTGAAAATGACCCATAGCTTGGTGTTAATCCCTTTAGGACCGCGGTGCCGCTTGGGGAACAAATTACGGACAATTTGGATGGTCTGTGCCCTAAACGGGGCTGCAGTTCCAAAAGGGTAAACCGAGTAGTAGACGACAAAATCGTCGAGCGTATTGGAGGAAGGAAGTATTCACAGCAAGGTCAATGTCAAAAGCGGGTACACTTTTGTCACTTTTTCAAGCCACGACTAGATACACTCAGTCCCCTTGAGCCCGCAATAGGTACTCGTATAATTTGACACTTTGAAGCCGTAACAAGGTACCAGTACCAGGTATAGTGGAAGGCAAGAAAGAAACACACAACAGAAGGGGTGGTGCAAAACCATCAAAATCAACTTGCCGAACCCTTTCACACGACAGATCATCTGCAGATCATTGATTCCTACACTTCATGATCTAAATATTTCAGGGCAGGTAGATATATTAACTGTATGATCTGTATGATCTCGCTCACGTTGCCGGGTGGGAGAGGTACAACCCGCGTGATCTAGCTCCTGTTTTCTGGGTTGGATATGTACTATACAGATCATGTTCAGCACCTCAAAACAGCACACTATTTTTTATTTTATTTTTATCATCCCTTTTACTTTCCAGCCTAACTTGTAGGAGGTTTGTACCCTCAGCGATGTTCTGGACAAGCCGTGGTCACAGGTGTCTACCCTTCTCCCCCCCGGTACGCGCCTTTATTTTTTATCGTGCATAGGGTTCAGCATTCCCACTGCTCGTCGATTTTCATCGAATGTAAGTGACTCACGCTCTCGCGCTTTCCGCTAATCATTTTTTTTTATGCAAGAAAAAGTCCTCGTACGAGCATGCACTCGGTGAGACTTGAACCCCCGAAATTGATCTTGATAGGCACGCGGACCACCTACCAAGCCACCGGGGACGCCGACATTATATAGGAACTCGGTGATCTAGATCATGATCTATCTGTGGATGATCTTTCTGTAGATGGTCTAGACGGTATATCTGTAGATGATCTATTTGTAGATGATTATCTATCTGTGGATGACCTGTCTGTATATGATCTATCTGTCCGGCGTGTGAACCCTTTTGTAGGCCAAGCGATCATTATATGCTGGTTGAGGTTTTATCAACTATCCAGTAGGAGCGCGCACCAGTAACCTCGGAGCCAAACCCGGGAACGTAAGAAGGGCGTCCCCGGGGTGAGGGGTAGGCCTGCTGGCTCGTTGATTACCGTCCGATCGACGCGGGGATACGCAGTTTCCCTGGATGAGAGTCTCCGGTTGATCGTTGCAGAGAGGCCTCGTTGATCCCAAGCTACGTACCTGGTACGAGTTAAAGCGTCGACGAAGTGTTACAACAGTATCATGCGGCGTGGGTATCGGAGATATCCATGCGGTACACTGGTACAGCCGGTACTGCTGCAGCACTGTATACCAGGTGTGATTGTTGTCGACAGGAAATGAACCATTCACAGCACTACAGCCACCCCCCTCAACTCAGTACTACAGCCCAGGGCCATCATCGCTGTAACATCCGGCTAGGAAGGTGGACCCAGATCATCACAAAGAGAGAAACAGAATGTCATTATATGCGTTACAGTCGGCTACGTCCCCAAGCGGCAGTTACAGGTTGTGGTACACGTAAGAATGTGCATGCCTACGCATCAGTACTAAGCCCGTGGATACGCCAGAGGACGGTCCCCAGACGCCACGAGTATATAGTGTAGCTCGTGTACAGTCCATGCCGCAGTAGTGCGGACTGTAGCTGTAATCGCCCCTTGATTTCTAGCGTGTTTCCCCCTTCAAGGACTGCCTTCAAGTCTCCCAAAGGTAGACCTGCGAGTTGTTGGACTTCACGGCTATTTTTTTGTTTTAATTAGTTGGGTGGCCAAGTTCTCTGACTATTAATAGCTGACTTTTTACTGCAGAAGCTATGATCATTATCGGTATTACGTTTGCCATCTGACAATGCGTAGCGAGCGTGTCCACACGTACGATACACTGTAGGAACAGTAGAGCTCGCCATATGGTAGAAAAATAAGTTTATCGGAATATTCTCCATTCGAGCCGCGGGAAAACAAAACAGGACCTTGCTTGGCTCTCCTGATCCCATCCGGACCTGATCCCACCCGGATGTGATCTCATTTGGCACCCTGTTCCCACCCACAAGGTTAAGACCACCCACAAGGTGCACAAATATAATTAGCCCTCTGCAGGAGCCGCCGGAGGCCGTGAGCGCAAAGCGCGAACCTCAAACGGTCGGAAATCGTCGAAGGGTAAAAAATCGTCGGATGCAAAAAAAACAAAAAAGCGTCACAACCCGGAAGTTGAACCTAGCACCGAAGTCATGGTGCTGGGCACCATAGACCATCAGCCTCCGCCCCCCCCCACCCCCTCCACGTTTTTTTTAGCTTAGGTTATTTATAGTCACTTACAAGCATATACAGAGCGTAGGAATATCCCCCGAAAATGATCATATCTACGAAGTGTTGAACCCAGCTCTGTGAACCCAGCTCTGTCGGAGGGAAGAATTAAAAATAACTAACCACACTGAAGAAAACATTATTCAGGCACGTATAGAGCCACCCGTCATGCAGCAAGTGGCCTAATCTCAGCGGTACCTCGTGGTGAAAATGGGATATACTTGCCCTACCATACGTAGCTTTGGCCACGAACCTGTTCTAAAGGTGTCTTTAGAGTAGTATGATACGTGCGGTATACGTGTGGGTATATAATATCTATACTCTGGGGCACCCCGGCACCAAACCTGACTGTTTGGGTCATATCGGTGTCCGGGTAGGTGCATACCCGGTGAAGGCCAGAGTATGCATTTCGAAAGACCTCATCACTACGAGTAATACCACGTAAATATAGTCACACCACTTGTCATCTATCTTCGTGTAGACGGCTGAAACTGAAGCTTCCTTTTAGCATCGGAGGATTGTTGCTGTCCGTAAATGTAAGGTTCTCTATATATATGGTCATGCTAATAATGTAACGGTCCTTACATTATTTGCGGACATAGTTGTACCAAGGAAGGAAGGAAAGAAGGACTTAAATATTCGAAGCGAATTTGGGCTTTGCTACAAAGGCGTTGAGAAGAATTGGGAGGCATTCCAATGTAAAAAAAATGGGAAGTGGATTTTGGATGGGGGTACCTGGTCAGAGTTCGTGCCCCAAGCAGAGGGTGAGAACCAGCGAGAGAAGAAGCAGGCAGAACGCAAGATAATTGTAGCCAAATACGGGCAGTGATATACATACAGGCTTGGAGCGTTTTTTTCCCGCCATCCCATCCTAACGCTCAAGAAAGCGGGGGGGGGGGGGGGATTTTAGGTAGTGTACGTTTTGGAGGGGGAAAGAGTTCGCCCAGTTGCCCGTTTTCCCTTGGGGTACTGATCGAAACGTAAACGTAGAAAGCGGGTTAGCCCGAAGTGTGTTCTGGGAGCGCGGTGCCCCATAGTACCATGTGTTTTTTTTCCTCTTCGGCCTTGTTTTACTGCGGAAATTAGTACCACGATTCTTGAGGCAAACATAACAAAGCACGGTGGTAGAGTCTATACGAGTATCGGTCAGTAGAAACATTCCCAGGATAAAGACCTCGCTGGTACCAGCTGTGAGGTGGTGCCCACCACTGCAGCAGCAGCAGCAGTAGTACGCGTAGTAGGCACTGGGAAAAGTGGTCTCTGCTCTACAGCAGTACCGGGCAGGCCTCTAAACTATCAAACTAGTACCGTGCTCACTTCATCTCCAGCCTCTACCACGGGTGTGTTTTGTGTATCAACGAGGTGCCGGGTGTCTGGTAAGAACAAGAACCAAGTACTCGTACGTACCAAATGAACAAAAAAATGCGGCGCAACCTATCGATTCTCGTGAACGATAGTGGGAGGAAAGGATATGACAGCAGTCTATGTCTGTGAGGGTGTCTGGCTGACGGTTGACAGCTGACGAACGGGGGCATGAAGAACACAGAGCGAACGTAGGTTCGTAGCTCAACAGCAGCAGGGTGTGGCCTAGAATGCATGCACTACAGCTGGTTACAGATGCTGCTGCTGCTGCTGCTGCTGCAACTTCCGTTGACCCTTTTACGTTCGTGCTACCATTGGGAGTCACCGACCTCTATCCTTCACGGAACCATACATCCACCCCGTACACAGCACACGTGAACGACGGTCGACGTACTGTGATATGATCTCGGCTTTCAAAATTGAGCATCGATGAATCGATCGTCAGCACTTGAGCCCAAGCTTCTACCGTCTCATGTACAGGGGGGGGGCTTTTGGGCTCGTGACTCGTGACTCGTGACACGTGACTGAAACGGTTGACAGCGGATGGATGAAGACACCACAAAGACTTCCTGCTGTATTCGATCGTAGACTGGGCTACTTGCGACAGACCCAACCGACTCGTACGGTCCTGTAGCATCTGAACTACAGCATTACTTCGCACCTCTTTACACCTACGAAGATGCGAACAGGAGAGCTAACGCACAAACACAACGTGCGCCGATCACCGACGGCCATCTTCCGGTGCGAGCCGACACAGGTAATCCCGAACCGGCACTAATCACGCCGCATTGGGCATTGGGGAACTGCCACCAGCAGGTTACGTGGGCAAAGCAAGCGTGAGGCACAGCATGAGGGCTGCTTGAGAGACATCATCAGATACGAGACGAGCCGCCGCGAAGTACCTCTGGGACACGGTGTACATCTCGGTGGGATCGATTCGACCAGCTAGCTAGCTAGCGTTGTCGCTTCGTCCTCGGTGAGAGCACACACACGTACCACGTGCGTAGGTATAGCAGAGGGCTACTTTTCTTCGATCTTCTTGGCCATTTTTTTTTCTCAAAAAATAATCAAGGGCTTTTCATGCGCAGAACGATCAATACTCGCGCTCGTAGGCTGATTCGTAGCCGTCTCATCTTATTTGTACGATCGTCCTGTTGGCCCTGATAAAATCACTCCAGGGGAGCCACCGATCTACAGTACGTCCTTCACGAGGCAATCATGCACCACGCAGCACGCGCGATCGAAGCGTCACACACACGCTACAACAGCTCTCGCAACGATGATGTGTATAGTTTCGACGAAATTCTCCCTCTCTTTCCACATTTCACGGCCAGCCGTGTAGCACGAATAATGATCGTTGATCGCGAGCGGCAACTTGGCATGCGCTGAGCACTGAGAAGAGAAACTATATGTTAATGTAGCATTGCTGCTGCTCCCACACCGCCGGATTAGACGCTGGTACGAGTCGAGCGGACTACTTCAAAGCTTTATTGGTGCACCCGCCGGCCGATGCACGCCATCAATGGTCGTGGTGGTGGTGGTGGTGGTGGTGGTACTATTAATAGTTGGCCCAGTTAACGTCGAAATCGACCATCGATGGGCCATTGTTGGGAGATGATAAAAGTGCCCCACACAAGATCACGGGCAACCTGACACGAGAGATCCTCACATGCGGAGAGTCTTGCCGGGCCGCCAAGTACTGCGTACGGCGGTTGGCGTGGGTTACGCGACATTCGTAACATGTGTGCGCAATCAACATTCATGACTGCACTTGCACTGGTTACCGCGTCAGTCACGGTAACCAGTGCACGGCTATCGTGGCGGATACCTGGTAGTCGCCATTGTGCTCACAGAACAAACACGGCGTGTATGTACACGATTGTCGGAAGGGTCCGTACAAATACTATACATTACACGATCATGCCCGTGTTGGGGCAGAACCGGCTATCCGGGCATAAATTACAACATTGCCTACGAGAGCTGCAGTAGTACGTAGTAGTAGTAGTAGTAGTAGTAGTAGTAGTAGTAGTAGTAGTAGTAGTAGTACGAGTAAGTTATATGTAGAAACGCGGCAGGCATATATCCGGGTCCTCGCTGATCGTACCCGCTGTATGCTATATTGATGACATTGGTCAATCCTCAATCGTGTTTCGCTGCTGATATCCTTGTACCCTCGTACCAACGCATCGATACTTTGGGGTGCGAAACCACGATCGTAGTGTATACCTTGCCCTCGTCTGCGCGCTTGTCCAACTTGTTTTCAATGTGATGGGAAACGTGCGTCGGTTGTCGCATCTTTGACACACGGGCCTTTTGTACGAGCAGGGCGTAGGCAGCGCTCTCAAAGATCACTTTTTCTATTTTCGGCGGCCCTTCAGCTCGATGGGCCTCCCAAACCAAACGATTGAAGATACCAATTATTCTTGGCAGCACGGACCCATCCGTGTATCCGACGAGGAGCAAATGACCGGCGGAGTTACTCCACTCACTGCTGTTCGTTTTCTTCTTGTTGTTTTTTTCGTTTCATAAAGGATACACCACCGAGCCACTCAGTTCAGCCCGCTCAGTCAGCGCTGACTGAGTGGCTAAGGGGTTTATCCTATATGAAGCGAACACCCACGGCGGCAGTACAGGCCAATAGGCAGGTCTAGTATGCTACGGTCGCCGATATCGCGCGCGGTATCATGCTTTTTTGTTTCGGCCCGGGAAAATTTAGCTTATTGTGACCCCAGTTCCGGGGGCGCAATACCCTATCGTTCCCCAGGGCGCGTCGTTAACTAAAGTGCCCCGCGGAGCACTTTCATTATCTACGATATTTTGTGCCTCTGTGCGTTTTTCTTCCTGTAATGTCGGTGTACCCAATCAGATCAATTTAGTAGTGGAACCGCAAAATCGAGAACGCATTTGGTGGGATGAAATCCTAATATGTAGAAAGAGGTAGCTCGACCACTGACCACATTTCGGTTAAAGTCTAGCCTCCCAACATGAGCAGAGAAAGCACAGAAAACAGAGACGAGCAGTGCCCTTGAGCACGCACTCAGCGCGGAGTTAGTCCATGGCGAGACCCCCCCTGCTTCGGGGCAGGAGGCCTCATCCAATCTCCAATACTTCCAAATGAATGATCGGCAACAGAACTATCACCCCCATCCCGACCCCACCTTACCACGCCAAGGAATCCCCTGATTTTCGTCTGGGCACGATATCATGGATAAACAAAGAGCCATCCGTCCTGGGTCATTCTGTCTCCCCCCTACCCCCCCCCCCTTCCCGAGCTCGCGGACTTTGTTGAACAAGCCTCCTTATGAAATTGCGTGCGTTTTTCTGCCTCCTCCCCTCCCCCCCCCTCTCCAATACATGGCCACTATTAACAGTATTAAGCACGCCTATGCCAATCCCTACTTCTTCTTGCATTATCGTCGCCCCCTCCCCCCCCCCCCCCTAACCCACCCATCCTGCAGAAACCCCCTCCCTGCTCCTGTCTGGACGTTGAGTAGAACAACGTCCAACCACCAGCCAATCAACAATCATGGGCCGGAAGGTCATCGCCATCAAGCCCCGCATGGATCCGAAGCTTCCCACGGGGAAAAAGAGGGACCGCTCGGCCGACTGGAAGCCTCGTAAGTTTCGATATGTTTCGTCGGGTCTTTGTTTGTGTTGCTGTACGTATCCGTCCCTTCGCCAGGAGGCGTTGATTTTATGATAATCCCTGGCCTGATGTTCTCGTGCAGCAGCAACCTGACACCTGACGCGCATTTGACTTTTGCCTAGGATTGAGGTTGTCGTGGAGGTTGCTTGTCGTGGCGGTTGGTTTGTACTAGTGGGAGGGGGGGTGTACGCGTGCCATTCATGTCCGTAGTATTTATGGCCGTAGATGTTCGAACTCGCCCTTGCATTAGGGAGGAAGACTAATGTATGTAATTGAAACTATTACGGGGGAACATAGTTAATAGGACCAAATATTGTTAGTAGAAATGGATAAATATATAGGTTTTTATGTGTACGACAGGTCTTATTAACTACCAAGGTATGGTCCCCCGCAACAGACGACGGCCTTTTTTTTCAGTATTGGAAGGGTTCGTGCTTTCGACGTTGACGATGAGTAGGGCAAACGAGGACTTCCCAAGATAGGGAGGTGTACGGAGGACCTTCAAGGAGGGAAAATGGGAATTTGTATGTGTGTGTGTTTTTTTATTATCTGAGCGACATAAGAAAGACTATTGCTGCGATAGTAGAGGATACAGTAGTCGACCTTCTGTATGTCGGACTGTGGGACCTGTAAATTCGATAGATCATCGGAGGGGGGGAAAAATCTAATAACAATGTTTAGAGCATAATTTTGATTTATTAAAAGGATCTACAGTATGCTCCTGTTGTTACGTTTTGAGTAGCCTACTGGTGTTAAAAAATCACACCAAATAATATCAATAAAAAACAGTACGATCCACATCATGTCATATACTCGTATGTATGCCTGGTATATAGGTACGAGGGAATTCATTGTGTACAAAAACTGTCAGGTTTCTAACGAACACTCTTGGGAACCTACACAGCCCCGTGGCATGCTTTGACCGAAGCATCACACCAGTATCATATCATATCACACCAAGCTTGCCAAAAGCATCATTGATGATTGTTTCGATCTCACAGTTTTTTTTAATGTGAATTGTGAGCTGGAGGCGCTGCATTCGACCACCGCCACGCCACACTGCAAAGGATCGGAAAAAGCGCCTATTTACAATTATCTCCGGCGCGGACCGGTACGTAACGATGATCGGTTTCCTATTATCTGGTGCCGAATTTCTGTTGTCGAATACCCGGTACCAGTATCGATTATCGGTATACCAGGTTCCAGTACCAATATCGACAATTGATATACTAGATATCGTTTGGCGATCGCCCATCCGAAACCCGTTGCTAGGTGAAGGCACTGCGCTCGACCACCTTCGCACCACTGGAGAGCGTGGAAAAAACGCCTGCCTGAACTCGTTGCCCTCCCCTCCCCCCCCCCCCCCCATTCTCTCCCTCCCTTCCTCCCCTACCTCCCCCCCCTTCTGTCCCTCCCTTCCCCCCTCCCTGCTTCCCTCCCCCCCTCCTCCCTCCCTCCCTCCTCCCCCCCCCCCCCCCCCCACCGCCTCCCTTCCAGTCCAAAACCCATTGCTAGAAAAGATGATTCCAATGCCTCCATCGACGTGTCTTAAGGGAAAACGCAGGGCCGCTCGAGAATCGACCTTCGATCCCATGAGAGGAGCATTTGTAGTCCTATCCAGGCCCAACGACCCCGAACAGGCCCCGACCGAACGGCGAGGGGGTCTCGGGTCTGCTGGCCACCCTAAAGATCCGGAACTTCTGAAGGAGATTCTGGTGAGCAAATGGATCCAATGGATGGGCGGGGGGAGGGGGGGGGTCGGGTCTGTTGGCCACCCTAAAGATCCGGAATTCCTTAAGGCGGTTGTTAGATGTATGTATCCACTCGAACGGACGTGGCTCATCGGATTGTGAATCGTAGTTTACCTTGTGTTGAACTTTCTGAGCCGAACTCGATACCAGTTGACGAGGGATGAACGGCGTTCTCGCGATAAAAGTGTAAGGCACGAGCCGTATAGTGGGGAGGGAACAGAAACGCCTACTTTGTGACCCAAGGACCTGAGCTACGCGTAGGAAGGAGGGTGAAAAGAAGGGCAACGATGACGAAAAAAGATGGGAAAAAAAAAAAGAAAACGAGAAAGAGTCGGCTGTTGGGTGACTAACTATTATAACAGTATAACGCTCTTGAAACACATAGCTCCAAACACCATCACAGTATATATAGCAGCTGCTACGTTCTCTTACAGCTCTTACAGCTCTTACAGCTCTCACAGCTCCTACAGCTCTCACAGATCTCACTGCTCTTACACGAGGGAGGCGTCCTTGCTTCCGGGAAGGGGAAGTTGGAGGGGGTAGGGGGGCGGGGGGAACGGGAGGAGAGGGGAGGGGGACGGGAAAAATATCGTACCGCTCTGACCGATAATATAAGAACGTTTGGACTTCCATATGAATATAAATGGTGACTATATTGCCGGCCCAAGTGCTACCATATTTTTCCGGCCGAAATGGGTACAGTATTATAGGATATCGGTCGTTTCGGGCGCGTCAAAGCTTCTTGGTTGGCCTTGTCATGTTTTTGTGCTCGTCTTAGTGTCGGGGCCGGCCAGTCAAGGGTATCATTTTTAGTGGAAAGGAAGTGTAGGGTAGTGGAGTGGAGGTGGGTGGGAGGAGAGGGGTGACGGGAGTGACGGGAGTGGAGGGGGGTTGCGTTTCGTGAGTTATAAGTTATAAGCAGAGAAGCCTGCTGTTAGCGACCCCAGGCTTGGGTCTCCTTGGTGTTGGGAGACCTGGGGGGGGGGTGCTATCTTTTCACCCTAGTGTGCTGCGCCGCCCTCTCTGGGCGTGATCATAAGGAGCGTTTGGACGTTAATCTGAAGACGAAGTGGTCCTTATATTGACAGACACCTAGAGTGGGTTGTGTTTTGATCCGAAGCGAGCCGTGCTACGGTAGGATTTTTACTTGATTATATATAGTATAGACCAACCATTCTTCCTGGCGGAACTCCGCAACTGAGAAGAGCTATTAACACCAAACACGTTTGGACGCCATGTGTATTTTTTTTACGATCATTTTCGGTGGATGCCCCCGCCGCCCATGGGATTGCTTGCGCGCCGGATTTGGCGTTTTCAGGCAATTTCTCTAAAAACAAAATCGATTGTTCTGTGAGATCTTCTACACAGAGCTCTTGAAGCGAGGAGCCTCAGAAGCATTACTGGTATACTGTACCTGATAAATACTATGCCTTACACTGCTGTAGCAGTACGCACCGAACAACCGAACACTTCTATACGTTGGTGTGTGGCTCATGTCAACAGCAGAAAGGAGGCCAAGGCTCGACAAAATATATATATATGCGTAGCTCCGATGGAGGAGTAGTACTGCTCTATACGAGGGTGTTGTTCAGGGACGTGCTTTTGTCTGACCCGCGGTGACGAGGTAGAGCGCTCCCTTGCCCCCCCCCCCCCCCCCTCCTTCCACCCTCGGCCCCTCCACCCCCCCCACTGCTCCACTGCTCCATCCCTCCATCCCTCCACCCCCCCCATTTATCTATCTCTCCATAAACCCCCAAACCCCCACAGCCTCCGAACCCCTCCCCCCGGTGACTCTTCCTACTCCGTCCCCTTCCCGCATTCCTTCTCCCCTGACCTCCCCCCCTTGCTCCCCTCCCCAACCCCTCCCTGGAAGAAATGTCCGCCTGGTCGGTGAGAACCCGACGTGCTCCGTCACGGCATTGAAGGGACGCGGGGATCCATGGTCAGATGAATACGGCCATTCATGGCATGAGTACCTCCCCCTCCCCCTCCTCCTCTACCCCCCCCCCCCACCCTATTATATACCAGGTATATAGGTTGGGTTGGCGTCGGTTAGCAAGGACGCCGTAAAACATGCCGCTCATTACGTGAGGTAGACAACCAGGGTACCGCTTCTTTTTTTTTCGGCGGTCGGTCACAGCTGGTTGTCGAGTTAGATCGTTTGTGCGAGGTGAGCAACCTTTACTCCGCACAAGTGGGAATGATCGTATCACGTAGTGTTTATGGTAAGGCACCCAAGAGGCCGTTACATAGTACTCCCATTGCTGTCTCTGGAAATGCCACCCCGGAAATTAAATTAACTCATTGAAGCTGCCATCCATGTGCAAGTCCGCCTCATATACGGTTCTTCGCAAGATACAGCTCACCCTTCATGCGACTCGCCTAACACCTCACGGCGCTAAGCGCAATG
The DNA here is from genome assembly GCA_031213475.1 of Nereocystis luetkeana. NCBI lineage: Eukaryota > Phaeophyceae > Laminariales > Laminariaceae > Nereocystis > Nereocystis luetkeana. The sequence continues at coordinate 1,518,445 of JARUPZ010000009.1, read as the reverse complement.
GTGCAAGCAATGTCTGCCTGGTCGGTGAAACCCGACGTGCTCCGTCCCAGCTTTGTAAGGACGCGAGGGTCTATGGTCACTAGACTACAGCCATGGATAATATGAGTACACCCCCCCCCACGCCTCCCACCACCTCCCCTCCCACCTTCTCCACCCCCCCCCCTCCTCCCACCCCTCCCCCCCTCCCTCCAACCCCCTCCCCCTCCCCATCCAACCCCCTCCCCTCCCCTCTGCTCCTGGTGCATTCTTTAGGGGGATGGAGCGCCACTGATCCTTCCTTCGATTCATAAGAAGAGGCCTCCTGAAGGGACTCAGATGGACAACGATCTCAGGACCGGGTTGAAGCTGCGAGACATGACTGATCAGGAGAAAGTCGCCATGTGGAACAAGTACCAGGATGCCCTGGTGAGAGCGGACAGATCACCATCTACAACAGATCACGACCTAGATCGTTTAGATCCTGTATCTGCCGTCAGGGTATTTTGTGCATGCTTCATGTGGAACACGCACAGTACCAACATGCTCTGGTGAAAACTGCTGTAGCTCGTTCGAATCGTTGATCTGTACCACACAGATCAGACAGATTATCATCTAGATCACGATCTAGATGAAGATTTAGATAACGATGTAGATCCCGATCTAGATAACGATCTATATCCCGACTCTAGACAACGATCTAGATACGTATCTAGATACCGATCTAAATACCGATCTAAATACCGATCTGAATACCGATCTAGATAACCCTAGCCCTAACGATCTATACAACGATCAAGATAGCGATCTAGATAACGATCTAGATAGCAATCTAGATAGCAATCTACATGGCGGTCTAAATCGGGATGTAGAAAAATCTAGATATTACGTTTGCTGTTTTAAAATGTCGTGTAAGAGCCTCATCGTTCAAATTTCGCCCAGCAAAAGGTGTTGAATAAGACCCTAGAAGGCCTGGTCACCACCTGGGGGGATGGAAAAAAAGTCGAGCTCGTTCGAATTGTTGACCTGAATTGCATTGGACACATCAGACAGATATCGATCTACTGTGTCAGGTAGAAGATAGATGACGACAACGATCAAAATCACGATCTAGATGAGCTAGATCCTATGTTTTATGTTTTTGAATACATGTGCAAGAGCTGTATCATACAGACCCCACCCCCGGCAAGCGTGCGCAACAAGTATGTACCAAGACCAGGCTATACGCAGAGAGGGCGACATGAATCGCGTCACCTGGCCCAGCACCGCACCACCAAAGCGCCCTACAAGCCCACTGCCTCGCCCCCCCCCCCCCCCCCCCGACTCATACGACTACGGACATGCATGAGATCGAGTACAACTCTCCCATCGAGTACACAAACCCCCACACCCCCACTCCTACCCCCACTCCCACTACCCTCGTCCCAAACACAGGACCAGAGCATGCGCAGAGAGGGGGACATGAACCGCGTCACCTGGCAGCACCGCACCACCAAAGAGCCGGCGATGCCTCTCCGCCACCACGCCCATCGACGGCTGTTCAAGGTGCCTTCCAGCATACCCTACGGCAGCGACCTCGACATCAGGAAGTGCCCCACAGACCCTGACCCCAATCCTACCCCTAGGAGTGGAAGGAGGCCGTGCAAGGCTGCCGCGGAGGAGCAGGGAGACCGCCTGCTGACGTGGGAGGTTCGGGGGGCGGAGCCCGTTGAATGTCCACGTCCGCGAAAGGTTAGTGACCGTTTGTAGGTTGCAGTTCTAGGAATACCGGAGAGATGCAGCGAATAAAATACCCCCACCCCCCATCCATCCCCTCCAGCTATCATTCGCACATCCATCGAAGAACCCCCCCCCCCCCCCCCTCCACCCCATCCAAGTCCCCCACCCCCACCCTCCCCCAACCCCCCCATCTCCCTTACCCCGCTCCCCCCTAACGCCCCCCCCCGGTCCGTCCAGCATTGTAGGGATGCGAGGTTCTATGGTCATACGACTAAGGCCATCCATGAGATCGAGTACATATCTCCAATCGAATACACCCCCCTCCCATTGTATCCACATTGCTGTATATGGACACCAGAAAACAAATCAATTAATTCGAAGCTGTCATCCACATACAAGTCCGCCTCACAGTCGGTTCTTAGTAGGACCCAGCTCACTCTTTATGTGACTCGCTCAACACTTCACGGCGCTTCGCGCTTGGTGCAAGCAATGCGTGCTTGGTCGATGGCAGCCCTCCCGTGCTCCACCCCGCATTGTAGGGATGCCATCTTTGCTGTGTGTGTTGCATTACTGTCACATTATAAAACCGTTCTTTCTACCCGTCGACATCCAGCACAACCAGTGTCCGTGCCGATTCTTCAATCCTAGAGAGTTACAAGTTAGGTGATCACAAAACTACGCCACAGAGATGCTCCATTCTTACCGTATGCAGTAAGCAGAGAAGACAAGGTCATACGACTACGGCCATGCATGATATCGGGTACACCCCCAATGTCTGCCTGGTCGGTGAAAACCTGACGTGCTCCGTTCCGGCGTGTAAGAATGCGAAGATCTATGGTCATGCGACTACGACCACGCATGACAATGATTCCCCCCCCCCAACGCTCCTCCCCCCCCCTCCCCCCCTCCCTCGCCCCCCTCAACACCCCACCCCCCATTGCCCCTTTTGTATGCACTCTGCAGCTACCCGCTTCTTGGGACAGCGAGGCTCACGTGGGCGCTTTGCTCGATGATGAGCGGTCGCGCAAGCTCACCGCTCCTGTACAGAAGCAGCGCCGCCACATCGAAGGGTATGCAGGGGTCATTGCAGAGGCTATCAGTCCCCTTTGCGGCTCAGATAGGAGGGAGAGGGAGCTTCAGGCCCGCGATATGCACGAGTTCACTCTGGAGAAGAAGCTGATGGCTTGATCGGCGTGGCGGCTCAGAAGAACCCCGTTTGCCACAGCTGTGAGTTGGATGACTCATAATATGCTGCTGACTACTCTTGGGTAGGTATTACAGTTGGTTGAGTGGGGTAGTTGGTAGGACTTCGAGTTGGCTGGCTAGAAGTCGCCGACTGTTTATTAGTTGGCAAGATATTGAGATTAGTTGCGTGTGGTCCCGTAACTCGTGGGGATGTGAGTAGTCCGACTACAATTCGCCGACTGTTTATTAGCTGGCTAGGAACTACGGCTATTGGTGTGGGGAAAATTGTAGTGCTAAAAGTTGACTGAGTTTAAGTCGCCGACTATCTATTAGTTGGGTAAGTATTACAGCTAGTAGCGTGGGGCACTTCGTTGGGATGTGAGGTAGATGACTATAAGTCGCCGACTAATTATTCGTTGCCTAAGCATGACAGTTAGTAGCGTGGGGCAATTCGTAAGGATGTGAGGTACCAGGTAGATGATTGTAAGTCGCCGACTAGTTATTCGTTGCCTAAGCATGACAGTTAGTTGCGCGAGGCAATTTGCGGAGTTATGCGTCTTCGTATCTGACTGGCGCGCTTCTGGCTCTCTCGACGCTTGACATGTGTTTTTCGTTGACCAAAAACAGCACATCGGTTGGTTGGCTTACTTCGCCATCCAAGCATTATCTAGCCGTGATGTCTTGCCAACTATTAATAGTTGGCTTACTTCGCCACCCAACTCATATCTAGCCGTATAGTCCAGCAAACTAGTTGGCTTACTTCGCCACCCAACTCATATCTAGCCGTAGAGTCCCGCAAACTAGTTGGCTTACTTCGCCACCCAACTCATATCTAGCCGTATAGTCCAGCCAACCAGTTGGCTTACCTCGACATCCTACTATTTCGCTTACCGTGAGTTCCTACCAACGAGTTGGCTTACCTCGACACCAACTAATATCTAGCCGTGAAGTCCATCCAACTCACAGTTTTACCCTTTGTTTTTCTATGTCTGCTCGTCTGCGGAACCCATGGTTGACGCTCTCGCCATGAGGATGGCAGGAATGGCGACAGGCATGATGCCAGGGATGATGACAGGAACACCCCGGCAAGAACGACCACGGGAACGGGCGGGGGGGGGGGTTGGTGACAGGAATAATGTCAGGAATGATTACACGAACAAGGACAGGAATGGCGCCAGGCATAGATGAAAGGAACGATTGACAGGAACGATGCCAGGAACGATCACGGGAAGGGTGATGGGAAGGATGACGGGTGGTGACGATAATCATAACGAGAAGGATGACCGGCATAATGAGGAAAGGAATTATGACAGGAACAATGAGAGGTACGACGACAGCACTATTGGCAGGAGTGGCAACGGGAACGACTACAGGAATGGCGAGGGCGGTTGTATGGGAGGAATGTCAACAGGAATGATGGCAGGAACGATGACAGAAACGATGAACGAAAACACGACAGATATGACGAGAGCGACGTTTGTGGGAGAGACGACGTACGGCGACCTCTAGCTCTCACCCCCTTCCCTCCCTGGGAGGGAGGGCCATGAAGCGCCTCGGGCGCATACGTGCCCAGCTGATGTCACTGGTGGTGGTGGTGGTGGTGGTGGTGGTGGTGGTGGTGGTAGTGATAATGGTTGGAGATGGTCATGATGTGATTCTGATGATGATGATGACAACGAAGGATGGTGGGTTTTCTCCCGGTAGGGGAAAGGGGAAACTGCAGTACCGCGGACATCGGGCCAGCAGATGCCACAGGTGATGATTATGGTTGATGGTGGTGGGTGATGGTGATTCCACTGGTGGTTTTGATTGACGATGACGATGATGACATCGTAAATGGTCATGATGATGATGATGAGGACAGTGCGGTGGTGATGATGATCATCATCATCATCACACCATTGGTGGGACGCCCAGTACCCTCCCCCTCCTGGCCGAGAGGGTCATGCAGCGCCGAAGACACTGGCCCAGCCGATGCCACCGATGGCATCGCAAATGGCCACGATGATGATGAGGACAGTGCGGTGGTGATTATAGTGATGATGATGATGTTGATGATGATGACGATGATGACGACAGCGGTGATGTTGGTGATGATTTATGATGATGGTGATGATGCCACTGGCGGTAATGACATATGGTGGTGATGGTGTCAGTGATGACAGTGAGGGTGGTGGAGGTGTTGGTGTCACCGATGATTGTGGCCATGGCCCCCCTGATGATCATGGTGATGATGCCACTGCTGATGATTACGGTCATTCATGATGCAACTGCGGATGACGAAGGTGGTGATGGTATCACGGACGACATCACAGATGACATCACGCACTGATGATGGATGGTGGATGGTATCACTGATATTGGAACGTATCTCATCTGGTGATAAGATCACTGACGGTGACATGACTGGCGATGACATCACTCGCGATTACGATGGTTGGTGATAAGATTTTTCCCATCAGTAGTAGTTGCAGGGATGGTACAACAACAAGAGCATGAACAATAAGAGGCTAAAGCAGAAAAAAAATGGATAAAAAAAAGTACTATGGAGAGGGAGAAGAGGAGGAGGAAGAGGAAAGGGAAGAGGAAAAAGAGCAGGGGGGAGGGGAGGGGGGGGGGGGGGGGGGGGGGTGTACTCGATAGGAGAGATGTACTCGATCTCATGCATGGCCGTAGTCGTATGACCATAGACCCTCGCATCCCTACAATGCCGGGACGGAGCATGTCGGGAGCAAGATGGGGAGGGGGCAAGGAGGTTGGGGGAAGCGAGGGGGAGAGAGAGGGAGAAAGAGGGAATAGGCAAGGAACACGAGGGAGAGGAAGAGGGGGATGGGGAGGAGAAAAAGAGAGAGCGGGAGGAGGAGAAAAGGGAGAAACCAACTGTGTGCTGTCGATTTTGATCCCGTCGGCTTTTCCATTTGATCAAAAAATCAAAATTATGGTTTCGCTCGTATTTGTCTTCCCTGCTACCTGTTGTGCTTCCTTGATTTGGGGTGACTTCAAAGGATGAGCTCTGTTTCTAACATCATCAATACTTACGAGAGGGCCGATACAACTGTAGCAGCAGTAGGAGTAGTTGCGCTGTGCTACTGTAGTTGCGCTACTTTTAGGCTTTCCGTCTCCGCTAAATCCCCAACCACTACGAGTACATAAAAAAAAATATCGACCCCTTTTCTTCGAAGTAAATCCCCAACCCGAATCGAGTCGAATGCCGCGTGATTTCTCGATTCCGAATCAAGACATTGTGTCTGTTGTGCTTTCACATTCGTAGCCGCCGTCGTGGCAGATGTTAATGGTACTTGATGGGCGTCGGCGTTGGATCTTCAAGAACTTTTTATTTCTTCAAATTCTGGATTTTTTACTTAAAAAACGGCTAAAAACTGTTTTGGGGGATTTTCGTGTGTGTCGGCGCCGACCATTCGAGAGACTCAACGCCTTATCTCCCCGAATATTGACCCGATTTTTTTTTTGTTTCTTGACGACTACACGATGACCGCGATCACTTGTGATTTTAACATTTAATTATTTGGGGGTTGTGTTAGTTTCGTTCGTATACACCACAGCAGCAGCAGTAGTTGTACTCCTTCAGCGAAACTCTTCATTGACCTGAGCAGCGTCAACGATATATATATACATATATATATATATACAAGTTCATTATTTGGCCTGCTGTTCTCCAGTGTACTGCAGCTGCTGCAAATTTATCAGGGCATCCCTTGGGACGCCTTTTCGACTCCAGGACGATATCCCGCGGGACTAAACGTCACCATGTTTACGGGCTGTGGTTATACGCCGCGAAACCTTTGTGTGTGCGGGACCGGGATTTACACTTTTCCTTGACGCGGGAGTGGGGTATTCTAATTTGTGCGGGGATGGGATTATCCCGAATCCCGCCTAAATCCGCTCGATTGCTGGCCACGGCTTCGACTGTTGTGGGGTACATCCGATGCCTTCGCACACCTCACAACAACTGTGAACCAGTTTCGTTTGTCGTGGGCTTCAGTGCGGAGTTGTAGCTGTCCTCAGGTGACGAGCAAACGTCAAGTTTAGGGGTGTTTTTCGTTTCTTGTTGTGCGGGACGTGTTCGTGCGGGAGCGGGATATTCAAATTTGTGCGGGACGCTCTAGTAATAGTGCGGAAACGTGATCTATATTTTTCGTGGCGCGGGAGCGGGGTATTTTCTTCTTACGAATAATTTGTGCGGGCATGCGGGGTGGTGTCCCACATCCATCACGGGACCACTGGATTATCCCGAATCCCGCTAAAAACATAAATCCCGTACACAACCGCGGGATGAATCCCGAGGAATGTCCCGTGAATTATGAAGGTTGGACGGGCGTTTCTGCTGTATCAAGGTCACCACGGACACAGAAGGAGCTACTACAGTACTTGCTGTGTAGTGAGGTATTGACTCTGTTGGGGCTTCCGAGGTTTGAGGATTTTGAGGATTAAAACTGACGCGACTACAGCCAACCCCCAACGCGTGATTGGGGGATGATAATACTCCTTGGTGTCCGGAATACAAGCCAAGGAGGCGCACGAGTATGGGCGCAACACGTTCATATCCTTGCCGTAGCGCAGAGCGGGCTGACGCTGCTCCCACACGGTCGATGCCACGCAGGTTATCAACCATTGTTGGGTCGGCACATTTCCGCGAAAACGTGCTCTGAATGACGGGCTCCCTTAACCCAAAATCGTCGGAAGGTCTCATCTTGTTTCGGAAAAATACTCTCTTGTATACTTGGGCCATGGATTATTCATCGGGATGCAATTTGATTTTGGTCCAAGTCAGTTTTCGGATGAGGTATGGAGCTCCTCAAGTAAGGGGCCTCACAAAAATAAAGGTGAACCTCTATCGTATAACGCCTCGAAAGGAGTAAATTTAATAAATGAACCCTTTGAGGGCTGTAGTCCCGTTTTGGGGACAAACCACTCCTAAATGAGTCAGGAGCAGAAAGCCCGAGTGGTCCTTACACCTTTCTGTCAAGAATAGCACCGCGTGTACCGGGTACTGCGCTAACTTAGTGCCTGGTATGCCAGCTAGAAGCAGCACAAGCAAAGAGTAGCGCTGCAGAATAGATTTGATAGATAGCCATCTATCGCTCAAATCCAAAAAGGTGTTTTTATTACATTTTTCACTTGGGCTCCGACGGCCTTTCAAACGGGGGGAAAAAAAAAATCACACGCCGGAAAAACTAAAAGTCGACGGCGATCTCTCTCGACTGACTTCACACCAGACGAGTACTAAACTGTAAAAAGTAGCACCAACAAAAATAATCCATGGGAGCCTAGCGTAAAGCGCAAAAACAAATCTTGACACCCGCCTTCTGTGTCATTTTTCGTCTTTTCCCGTGTGTGAGTGCAGCAGCACATTCACATGAAGATGCGACCAGCACAGGCAGCAGGCGCGAAAAGAACAAGCCACAGCAAGTGTCACAGCACTAACTCCTATTTTAGCAACGTCGTGGTCACTGCAATGAACGCCAGGCGAGGGCTCGGGGGGGGGGAAACGCCTCAAAATTGGTGGAAACCGACGCCCTTCCTTCTCTCTCTCGTCCCTTAACAACCCGCCGCTGGAAAAATTAGGGGGGGAGGGGGGAAAGAATAAAACGACCGACGTCAGGGCGAGGGTGACACACGCACCTGCTACGCCCCCCCCCCCACCGTTTCGTGTCAACCAAAGCAAGAACCACCACGCCTCCTCCTCCTGCCCGCCCGGCCGGCTCGCACGATAAACGTGACGACGCCAAATTCAACGCCCCCCCCTTCAGACCCCGCCCGTACTGACGGAAGATCAAACGAGGACGCATCACTGTTTTGCGGCCACTTGAGGTACTGCGCCGGGTCTCATCATCTCGGAAGCGAGGGAGATGAAAAAAGACCGAGCACACTCTCACATATGGTACAAATTAACTAGGTCAAAAGCGAGACACGCTAAAACCATCGGGTCCCCTCGGGGGGGGGTGGGGAGGGAGGGGCGAGGCAAGGCGGCACTACAGCAGGAGCGAAAACCGCTCGCGACACAAGTGCGCTTCCTCCCTGCGTTCTTAGCCAAGCTTACGATTTTAGCTCGGGAATTTTGGAACGAGAAGGAAACAAGCCGCCTCAACTCAAGCTTCGAATGGGCAGCCTAAATCTGCGGTTTCGACTGCACCAATTCTAGGGAAAAGGTGAGCTCATCAAAAGCAGTGCTTTTCACCTCATTATGGAGTAGGAGGAGCGGCTTCTGAAGGGTGAACAAACGTTATCACAACAGCTAAGAAACGGTCCCTCCGCAAAATCAAAGTGTTCCGCCGAGACCGACAACTAGCAGAGCACATCTACAACCGCTCTTTCTTTATTCAGAGCATCGCTCAACTCTTTTCACTTCATACATGAGGACCACGCTGCTGAAAAGCATCGAAAACTATGGGGAAAAAAAAGACATGAAAACATGATCTCACCTTTCGTTGTGACTAGAACGAAAGAAAAAACAGCAACACAATCACTTCATCCATCCTTCTTTTTTTTCCAAGTTTTTTTTCTTCAGTGAGGGGCGGGTGGTAACGATAAGCGTCTGATAAGCTCTACAGCCGCTTGAGCGACTCCACGGGGTTGGAGATGGCGGCGTCCGGGGGTGCGATAGCCTGGCCGCGCATGAGCGAGCCGACTGTGCCGAAGAGGAGCTTGAGGTCTTCCACCGGGTTGTTGCCCTGGACCTGATCAACCAAAAAAAAAAAAAAACAATCATGGGAAGCAAGGGGGGGAGGCCAACGGAAGTTCAAGATAATGGACGGTGGATGGTGGCCATGGCCGTGATGTTGACAAAAATAGGGTAGAGGTCGAGGTGGTTGGTTGGTGGTGTTTGCGATTCTTACTTGAAAAATATAAATACGCCATTAGTGACGAGATAGAGGATTTCGTCGAGACTGCTATTTGCATTGCAAGCTTTTTTCTTCACGCGCCGGCATGTACTCATCAACTTGCAGACACAGAGAAAGTAAGATGGTCGGTGGCGATCGATCGCAAGTTGTGAAAGTTATGAGGTGTAAGGTGAGAGGCGTAGCAGTCAAGCGGCTAATGTTTGTGAAATTGCACCCAATACCGCTTCAACTCAAACCAGGGAGGGGTATGGCCACGTACGGGACCATGCGCCGTGAATGGTAGTCTGTCTTCGGAGGGTAAAAACCACGACGTGTCGTCGCGACTTCAAACTGGTGCCCAATCCAGCTAATGCGCTGCTTGACCATGTCCGGACTGCAGCCCCGTTAAGGGGACAAACTACTTAAGAGTCAACCGGCATGCCCACAAACCGGGGCTGCAGTTTCAAAAGGGGCAACGAGATACCTGGTAATGCTTTTCGGGCGCGTCGATACCGTTTTTATACCCGTCTGCTTACTTGTCAACAGAGAGGGGGGGCGCATCCATCGAAGTCTCCTGGCGTCTTTGCCATTCAGCGAAAGCTTCAACTCCGACATCAACAGAAGCTACCGCTGTGTACACGATGCACGTGTCATGGTCTCACCTTCTTGTAGAGGTAAGAGTCGAAGGTCACCCTCTGCACGTACTCGGACTCGCACAGCTCAACGAACGCTTCCCGGGCCGCGTTGTTGGAGTAGAACACCTTCGAATCGGTGACAACGTAGAGGGATGGGAAATGTTAATCGTTGCGACACGATGTGGCCCCGATATTAGCACCCACTATACTACTCCAGTACCCGTGGCCTCTCTTCCAATCGAGCGTCATTGTTCGGGAGGAATACGTAAGAGTCAACAGAGCACGCCTACGCAATTATGGTTCTTTGGTCACCTTTCGCCCGCATGCATGTACACACCTGGGAATATAGCTTCCACATCAGAAGCAAGCTACGCAACGTCCAAGACCATTTGATCAATGAACCGAACAACAAAATCAAGAACAAAGACTGGCGTGTATCGAAAAGCCTTCCTCTCATACCGACGTGATGTGAAAAACTGTCTTCATAAACTTGGGTGCAGTGCATAAAAGTCAAGTCAATTTACGCTCATCCATAACGTCTGCCCGACACGCAATATAGCACAATATTAACAGCACACCCCTTGCGTGACGTCCAATATCTCATTTTCTCTGTGAACCCAGGGAAGAGCGGAAGACAAAAATGGCGGATTTGGGACGAGATCTCGTCGAGGCCTTTTTCCATGGAAACGCATCGCTCGGCGGCGTTTTGGACTCTCCCCGTTGCCTACCGAAACCAGCTTTGAAAATCGCCTGGGAACGTGTACTATTAACAGTACATATCACACGTGTCACTTTATACACACGGTATACACAGGGCAGTCATGTTTTTCGATTTGATGCAAACCCATCTTTCTTCTTTCACCTTTTGGAGGATGTCGAGCACGAGGTAGGTAGGCTTGTAGAGCTTGTCGTAGTCCTTGAGGTAGGTCTGCTTCATCTGCTTCTCGGTCGGCAACTTGCCGGTCTTCTTGATGCAGTCTACAACGGCCTCGGCGGCCATCCGCCCGGACTTGGCGGCGAAGTAGATGCCCTCTCCGGAGCACTTGGTCACGTAGCTGACACAAGAAAAAACAAGAAAAACAATTGGTAAGGCGAGAATTGCAACTTGGTCACGTAGCTGACACAAAAAAAACAAGAAAAATATTCAGGGCGAGAATGGCAACTCAGAACGAAAGAAGAAAATCATGGTTAGGCCACTTCTTATGCAGTCGGATTTGCAGTCGGTTGGAAATGGTGCTATCGGGACGTTCACACAAGCTTTTGCCCCGAAAATGTGCGAAGTTGCTGTTTCTCGCCTCAGAACGACTAGGACTTTTCTCTAAGACCTATCTAGAGCTGTGTCCCGCTTCTCTAGGTGCCCATTTGCACAAAATCACCTCCGGCACTTTTCCGATCCAACTGGGTCAAATACGATTCCAAGCGCCGATTGGGTCGGAAAAAGCTACAGCGTAAATTTGATAATTGTACACTCAGTTGAATTGAGGATCACGTGGTCGAGAGTTGAATCAACACCGACGAAACGATAAATCGAGAATGGCCGTCATAGTTGAACTCAGAATAATAAATGACTGATGTAATCACAGCAGTGGCAGTCAGTATGTGAGCGACGGACCAGGTCAGGCCGGTTGCGACACCGAGATTTGGCGGAAGCACCCAGCGAATAATTAATCGCGAGGAATTTCCGACACATAATAGGAGAGGCGCTGCTGGCACTGGTGACCCTCAATTCGACGCTCACCCGGAGGCGTCTCCCGCAGGAGCGTTGTCGGTGACAAGGCCGGCTGCGAAACCCGAGATATGAAAGAAGCACCAGTTAAACAAACTACTGTAAGCGAACTATTGTAGCTCTACTGTGGGCAGTATGAACAGCTGCAACAGGTGTTGGTGGCCCTAGCGATCCGCAAATCCACTCAGGCTCACCCAGCGGCGTCTCCCACAAGGGCCATGCGGCCGACCACACGTCGGGGGCGGTAGTTCTCGGGGATGGGGTGTGCCTCGATCTTGATGATCTTGCCGCCCTCGATCTTCTCTCCCGCGCGCTTGCGGATAGCGTCCTTCACGGAAACAAACGGGAGAGTAGAAAACCAACATGGCGGTAAGTACGTAGGCAGGGATCAAAATACTCCCGCGCCCGATGTGGCAGCGGGTTGCTCTTCTCCGTTGTAGCAAGGAGAGTGACGGGGTAATAAAAGTGCAGGACAACTATTTCATGTGTGGAAGTGTGGTCGGTGAAAGCTGAAGCTGTCGTTTTCCCAATCCGGCAGAAGGTCAACAAGAAAAGAGTGAAAAAAGGAAGGGAACGGTTGTATGTAACACATCGGACAGATCGGTGATTTCCACTGCATGACCTAGATCATTCCGCGCAGATAGATTCTCAATGTGCAAGTACTCATCAACCACATAAACCAGGTATGTGCGATGGATCAAATCTGTGCATGATATGGGACATGCTCCCTATTAATGGCTTGGGTCTGTACTATTGTCGGTATCATTGTATCCTGCACAAAATACCGTATCGGCGGGCTAGGATATACTGTACATGATCTGGATTGTGATCCGCCTCGACAGCAAAAGGCAAGGCAAGGCAGTGAATGCATCCATCTGCACTTTACACACCTGGTACTCCTTGATCGCTGGTCGGTTCACCACGGTACCGGTACCGACACCGACGTGGTCGTACTTCGGGAACACCCATCCGTAGAAGTCGGGGGAGACATCGTCACCGACGTACATCTCCGCCATGTCCTGACCAACCGAGACGGAAAAAAATCAACAATAAATGTTAGTACTAGTTGGAATAAAAAAAATCGGCAATTAATTGCAGCAGTTATCTCACGTACTGGTATGGAAGATGGAGTAGGTACGTACACGTACGTACAGATCGCGGGGGTGAGGAGGGCGGGGGTCCGGCATGTCGAGGAGGCGTTTTCTTCTGGGGGGTTGATTTTCAAGTCGGGAATTGATTTCCAAGTCCCGATACATACAACGCCCACTAAACATGAAACTCGAGAAGAAAAGCGGTACAGGTGTATCACTGCCTACACACGTAAAACCAGTACCGGTTCTCGCACGTAGCAGTTGACAACTACATGTGCATCCGTGCAAGTCTCAAGTACTTGTATTGAAGAGTTCATTCCCCAAAACGCGGGTGACCGAACAGCTACTCCCAAGGTTAACGCATTTGCCAGTGTGTGTTTTGTAGTCTTCTTCACACTGAACCGCCTGTTCTACCCAAATGCATGAGCACACGTACAGCAGTGTCCGTCTTGCTTGTTCATCCCAGAGAGAAACTTTTTGTTTGTGGTCAGACTGAGACCGAGAATCTATAAATCTGATTATTATTCTTCCCAAGTATTTTTTGTCCCCAAAACCGGTCAGTGCAAGCAGTCCTACCAAAGGCTGAGGAAGAACGTCACCTCGTAGAAGGCCATCTTCTCGTCCGAGATCTTGATGCGCTCTTGGAAGGCGATGGCGAAGTTGTACGTGCCCGCGTCCATCGCCTGCACGGAAGAAAAAACACGAACAACCGAACGGAGGCGCTTTTGAGTGATGGTCTTCCATAATCAAACGGTGGCGTTACTGAGTGATGGTGTTCTATAATCGAGCCGAGGCGTTACTGAGTGACGGCTCAAGTAATGATCCAACGGAGGCGTTACTTATTATTGATGGTGTTCCATAATCGAACGGAGCGTGCGTGCGTGCGTTACTTGTTGATGGTGTTGCATAGTACCTGGTATGACGGAGGCGATAATGATTGATGGTTCAATTAAAAATCGAACGGAGACAAAACTACTCACTCATGGTGTTCGTTCGACAGCAGCACGGACAAGAGGTACGAGTGGGTCGAATCTCGTTGTCACACGAATATGGCTCTACTACATGCAGTATAATTTGTTATTCGAAAATGAGTTACGTTGATCATATTTGAGCAAATTCGATCAGTTTTTTTTAGTAGTCGTTGGCAACGGGAGAAAAGATGGACAAATTAAAAAAAAAACGTGTGTAGACCTTAACCAGGTACTATTTATTTCCTGGTTTCGGGCAGACGAAATCAACCTCTTTGGGCCAGAGGAAAGCACCACACACACAGCTGCGGTTACTAAAGTCGATATTTTGTGCATGGTGTTTCTACCCGCCGTGTGCTGTAAACACTCATGATGAAACCTAGAACCGAATATCGGAGCTGAGTTTCTCGACGATGATAACGGTGTGAACGTCTATCATTAATATAGCGACGGGTACACCGTGCGACACATGATCAACACATGATATCGAAGCTGGGTTTCTCGACGATGATGACGGTGTAAACGTCTATTATTAATATAGCGATGGGTACACCGTGCGACACATGATCAACACAAACACATGATGGTAACGCACCCCCTTTAAAACAAATTTCAAAGCTGGGTTTCTCGGCCATGTGGCAAGCAAGGTCCGAACGGCGAGCAAAGCGTCCGTAAAAAAATAACTCGACGACATCTCTCCACAGCCACCATTTTCATGTTCATTGTGTGCGGAGTTGCGGAGGATTTCTTCCCAGAAAAAACCCGTCGCAGAAAGGTGCGGGCGTGTAATTTTGCATGGTAGACGGTATGCACATTTTTTCTTCACGTGTTCACCTTGGCGACTCGGGAGTTGGCGCCGTCGGATCCGATGATAAGGTCGAACTCCTCAGAGTCCTTCACTCCGGCCTTGGTGCCAGGGGTGTAACGCATGAAGTTGATCCCATACTTCCCGCTGTCCTTGTTCGCCGGTACGTCGATCGAGGTCACCAGACCGTTGATCGCCTCGGTTCCCTGCACATCATTCAGTCGAAATCAACCAACCAATCGCTCAGTCACACAGAAAGATGTCAACAAATATGTGGTAAAGACATGCTATAGGTCGATCGAGGTAAGGTAAAGACTGACGAAAAACGTGAGAAATGCCATGAACAGCTGAACGTGTACGTATGTTAACACACATCACTAAATTTGTAGGCGCGCGCTTCACGGGAACGACGGAACGCGGCAAGTGCCGATAGGAACCTCCGTACCTCCGAGATAAAAACGAAATGCTGGAAGCTCTGTACAACCTTATCTCAAGGTGTGTTGGCATGCTATATATTGACTATTAGTAGTTCCTGGTACGAGAGGCCTCCGCCTACAAAATGAATAGGGACATCACCGGAGGCACTTTTCGTGGCACTTTGACCTAAAATGACTCTGCCACCCATTTGACTCGAATGCCCCCGGGTGGCGCTTCCCTCACCCTCGGACAAAAAAAATAACTATGCGTACGTCTACTCTGTAATACATTTTGCCCCAACCCAAACACAATCTGCCTACATACTACCTGGTAAAATCTACGGTAATGTCTGGCCCAAACACACACCACAGTACTGCGCGCATGCTACTGCTACTGCTACTACTACTACTACTACTACTACTACTACTACTACTACTACTGCTACTGCTACTACTATAATACTACTACTACTACTACTACTACTACTACTACTACTACTACTATAATACTATAATACTACTACTACTACTACTACTACTACTACTACTACTACGAGTATTGATAGAATTAATGCAAGTTTTGTAGGAACCTTTTAGATGTCATCGCGTATCACGCCGACAGTTTGTCTTGCGCGCGATCACGAGATACCACTTTCAGTTTTTACCTTTTCGATGGCCCTGTCTCGCATGAAGCCGTCCATGACCTCACGTCGTACCATGCCGATGTACTCGTCGTCCGCCAATGTCTGCCCGATGTCCACCTCTCGGTTTGTTGGCGAGATCATTTTCATCCTGCGCACCTGTGCAGACAACCCACCCACCATCCAGCAACGTCACGAGTACACACCACACGAATTTAGGTTATAGTTAGAAAAAGTTTTGCAGCAATACAAGTCTCTATATCCCAATATCCCACCACCAAGCAAGGCCTCGAGTAGACCGACAGCAAGCTTATTCGGATATGGAAGGTTTTTAATAAGTCATCACGTCTATAGGGGGTTTCAAAGCCAAGTAGCGTTGGTCAGCGACATCATTTTCAACACGAGCGCAGTATAACCCGACACCCATCAAGAGCACAGCACTGCAAGAGCCGACTCAAAACCGTTTCAGTTTGTGAAGCCAAGGGAAAGAAATAGCTTTCACACGACAGCAGTACGTTGTAGAGTTGATCCGCCACGCCGCAGGATCTGTATCTGCTGCTACTGATAACCCCTCGCGATCTACAGTAAATATAATCGTCTACATATCGTCACATGTCGTTATGAGCTGTTGGCCAGGATCTGCACAGCTGTAGTACAGGTCTAAGTCAGGAATCATATGCGATATCCGCATTGATGTCAGCCCTTTGGGTATAGCGAACTGAATATTCTTCGACGGCCTCTGGACGTCCCTCTCGGATTCCCGGGGCGCTGGGCCCTCTGGTCGCGTCCTCTGAGCGTTATTCCCAGATTCCTGGACCGCTGGGTCATATCGGCGCGTTAAAGCTGCCAGAGGACCCGGCGGTCCTTAAGGAGGGATAAAAAGGGCGCACTCAAAGGCGGAAGGAGGACCCAGCGGTCCAGGAACCCGAGAGGGACGCACCCACGCCTAAAGGTTGCGGCGAGAGGACTGAGCAGTCCAGGTAGGCAGACCTCAGCGTGTCGTATTGTCCTACCTTAAACGTGAGAATCTCCAAAGGAAACTCTTTGACATTTGTTAATGAGAGTACGGAAATTACCACTTGTAGCCAGCAGACACGTCTTGACCCTTTTAGGACCCCAGTCCCGTTTTGGGGGCAAACTACTTATAATTATAGTGCTTTGTCCCCACATAAGGGAGTGCGGTGCTAAACGCTATGAGCAGTACGTCAGTAGGACGGCCATTCACCTTGCGGTCGATGATGGAAACGGGAAACGTGCAGGTCGAACTCCTCGATAATGCACACTGTCTTTATAGGAAACCCTACTGCTTTCTAGCAACGTGCTGTACATTATTTCAGATCCACAACATACAATTCAATTAGCAGCACCATGTAGGTGTGGAGAAGTTCCATACCTTGCGGTCGATAATGGAAACGGGCAGGTCGAATTCGTCGATCATGCACAAGGGGATGGCGCCGCCGCAAGGCTTCGCGTTGTCCATCTTGCGCTCGAACAGGGTCACGTCAACGTCGTCGCACGCCGCGAGGATTTCGGCGGCGCAGGACCCCGACGGCCCACCTCCCACTACGGCCACCCTAAACTTCATCTCCATGTCTGCCATGCAACAAGAACAGCAAGAACAACGAAACAACACGATGTCAGAGTTGCAACAGCAGTGGGGTAAAACAGGGGAAGGGTAGTATACCGTAGAAACCGCCAGATGACAGCAGTTCGACTGTCGGGCATGCAACCAACACGTCAGAGGCGCGCAAAAAAAAAGCAAACAAGAGTGCGGTGAAAACGGCCGGACTCTAATTCGACGACAGACGGGGAAAAAAAACGGCCAGATGCTGCACACCAGGTACCAGGTATGCAGCAGTCGGGTGCCGAACATGAGGTGGTATTATACCGCCGTACAACACGCTATTGTAGATAGCACCGCCTCCGACGAACGTCCAACTCCATGTTCTCAACAATGCGGAGAGTGCAAACGCGGAGATACCTGGTACGCGTCTATGGCAATATCTCGACGACACCTTTCTAACGCCACCCTGTTCGTTTCAAATGCTTACACTTCTACTCGTAGTTGAAGGGGAACTACAATCTCCACAAGTAGAAATGCGCGTTGCAAGACCGAAGTCGCCAGGGTAAGCTTCAGTGCAGTCGGCTAGGAAACAGCTAGTGCAGATGTGCGAAGAGCGAACATGTAATACTACCATCAATATTAATAACTGTAATAATATTTGGGTTCTTGTTTATGGGAGGCTCATCTGCTACCGAGTGCGCAGTTCCCCAGAAGACCTCTCTCGCTTCGCTATAGAGAGGGAGAGCTGAGAGAGAGTTGAAAGGTCTACCGCAACTCATGGCGCATCAATAAGTGAAGCAATCGGCCTCTATCGGAACATTCACGGCGCCGGTGTTGGTGACAGTGCCAATGGAAAGGCGATTGCCGGTTACTCAATACCTGGTACAGTTTTAATGTAAAATGAACAGAAAATAAGTAGCCCCAGCCGACGAGGCAATGGCTATCAATACTGTAAACTGTACGTCAGTTACATGCCAGACAACTACTACCAGGGTAGTTTAATAGCTACGCCAACAAGTCCAGCCAACGCACAGCCAAATGATGATAATCTGATAGGTACTCGGTACAAGTAAGAGGATTAAAGTTGTGCCATTTGGACGTCCGACCACACAAAGTTGAAAGCACTCCGTACACGCACGCGCGTCGCGGTCTACAGCAGTGGTATTAATAATAGTCCCGATGCGCTACTATTAATACTGCTCCAAGTCTGCGACATGCATACACGCCTGCATACGGCTTATCAACGACTCATGTAAGAGACTTCGTTGCTAGACTGACTACTGTATCAGGCAGGTATCAGAAGGTTCGGCTTTTTGGCAAAAGGCGGGGCATTAAATAATTGCACCAGGTACTGGTATGAAATAGTGGTAGGCGGTCGGAGAAAGGATTGAAAAAACATTACCCGGCCCTATGAGTCAGAGTCGTTGGTTAGGCGCCTGGTTCGACGCAGACATCGACTTGGAGCAGTCGAGCACGCAAGCCGGTTGCTGCAACAACACCGCTGCTATGACAGTGACGTGCTCACGCAAGCTCGTTGAAGGTCATGGATCACAGAACGCCATGGAAAAAAAGTACAAAGTGGTCGCACACTCAAACTTCATAATTGGAGTCGAAGTCGGTTAGAGTGCCGGTCGCCCCGGTGGTTCAAGTGGTTAACCTCGAATTCTACTTGTTTGAGTCCTGGGTTCGAGCCCTAGGAGGGTCGGACTTTGACTTTATTTGCAAAAATAAAAAAAAGGGATTCAATTGTTGAGAGCGCCTTGCAGCGTGGGTAGGCACAATTCGATGCGAGTCGACGAGGGAAGAAAAGGCTGAAATCTTCTCGCGATAAAAAATGAAGGCACGTACCGTAGCGGGAAGGGGGGAGAAGAGCCTGCTATGTGACCCCGGATCTGAGTTACGAGTTGGAAGGAGAGAGAGAAGAAGATGTGCGAAGATAATGAATGGGATGGAAAAAAAAAAAAAAAAAAAAAAAAAAAAAAAAAAAAAAAAAAAAAAAAAAAAAAAAAAAAAAAAAAAAAAAAAGTGCGTATGATGTCAAATGGCAAAAGTAATGCTATTTTAGTATATGAAAAATGATGCCGAAAAACCTGTCA
Organism: Nereocystis luetkeana; assembly: GCA_031213475.1. Classification (NCBI taxonomy): domain Eukaryota; class Phaeophyceae; order Laminariales; family Laminariaceae; genus Nereocystis; species Nereocystis luetkeana. The sequence continues at coordinate 1,498,781 of JARUPZ010000009.1, read as the reverse complement.
TTTTTGGCTATTACTGGCTGGCGTTCGTTTTTATAGATTACTCGTACTGCTGTGGTGCTGTGTGCTATTATTAATAATATTAATACTACCAGGTAATAGATACCTGGTACCCTCTATACGGGCGAGTAGAAGTTTCAAGAAGTTTGCTTTAGGGCACGAGACACAGCAAGCAGGTGCTGCCGTTCAAACAGACAGAACGCGACAGCACACGTGCACTGCAACTATCCCAGACCAATACACTCACTACTATCGATAGTCTAGACTACTGCTGCAACTATTAATATTAATAGTAGTATCACGGAGCTCGGCTGCATTGGATGGGACCCGGACACATACAACTGGAGAACTCGTGATTCTCGATAATTCCTTTGGACATGGAAAGGGCCGGAAGATTCGAAGGCCTGCAGCATTTCGGTATTTCAAGCCCAGTCGTCTAATGCGCCGCCGCTCGACGTGGCCAGCTGCAGCAGGAGCACGGCCAGAGGTACACGGTCTGGTTCCGCAACGTCTTTCATGCCATGGCTGCCTTGACGTACCGTACTGCTGTCGAGTTGAGGCTTGACCAAGGCAACCCAATCAATGCCTCGGGTATGCATGTTCGAACACGAACACGGAAAAAAGTACATTATTGGAAAGAAGAATGAGAGAGGCTCCAGTGAAGCCTTGAATGAAAGCTGCATGAAAGGAATTCCAGATGCCCGTTGCTTCTGTGACCAGATAACGGCATCAACAGCAGCCGGAGAGCGCCACCGATGGTAGCTGCCGTGTCAGGCCACCTCAGCAAACACACCACATCTCTTGACCCCAGCGTAGTCTAGAAGGACTAGACACAGGGGAGCAGTATTCGCAACACGCGAGCCGAGCGCCGAGAGCCAACATTCGCGAGAGTCAAAGCACGGTCGACTTTACCGGTACCTGGCATGATATTACAGCACGTGTCATTTTTCACATGCACCAAAATCGAAAGGCTAGAAGGAACCGGAGCCCCACATGTTTTGCATGCACAGATACAGCAGATGCCTGGAGACGCAGTCTTCAGCCGACAGGTCGGGAGCGCTGGCGGATGGCTTCCGGCATGTTTTGGTATCGCTGGCCACTACTGCTGTAGAGACAGTGTCTGTGGTAGCTCGTGGGATTGATGCGCTGCTGCCAGCACCCTCATTTGCGGTCCATGACCAACATCTGCAACAGCAATAGCAGCAGCAGCTCAAGCAGCAGCAGCAGCAGCACATGAGCATCACCAGCGCTTCCAACACCAGAAACGCTACGGAGCGGAGCTCTATCTCTCCAGATATCCATATAATTTCACACTGTTGTTGCTATGTATCCGTAAGCAATGGCCTCGAGCCACGCACCTGATGAAGCAGACGAAGTCGCCTGCGCCGCCGTTGCGACACGCTGCCCCGTGAACCCTCTTGTTGCTGGGGAGACAACCCACGCCGAAGACCCAGCGCATCCCGCCAGGGCAGCCAAAGCCGTCAAGACACTTCGTCGGGGCGCCATGGTCGAAGAGTGCAGGAGTGCTAAGAGACCTGGTGGGGACACTGGCGTCGTGGGTGTCGCAACGCTAGGGCGAATGCACACTTGGCTAATGCTATGGATGTGGGCGGAGGAGCTGAGGACAGCGAGAGGAGCCGCAGATTTTATATGGAGGCGTTATTATGAGGTTGCCCGTCAGACTCTGACGAGGAAAATATTCATCCATGAGTTCAACCTGCCGTCGGTTTCAACGCCAAATACCGGCTATATAAAAGGTCGAACCGCAACAAATGAGCAACCACACTCATGCGCCCGTCTGGCCTTGCTACCTGGGTGGGGGTCGCGAGCGGCCTGTTGTGCGCGCATCATGTTGGTTTAGCGGTGAAGAGGCATGCAGCTGCCTCGGTGGGTTGCGATCAGCGCCCTAGCGATGCGCTCAGTGAATTGGAAGTCGCAACCGCGCAGTTCTGCGCATCCGCAATCAACGACCAATCCCGAACAGGCACATGAAACTGCCGCTTGTGAAACGCAACGACAACAACGTAACGTGTGCTTTGGCTATCCAGCACATCAGGCCTCTGCAGCGTCCCAGGTGACCGTAGAACGTGCCTATACGTAGCAACATTCCGCTCACGACTCAAGGCGAAGGCATCCCGCATCATCAACAACAGCATCATCGCGAGAGAATATATAGGTCTGTCGAGAATAACAATGCCAGTACCGTGGCTATACGCCGGATTTCCTGCGCTCGTAGACAAGGGGTTCGGTGGGCGCTTCGAGGAACTTGCTCGCCTTCACCCTCCGGGTTCGTCAGATGTCTCCAAGGCAAGAAGCACCCCCACCTGTCTCACTCATGTGTCGGAGTTGTTCTACGCGTGCATGTGTCTGTCGCCTGTTTGTTACCAGTATGCGCTACGTATACGGCGGTGTTACCGCGGTTGCATTGAATATGTCTGCTGCAAGCTGCGAAGCAGTATGTCACCAACATACAACCCTATTAAATAGTGCAAGCAGAAGAAGATTTTAGCTCACCGAGCAGCAGCTCCGTAGTAGGTGTTGTTGTTCCCGGAATTGCCGCAAGTTTTGGTGCCGAAACCGGCCTACTTCGATCTATGGTGATACACATATATATATATATACATATGTACGTACGAAGCCTTACGGTACAAGCGGGAGAGCGCGTGAAACACGAGGGCATCAACATATTAATGAGATTAATTCGACAGCAGTCACTCGATGACATGTTGCCGGTGGAGATGGATTCTAAGCTACTCTGTGTCGTCGTTGTGTCTGTAAAAAGGATTTGTTATTAATCATAATCCGAGTATTATTACCGTACGCGTACGGTAATACAGCGGTGCTACAGCAAAAGCCTTTTGTAGGCGTTTCAAGTTTCGGTAATTCAGTGCGGCAGTTCGTCACGCCATTTTGCTGTGGGTCGACCTGAACAGGACGTGGTCGGGTGGGTGGTGCTACGAGTAGATATCAAAAGAACAACGTTTCGAAGTTGGAGGTACGTACCCGGTACATACGTGCTGGTAAATATACCAACGGGGTACTCTGCTCTATTTTCATGGTATTAATAGTAGCTGTTTGCTGTTGATGAAATACGATTGAGTGAGTCCGTTGCCCACTCTGCGAGGTCGTACTGGTAACATGTACCTGGTACTGCTGTATGAATGATACGAGCTTAAAGAATACGAGTACAAAAAAGCCCGACGGTTTGTCTGCTTTGAAGTCTCCATATTTTATAGTTTGGGACTCATCTATGTCACAGGTAGGCGTATATATCGTGAGATCGCGAGGCAAAACGCCACAACATACAGTACGTACGATTAGTCGTACGTGGAACCTGCGAAGCGCCCTGATTCATGATGGTACCTGGTAGTAGTGGTAGTTGCGCACACAAACGGGATAATTGGATACGGTACCTGCTACCCATAAATTTTTATTTGTAACTCATGTTAACCCTGGATTGTTGTTTTGGAAACGTTGTACCCTGGTATAAAATATAGCCCGTTTTCTACATCAGCTTCTAGTGTGATGTGTAGCGGCTTCTGATATGTGTATGCTCCGGCAAATCTCAGTCTGTCTTCCTTTGTGCTCGCTTCCTTGGTACTTGTCCTCAATTAATAACTGATAGGCTGCACGCCCCCGGTGGCTTGGTAGGTGGTCCGCGAGCCTATCAAGATCAATTTCGTGGGTCAAGTCTCACCGAGTGCATGCTCGTAGGGGCTTTTTCTTGCATAAAATAATTTGATTAACGGAAAGCGCGAGAGCGTGAGTAAGCTACATTCGATGAAAATCGACGAGCAGTGGGAATGCTGAACCCAATGCGCGACCAAAATTAAAGGCACGTACCGGGGGGGAGAAGGGTAGACACCTGTGACCACGGCTTGCCCAAGAAGGTCGTCGAGGGCAAAACCTCCTACTAGTTAGTACGAGTTAGGCTGGAAAGTGAAAGTGATGATTAGAAATAAAATGAAAAATGTACCAGGTATACCGTAGTGTTTATATTAATTATACAGCAGTTATTAATAGTAGCAGCACTACTGCTGTACCCCTACGTATGCAGTAGGGATGCGGTGACGATTCGATAGTCCTGCGTTCTCTCAAAACTACTGAAAAAAATGAAGGAAACGTTCCCGTTCCTCCACCTTCTTCTGCACTCCGCTGGCTTACACCCGAACTCTAAACACATATATACTGCTGTACCTGGTACAACAGTGGACTGGGTCGGATCTGCTGAAGATGATAGAGGTCTTGGGCATCTCGCAGTTGGAACCGGCCTTGAGGGAGCAAGTGAGTACCTGGTAGGCTGAGCCAACCTTTATTTGCCCCTCACCGCGTACTATGCTTCGCTTGCAGTCTGCAGAGGACAGGAGTTAGTTGTGAATTCTCAGTTTGTAAAACTGAATCTCAGCTGCGGTGATTGCAAACTTGTCTGTCTGTCTGTCTGTTTGTCTGTCTGTCTGTTTGTCTGTCTGTCTGTCTGTCTGTCTGTCTGTCTGTTTGTATGTCTGTCTGTCTGTCTGTCTGTCTGTACGTCTTTCTGTCTGTCTGTCCGCATGGCTTCTATTTCGAACACTTTCCAATGGTCGATATATAAGGTCGTTACAGATGATATTCGTACAACGTATTCGACCCTTACAACCCTTATATACTGAAACATACAATACCACCATGCGAATTTAGCCATATAATATATCCACAACATCGTACCATCGTACCACACCTCCAAGGTACCATACCACAGACCGTGTTTTTCCCGTACCATACCGCCAACATTACCATACCACATACATGTGGTGTTCAGCCATAAAATATACCCACGGCACCGTACCATCGTACCATACCGTAAACGTACCATACTACATGCTGTATTTTTCCCGTACCATACCGCCAACAATACCATACCAACATATCAGGGTACGGTGTTTTTCCCATATCATATACCATACCACCAACATATCCCAAATATCCCATACCGTTTTGTTTCCATATAGTATATCAAACCGTAGTACTATCATACCAGGTACCATATACCAACATACGATATCACATCAAGTAGACAAGAAGAGCATACGTTGAAAGTGCAAGGTGATGAGGTGATGAGTGCGGTGAATGTGCAAGGTGGTCAGGTGATATATGAGGAGATGAAGGTGCAAAGGGAGACCGATGGCACCAGGGAGCAGACTACTATTTCCACCCGTGAACATCCAGGACACCCACAGTGCCCATGCCTTATCCTAGACACGGAATCCGATAACTGGGGTGATCAGCTTTCCGTATCGAAAAATGGCAAGCTCTCTGAATTCAAGATGTTCTCCACGACAACAAACAGCAGCAGAACGATCGATGAGTTGGATGGTGGCGCAACTGTATAGCGTCGTTGCTTCGCGCCCGGCGCGTGGTCTGTGGGCGGCGCTTTTCTCCGTGTCTAGACTATAACAGTCGGTTGGCGCGGGTGGGGGCCTAGAGACAAAGAGAAGCGCACTCGGTGCGCACCTCTCGGTGGACACGTACTCGTAGACTACAGAAGCGGCACTGCAGCAGCAGCAGTCAGTCGCCTTGTGAAGTAAAAAATACCAAGACAAGTTGACTCGGCACGTCTCTCCGCCGCCAGACCAAAGAAAGGCAGTCAAAGTTGGCTCGGACGCTTGGGTCCTACGCGCAGTGCAGCGCGCACCAAGCGCGTCTCTTCGCGGCACCAGAACACAACAACAGCAGTTGGTCTCGGCGTTTGCTCACATCTGTACGCGCGCAGTAAATCCAAGCAACAACCCACAATGCATGGTGGCGTGTGGTGGGCGCTGGCCAGGCGTATGATAAAAAAACAATTGGCCGCTGGTGTGCACGAAAAGGATGACGAAATTTCTCTATCCGTCTCGAGCGGTAAAAAAGTGTTTTTTTTTCGGGTTTGGGAGGATACCGTAGGACGCCGCCTGCAAGTTCTTGCCTCCTAGAACATGGATCCATCTGGTCTCTTCGAGCCCGTCGTCTATACTCGTTGACCCTGCCCGCCACCAAGCGGGTTGACCGTGGGCTAAGTCTATGTCGAGATCGAGCGCCTTTCGTCGCGTGAGCTGATTTTTCTCAGCGTGATGACAATTTGCAACGAGAAAGAACAAATTGCGCCGCCTGCAGCCAAAAAAGTAAAAATCACACATTTCCCCTTTTTTTCCCACAGCGGCGGTACGAGGATATTTCCGGTGTTCTTTGAAAGCAATATTTTTGAAAGAAAACTTTTGTTCTTCGCGTTTCCATTCGCAAACTATAGGTCTTTCACAACAGCAGTTGGCGACTTTTTACTTCGCCTTTATTTTGCGATCCTCGCCGTATGTTTTGAGCTGGTAAATACCCCGGCAGTTGAAGATACAGGTCAATCTGTCGAATGTGTAAACAACCTTCATGTTTTTCATTGGCCAACAAAGCGTCGTCAGCTCTCGGACCGCTTATTGGATTTTTCTTGTATTTCGCGGTCTGGGGTCGCAGAGTTCACCGGGTGAATCGCCATCGTGTGAGCGCTTATTACCCGCCAATTGATCTTCATTAGGACCATTCCTAAGGGCCGGTCCTAACGGGGGCAAAATAAACGAAAAAAAAACGAAATAAAAAAACGAAGAGCAGAACTAAAGAGCACGTGAGTCTTATTGGGCAAATTAAAGAAATTAGAAGGAGAGATCCCGATACCTCCGTCTTCACATTTCGTTTTTTTTATCCCGATACCTCCGTCTTCACATTTCGTTTTTTTTCAAGTCCCAGAGGACTTCAAAAAAACGAAATGGGTGCCAAACAAACGAAATAAGGGATACCCAGGGTCGAAATGGGTGCCAAATAAACGAAATATGGGATACCCAGGGTCGAAGAGAAACATAGAAGGAGCTCGAAGCGTTGGGATGAAATTCCGATAAAGTTTCTACGGCCGGTTGGCAAGCGCACGATGGCCGAGGTAGTGCATGTTACTGCCTCGCGGCTTGTCTGCTGACGGCGCGAGCACATATGGGTAGGGAATCACCATGGGGTGCCCTAGCAAGGAACCGGGGGGTCAGGAAGTGGCTGTGGCGGTGTATTTTTTCGACATGAGCCCCACTCGACATTCAAACGTCTGTCATCGAACAGCGATGACCGATACGCAAGTTCTAGAGCACTCCGGAGGGAGCGGGTTGCACCACGAGAACCACCTGCTGTGGAGGGTGCCTCACGTGTGCGAGTTGTGTCTATCCACCGTCGCTGTCGAGCGCTATCGCCGGGAATCACGTGCTGTGGCGGTTGACTCATTCCGAAAAATTGCGCCGCGTGAAAAATCGGCTCGGCTTCTTCTTTTTGTTCGTTTTTTTCTTTTTTTTCTCGTTAGGACTCAACCTGCTGTTTTTTGCGAAAAACGAAAGTCTGTTCGTTTTATTTCGTTTTTTTTCGTTTTTCTTGCCCTCGTTAAGACCGGCCCTAACGACCCGAAAAAAGTCACGATTCGTTACTTTTTGGTATGACAAAAGATCACGATCCATGTCACTTCAGTTCCAACGAAAAAAAACGAAAAACGTCACGTTTCGTGATATTCTCAAATCGTAAAAAATCTGATGTTTCAAACCCACCGATTTCTGGGGGTGGCGCCAACTCTCGCGAGTGGGACACGGCGAGGCCGGGCCGGGTCGACCGCGCCTGGCCCGGCCTGGCCCGTGATATATTCGAATCACGGGCCGAAGCCTGACCCAGCCTGCGAGATTCCAATCCCACTGACCGTCGGCCAAGCCCGGTCCGCGAGATTCCATCTCGCAGGGTGTCTGCCCGGCCTGGCCTGTGACATTCTCAGGTCATTTTCGCTGTTGTCTTCGAGCTGTGGCTCCTCCTCCTCGAAAATTGGAGGCCACGCCCAGCGGTGTCTTTGGGTAGCCGCCCGGTGTCCACAAGCGGCGTACGAAGCAGAGTCTGCCATGCCCCTATACCGACCTTCGGATACCGTTGGTGCCCGTGGGTTGCGTAGTGCCTTGATCAGGCGTACTTCGGGACACGACAAATGTCACGAATCGTGATTTTGTTTTTTTTAGAGAAAATCTAAAAACAAATGGCGTCATGAATCGTGTTTTTTTTTGTCATGATTTATGACGAAAAAGTCACGATTCAAGACAAAAATCTCACGAATCGAGATATTTTTTGTAGGAATGGCTCTTAATAGTGGTTGGGTTGGGCGTTGGAATCACGGCCTGTGTGCCGGGTTGTGCTGTGCAGTGTGTGGTGGTTTTTGCTGTGCTGAGTGTGCTCGATACATTCGGGAAACTATTGTGGTCGATCACTTCCAGTTACTACGAGAGACTGTCGGTTGAGTCATGCGTGCTGGATCGGGGTGCCCCTCCACGCTGCCGGCATTGCTGCTGTTGAAGGGTGATAGCTGCGAGTTCATACTACACCGAAAAGAGGGTTGTACTTGGGTTGGGGGTTAGGATCGTATTATGGCGGTGCTTTATGTGCGTTATTGCTGCAGAGCTGAGGCTGCTCCTGCTGCATGCTGCGGCAGAGCTGTGCTGTGTGCTGTGTGCTGTACGATCTGCCACACTATGAAAATAAAATGCCCAGAAAAGCTTCACTACCAAATAATATTACGAGTATACTGTACGTGCTTGGTCGGAAAAGTGCCCATGTACTTGTTTTGGAGAAAACCATGTTTTATGCTGGTCTGTATACATATTTTGGCATCGTGTAAGCCTCGATAGATGTTTTTTTCTCTAATCTTACCCAAATAAGTACATATTACTTAAACGTGGCTATTTGAAGTACGGCCACAAGTATAGTGTTGATTAGTTTGGAACCGTTGTGCGTACAAGCGCAATATATGTCAAGAAACCCCGCGGCAGACCACTGTGCCGCCGTAGATCTGTCACTTTCGTCATTCCCACTCTTCTAGTAATAGTAGGCTGTGAAAGAGTCTGGTGCATCATCACTTGTACTAGCAGCACGAAAAGTATATTATGCATCAACTTCAAGACGAAAAACAATTCGCATTTACTTTCCAATCCTCTGTGTGGTACAGAGATGTATGTTCTGTCTCTAATCGACTGTCGATCACTTTGTTACCGTCGTATATTTCGTCTCCCCGATTTCAGAAAAAAAAAGTGTGTCTTTCCGTACGTAGGGACGGGCAGGCTCCCGGCTTCCATCGTCGCTCGGAACCGGAGCCGTGAGCCGTGGGTTTTTCTTAGAGGCTAGGAGAGACATTATGCAATATACAGATATCGGCAGACGTGTTTTCCCATATATATGCACTACCGCCGTATGGACCAGGCAAACCACAACCTATTGTGATGGCTGTAGGGGGGTGGGGCGTCCTGCTCCCGCCGTGCTATCGTACTGCTGTACTGGCATACCACTCTGTCCCTTAAAGTAGTAACCGTATTTAACAATGAGGCGCGCGAGCGCGAAGCGCGAGACTTTTTATCTTCGTTTTCCAAGGAAAAAAAGCAGACGTTCGGTCTGAGCCCAACCCCGCCTGCTGGGGTGCCGTCTGTGCCGGTGCCGACTGGTCTCTCTCGACACTCGCACCAACTCCAACCGCGACTTCACAAAAAAAGAGACAAGCAAACTGAGAACAGCGCTCGAATGCATTTCATCGAGGGCAATAACAATACCTATATTGTACCTACGAGAAGTCCATCCCAATCACGTGTTATACTGTAACTGCTGTAGTATACAAAACAAAGTCATTACACACTGAAAGTTGTAAATTCGTGTTTCGCGGCGTCAAGACGGACTTGAAGCTGAGATTTTGAAAGAAACCCATGATCCCACACTAAGAACAAGTGATGATACAACAATCGACAAAAAAACACGGAAGACTGGGCAAAAAATGCCAGAAGAGACAATTTTGGACAACACCTTGGAAATCTCCAATAATACCCATCTGTTTGGACAATAATAAGTCACCTGTGGTGGGCATTGGTGAGAGCACTCGTTTGCCGACCTTTTCGATGAAATCGTGCAGTTGGTTATCGCATTTCTGGGCGAACAAGATGACGTTCCATATGCCTGGTACGTTTTTTTGCCCACATTACCGTCAATTTATCATTATTTCAAGTCGCAAGAAGCCCCAGCGAGCGAACGTCCAAGACCTCTCCAAGAAAGGTCGTCTAGTTTTTCTTCAGAAAAGTTAGCGCCAGATCTGGCCGAGCACATTTTTCAATAATTTTCCTCGATTTTTCAGCATAAAGGGACGAGGGACAAAAAAAAACGGTTCCAAAGCTGCGCCTTGGAACAGGTGTTCTAACGATGTTTCCAAGATTTGGACGCACGAAGGATTTACATACATACGCGATTCACCTGGAAGAGTGATGATCCCTAAGAATAGAGCTCGCATACATCGTGTGCTGGTAGGAAGAGACTAGCCTACCCAGTCAGCGTTGACTGAGCAGTCTAGGCTATAATCCTCGTAGTGCGTAGTCCCCTCTGACCAACACTTTCTCACACGGAGGCCGAGTACGTGGTCATGCCTGAGTCAATATTAATGTTTCCGGCATACTTCGTCTATATATACTTCGAGTATCCATGTAAAACTATCTGTACGCACCGAGGGGGGGTATCGAACAGGCTCAACGGCTGTGCGAACGGCTTTGTGATTAAGGAGAGAGTGCAGAGCGCAAAGCCATGCACAAACATACACGCATGAGCGAGGTATGATAAAGAAGATGCACGGTACAGTGCTGTATCCTTTTCCTGAGGTACGACAACACAAGAACGCCTTGGCAACAATATCACGGGGTACCACAACAGCTGCAAATAGCATGTATACACCAGCATATCACGCCTCCACAACCAGATGAGGGGATGCCATAGCAGTCATTAATAACGCCTCTAGAACAATGTCTGAGGGAATACCGTAGTAACCATTGTTTGGACACCTCGAGGTTATCAAAGGCTGACCTTTTTACTATCTTACCCAGCAACGGACAGTCAATACCATAGCAAAGCGCTCGGCGGAAACGGTCGAATATTTTCGGAGAGGAGGACGTTAAGGGACCAGCCCAGCCCACACACCAGGCGGCAGCGAGGGAGCCAGGTGGGTGATCTCCGAATCTCGCACGGCAACCGACACCCCAATGGAGGGAAAAAATGTGTCGGTTTACGACACTCTAGCCCCTTGGCGAGCAGCCGATATGGAACTCCCACACTAAAAACAGTATATTAAGTTTGAAGAGGCCTTGACAGGCCTAATTTTGACGGCCAACCGCTGTCTTTGGTGGAGGCGGTAGGCCACGCACATCTCCCGGTACCATAATCTCGACTGCCTGGAGCCAACGACCAGCGCTTATGGAGGCAGAGGGCGCTAACGCCCCTCCCTTACCACCTGAGGTCGATGCAGGATCTCGGAGGGCCGGTAAAATCGCCCGGGCCATGGTCTAGAATGCATGACCACACCCAGCTCAGGGTCAGAATCGCTTAAACACGCGAGTGAGATGATCACCCAGGTGACACACTCACGAAAGACACCGTGTTGAGTTGAGTTTACCAAGACAGAGGCAGAGAGCTGTGTACAATAATCTTCAGCAGGAAGCACCAATATCCGTTAAACCCGCAAGGGCCGTATCCATATTGGAGAGAAACCATGTACTGGTACCCATTTTGTCCCCTGCCGATCAGGGGGCTACTGGTAGGGGGGGGGAGGGTGGGTTGTACCCGGTGTCATGCATGGCCGTAGTCGTATGACAATAGACCCTCGCGCCCCTGCAACGCTACTGGTAGGAGGAGGGGCTCTGCCTCGGCGCCCTCCGCACACAAGAAGAGGGTTGGGGGAGCGGCAGAACCCGCGGGTAGGGAGGGAGTTACAGTAAGCGCACTCGCCCGTCATCGTTCCGGGGGGGGGGGCGGCTCCGGGGGTGCGAGATGGTTGTCGTTGTAGGGCGATAATCGGTACTGTCGCCACCTCCATGGAAGGACCCACGCCCAGGGAAAACCAGAGGGTAAACGAAGCACCTCTCTGGAACACTGGAGTGCGAGGAAAGTTTCAAACGCCTGACAGATCACGATCTAGATCATCTATAATAGAGCATAACCTGCTATTATCACATGCTGTGTAGGATCTGTATAGAGTGCCGATCTAACCCAGAGAACATTTGCTAGATCACGCAGGTTATACGGCTCCCACCCGACAACATGAACTACTGTAGATCATACAGGTCAGGAATATATCGGCCCTGAAAAATCTAGGTAATGAACTGTGGTGCTCTGATCTATCTGATCTATCTGATCTATCTGATCTGTTCCATGTGTGGAACATTTTATACTCCATTGTCAGTTACCGCCAGGAACTACTGTACGTCAGAGTCGAAATCGCGTCCTTAGCTGGGGGGGGTCCCCTGTTTTCTCGAAGCCAGTACCCAGCGGGACACAGTCCGTGAGTATACTATTGGCGAGGACCTTGACCAAGTGACAGCAAGAAGTGCGATCCCCACAACCAGAGACGCTATGCCCCCCCGGTGCGCGATGCGCTAGCGGGCCGAACTCCCCGAAGGAGGCACCCTCGTGATGGGGGTAGAGATGGGGGAAGCGGAGATGGCGGCAGTCCCCCGTTAGGCCGTTATGAGGTCCTTGCTACCAATGTGGTACCGCCGGTGTCAGCTCGATCTCCCGGACTTTCGAGGTGTCGAATGCCCTTACCTGGTGTGTACTCGGTAAACTTCATAGGCCGCTCTTTAGGCACCCAATCCACCCCCTCTCCTAATGATGCAATTACATTGGGGTTAGGGTTAGACTTAGTATGACACGAGATTAAACTCAAGCAATACCTCATAGTAAATCAATGTACAGTAGTACTCACGGTACCTGGTGTTGCCTGTGGCACCGGGGTCGTTTTTGGCGAGAGAGCAGTTCTTACGTGGGCATGGGAGGGACGAAGAAGCAAGATAGGTGGTGCGCAGTGTGCAGTGTGCAGCTCGGTTTCCCGGACTGTCGAGCGAATGTCCTCTACGGTGACTGGCGTCAGCGCGAGCCGGAACTAGGAAACGCACCTCCACGTGGGAAGCTGCCTCGGCGCATGCTACAGTAGGAGTCCACTTGCAAATTTCTAAGAACTATCTCAGCGTTCTCCCTTGAGGGGCTCTATCTATATCACCCAAAAACTGGCTTCGAGAAAAAAATGGACAACTTAGCCCGATGAGCGATCCCGAGGTCTTAAGGTAGCTCTATAACGAAAAGGATTGGAAAAACACACGAACGATGTTGATTTGTTCCTGAGTTGAAATGGTTGAGAAAATCCCATTAGTCATGAATAGTTTGGCCTAAAAGCGTGCTACTCCTATGGTAGAACGCGTCTCTTGGCCCGCGCGAGTCTAGAACACTGTGAAGGGAGGGGACACGTTCTTGGCCGTTCGTCGTCACAGCATGACCTACCAACACCTATGATACCTTAGTATCACTATTACTATGAATAGGGCTGGCTGTGAAATTGTTGGCTGAACGCCACGGCTAGGTGCCGCCATCGCCATCGCCCTCACTGAAACCATTCTCCGAGTCGAGTCGCCACCGCTATTTACCCACGTGCTTGGCCTCCTTGACCTCGCTCTTAGAGCACACCGCCAGCACATACACTCGGAATTGCCGAGTTCTCTCCTGCCGCCATTGGAGGTTTGGTAGGTCCTCCTAGCTCTGCTTCCACTCGCAGGACCGCCGATGAAGACGCAAGATGTTCGCATCTGTCGAACGCGCGGTGACATGTGGTCATTTTACTCCCATGGTAAATGGAGTACATAAGTCAAGCATCGACACGTCTCAAGGGCTCAGCCCACGAAGCCACGGACGCGAGCAAGCACAAGAGAGCATCGTCAGCATGCCGCCACTCGGGCGGGGTGCCAGCACGTACCAGCTACCGTCACGGGGCCTTCTCGCAGTACCGCGCGTGCCCGGCAACGGGGTGACATAGCAGGGGGTGAAAGCTAACTTCCCGGAAGCAGAACGTGCCTACATCTCCGAGTCAGCAGCGGCAGCTAGTAACGCTGAACCGGAGAACGGGCGTGGCCAGGGATGGCGCTAGGAGGAAAAATGTTGTCTCCAGCTGGCCTTTGAATTCATGAACTCCCGCAAGGCGCTATCAGGCCCGGCAACTAGGTTACATGGGAGCGGGTGAACAAAACAATACCGGAAAAAAAACGTGCCTACGTTCCTGAGTCAGCAGCGGCAACAATGGCAGCAAGTGCCACACTGCCCCGGTGGAAGGGAGTGGCTCCAAGTGGCGCCTGAAGGAAAAACATCACTCATCGGACAGATCGCGATATATCTGTATATCTGTCTAGTGTAGATCATCTACATCATCTAGACCCCGACCTTCCGTTATGAGCTGTTGTGCAGGATGTGTATACTAAAGATCCGACGCAGGAAACATGCATGAACTATCCTTAGATTATGGAGATTATGCGGCTCCCACCCGGCAACACAAGCTAGAATACAGAGATGAGGAATCTATATATCTATCCGTCCTGGGCTACCCTAGATCATGAACTGGGGATCGATGATCTATCAAATTTCAAGGGTGCGCTCGGTACTGTATGCCGGTACCCAGGGTGTTTACGGTGGGCGTACCTAACATATCGAGGCGTCGGGTACCCGTATTGAGGTCATACCGAACTATCCGTAGTGTCGAGATCCGGTATTGAAGTCGTACCGAACTTGCCTAAGTGTCGGGTACTTGTATTGAAGTCGTATCGAACCTTACTGAAGCGTCGGGCACCGGCATCGACGAACCTTACCAGAGTCTTCGGTAGGGCAATGACGCGGAGATTACAGGAATAAAAAGGGAGGGGAGGAGCAGCAGCAGCAGGTGGTCACGGAATAACAGGGGAAGGCTGAACAGGAGGAGGAAGAGTAGCAACAGCAGCAGCTACAGCCGACGTCGCTTGCAGCAGCTGCAGCCGACGTCGCTTGCATCATCTACAGCCGACATCACTTGCAGCAACTACAGCCGCCGCCGTTTCTGCCGCCGCCCCGGCCCCCGCCAACCCAGGACGAGAAGGGGGGGCACTAAATGGCAGGAGGAGCATGCCCAACAGAGCTTAAGAGCGTGTGCCAACAGGAGCTCGTTGTGGCAGGTCACTTTGCCCGCACGGCTGGACCGGCGCGCTGGTGAGCGGGTGATTGCAAAAGGAACGTTGCTCGCCAGGAGGAGAGCGAGGACGAAGAGGGGGGCTGGCGGCGGAGCGCGAGTCATGGGTTGGGGAAAGGGTCTCGGAGGAAAGCCGAGGCGGAAGCCAAACACGAGTTGGCCGAACAGACGAGGCAGCATTGTTATAAAAGAAGCATAACGGCAGCTGACGACATGACGACGTAAAGTCAACTGACTGAGGGTTTTTCAGCCCATCCCCCGCAATAAAACGTCGCTATTTCCCCCCCCCCCCCGAGGCAGTCAAATTGGATTACAAGAAGAGCTGCCAGAATGGCGGCGGGGATGCGTTCGCTTCGTCGAAGATACGCCTCCAGAAGGCTTCATTCAATGCCAGCGCCAAAATCATCGGGACCGACGCCGGTCCTGGTGGTCGATTGCAATTGCCGAGAAACGTAGATCGTCAGATGACGTAGTCAAATTTTCTATTCAACTACCCAATCGAAAATTCTAACTGGACTTGGCTACACCCTTACTTTGTACTGGCTGCGATGTATCGTAATCTGGCACAACATCGGCCATTACTGCACTGTAGTGAAGATAGACGGGATACGATACCAATCAACGTAGGAACCAAACTCCAGTGATCTCTTCTTCGACCAAGGAAATGAATTTCTATCCGCCCCGTACAAATTGAGCATTCGACACTCTACAGCTTCGGTTAGGAATTCTGTCCACGCTTCCAGTGGCTTGACCTTGTTGGTGTAGACGCCGGTGGTCGTCTGACGCGCTCGGTCCATAATCCTTTTCTTTGGAATAAGGCTCAACTTATGTTGAAGTTGGAGAGGTAGGTAGTTTCCTTTCCCTCTAACCTGTTAGTCAAGCAGACAGTGTCTGCGTTTTGGCCCCGATGTCGATGGGCTCTCCGTCCAGCAAGAAGGGAAAGCATGAAGTTGGCTTGCGGGTGTATACGAACGCCGTAGCAGCCAGTGGCTCTTGATCGTCCTTTGTCGATGCCGCAGATCCTGTCGCGGGGTTTGCCCGTGGTTGCCCTCTTCTATCGTGAGCGTGCGGACCTTCTTCAGTTGGCGGTTGGTCTCTGTGTTCTCTGTCTTGGGCTCGACTCGTGTGGAGGCGCGAGTCAGATACAGGTCTCGAACAGCTAACACGACCCCTGGTGAAGCAGGCGGTGGTGTCTCAGCTGATGCTCCGGTGATCCCAGATGATGATCCAGCTGATGATCCGGTGATACCAGATGATGTTGATCCGGGGATCCCAGACGCTGATGCTCCAATTATCCCAGTCGATGATGCTCCGATGATCCCAGATATTGATGGTCCGATTATCGCAGATGCTGATGCTCCGATGACCCCAGATGTTGATGATCCGATGATCTCGGGTGATGCTGTCCCGGGGAGTGTTTGGCATCTTGCTGTAGTGTTTTGTTGGGGATTTTGATCACCCAGGTTTCCTCCTCCGAGATCCGAGATGGGTTTCTGTTGGTGTAGGCGAAATCCCCACACGTGGCCTGGGAGTCTTCCCCTGATGCACTCTTGGCGTGCGTGCTGTCGAAGGTCTCCTCGACGCTTGGATTGGGTGTCGTACAGGTGGTCTTGAGCTGCAGTGCATCCGGTGTGATTCCAGCCGAAGTGGAAGATTCGACCCCAGGTGAAGCAGCAGATGCGCCCCCTGGTGAAATGGAAGATGTAGCTACTGATGATGACGGCACTCTAGTGTCTTGCGGTGGTAGTGTTCCAATCTCTAATGATGGCGTTCCAGGACCTGATGAGGAATATCTGTCCTTGGTGGTGGCGTTCCGGCCCCTGGTGAGGGGACTCCAGCTCCCGTCGATGGCTCTCCAGCTGTTGTTGTCGATGACTTGTCATCTTCCAGAAGGTTGCTTGCGCACTGCTGCGGTCTGTCTAGGATGTGCACTCGGTGGCGGTTCATCTCTGCAACAGCAGTATCCTCCTCAGGCGTGCTGCCCTGAATTTTGCGCTCCTTGGCGTTTTCGTCTCGGCGGCAGTGGCTTCCTCGGGCGTGTTGTTACCGCTTCTTAGCATGCACATGTTCTTGGCTGCAGGCGTTTGTTCATCCTGCTTGGGTACCCCGTTCTGTTGGTGGGGCGTTTTCGGTGTCGTTTCTAGTGTGCCTCCCAGGGCGCAAAGAAATAATTCGTACAAGCATAGACCCCTGTCCTCAGGACGCTGTTGCAGCGGAAGCGATCTGTTGTTGCTGTTGAACTGAAGGCGGGAGTTCCCCGTCTCGAGGGCGGTGCTTGCTCCCGAGTTCATTGCTTTATTAAAGCACAATCCGGGGTTCAAAAACGCAGTCCGGGATTCGAATCTCTCCGACGCTCTTCTCGCCATGTTCATTTCCCGAAAGTCATGGTAACTACGGGAGTGTACACCTGAAAGGCATGGTACATGGTACACACTTCCAGGCAAGAAAAGCGCCCTAACACCTCCAGTTCGGGGCAGTGCTGACTAAAGGGATTGCAACCCTTGAGTAAATCCGAGGTGCCGGTGGACCCCGGATTGTGCTTTTGTTAGAGATTCATCCTATAACCAATGCGCTAGCAGCCAGAGACACTGTGTGACCGCTAGCTCAGTGGTTAGGGCATATCTCTAGCATGTACCTGGTATGTGTGGGGTGGATTTGTTTATTTTGCTTGTTTTTTCGTGTTGTCCTCCACATCTCCTTACGGGGGGCACGGCATTTTTTTGTTTTTTCTTCCGATAATATTTTCTTTCCTTCGTTAATTTTGATTTTTCTCTATTTTATAGAATGCGTATGTCGTGCCTGTCGTATCCCGTACGACGGCATGGCATTTTTTTTTTTTTTTTTTTCTGCTCATCATCCCATTTATTATCTTCGCCCATCTTCTTCTCTCTCTCCTTCCAACTCGTAACTCAGATCCGGGGTCACATAGCAGGCTCTTCTACCCCCTTCCCGCTACGGTACGTGCCTTCATTTTTATCGCGAGAAGATTTCAGCCTTTTCTTCCCTCGTCGACTCGCATCGAATTGTGCCTACCCACGCTGCAAGGCGCTCTCAACAATTGAATCCTTTTTTATCTTATGACCACGTACAGAACTAGGATTGAAGAATCGGCACGGATACTGGGTGTGCTGGGTATCGACGGGTCGAAAGAGCGGTTTAATGTGTGGAGAACACACACATACATATATATATCCAGATCATCAGTATAGTGTAGGATATCGTACCGAAAGTTTCGGTATATTATCGGTTGGTAACGATACGATCTTACCGTACTAAAGCAACTACCAGGTAGTTTCGGTAATTCGGTAACGATAACGAGATCTAACAAAAAGAACGATTCGATACTAAACGCAAATAATAACGTGACCGTATTACTGCGATGCCCCGCTGAATTTTGCAGATTTCGGGCTGAAATTTTTAGCCTCGCATTCATTTGTACCATACCGAACCAGCCCTATTCTTTCGTTTTTGTTTTTTCACACTACTATTAATATTATAGCTGTATGGCCGCTTTCATTTTTTTCATGGATTTCTTTCTCGGTCTTTTATCCTGGCAGCTGGGGGGAAATAATGAGAGAAAAAAAACAAAAAGGGAAGGCATCTATCTCTAACGTTGGTTGGGACATAAATAACACCCAGTCGAAAAACTGTACCAGGTACTACTGTGTCGAAGTACGTAATATTGGGCGGGGCACAGGCAATCAACCGCTGTGGCGATGCCTTGGCGACGGAAACGAATGACAAGTCGCCCAAGACGGCCGGTGTGGGTTGTGGGTTGTGTGCTGTGAGTGTCCGTTTTCATCTAAAATGCTAATGTATCGCTGTCGTTATCGTTGATAGAAATGTTCGTCTTTCGATTCGGTAACGATACTTACTTACAGTTATCGATATCGTTTTGTCGTTTTTTTTGCGGTCATCGTACCGAAACTCTACAGTTTCGGTATCCAGCACAAATAATGCAGATACATACTTGTATGTGTGTGCATGCTCTTCACATGACACCGTCCTTTCAATTACTTCTACCCGTCGACATCCAGCACCACCAGTGTCCGTGCCGGCTCTTCAATCCTTTTAGAACCGCAGTCCCGTTTTGGGGACAAACCAGTCAAATTTCAAGTAGTTTGTCCCCAAAACGGGACTGCGGTTCTAAAGGGGTAAAAGCTCTGTGGTCACAAAACTACGACACACCAGAGATGCGACATTTTTATGCAGTGAGCAGAGTAGACAGCAATCAATGGCAATGCCATGTTCATCGTACTGGATACGACAGGCACGACATACACATTCTACACTAGAGGGTTGCAGCAGACAGGAGTATATTTCTCTGTGTTCTTTCTACCCGTCGACATCTATCTAGCACAACCAGTGTTCTTGCAGATTCTTCAATCCTGAAAAAATATAGGTTATGTGGTCACAAATACTGCTATTAATAGTAACTGCTGCACCCAGAGGTAGTGCATCTTGTTATTATTATTATTATTATTATTATTATTATTATTATTATTATTATTATTATTATTATTATTATTATTATTATTATTATTATTATTTCTCTTGCCATCCGACAATGTGCAGCATGATCTTCAACAGTGATCATTCATAGCTTCCCCGAAGGAAGAAAACCTCCGAAACAAAAAGGAAACCCATGCACCAAGCCTACCTCCCTTCTGTGCTGATTTTTTTTGGCGGAAAAAGTTCAAAAAACATTTGTTTTCCTCAAAACTCACATTTGTTTGCAATCAAGCATGGTTGGGGTCATACCATTAATATTTCATATCAATACGTAGTGGTGGTAGAGCCGGTCGCCCCGGTGGTTCAAGTGGTTAACCTCGAATTCTACTTGTTTGAATCCTGGGTTCGAGCCCTAGGAGGGTCGGACTTTGACTTTATTTGCAAAATAAGAAAAGAGGGATTCCATTGTTGAGAGCGCCTTGCAGCGTGGGTAGGCACAATTCGATGCGAGTCGACGAGGGAAGAAAAGGCTGAAATCTTCTCGCGATAAAAAATGGAGGCACGTACCGTAGCGGGAAGGGGGGAGAAGAGCCTGCTATGTGACCCCGGATCTGAGTTACGAGTTGGAAGGAGAGAGAGAAGAAGATGTGCGAAGATAATGAATGGGATGGAAAAAAAAAAAAAAAAAAAAAAAAAAAATACTCGTGCCGTAGTACTTTAGATACTTTGTAGTGCTGTCTCGTGTATCGTATGCCAGGATGCCAGAGGTGCGAGGTCTCTTATGTTGTAGCAGCACTCCCTTGGTTGGAGACGGAGTGGAGATGTGTGTGTGTGTGTTCTTCACATTAAACCGTTCTTTCTACCCGTCGACATCCAGCACAACCAGTGTCCGTGCCGATTCTTCAATCCTAGAAGAGATACAAGTTCTGTGGTCACAAAGCTACGCTACAGAGATACTACGTTGCCACGTGTGCAGTGTGCGCTGCAGTGGGCAATGCAAAGCCATGTCATCATACTAGATACGACAGGCACGACATACGCAATCTATGAAATAGTGAAACGAATAGAAACAATCAAAGAGAAAACGAAAACAAAATAGACAAGTCGAAAGAGAAAAATAAAAAAATGAAAGCAAAATCTAGGAGAAACAATCTGTCGTGTCCCCCCCCCGCAGGCGAGGTGGCCAACACTTGAAAAAGAACGAGCTGGAAAAAAGAAAAAAAAATGACAAAAACTCCATTGCTTGTAAACAGAGTGAGACGAAGAACCAAGGAAAAAAAAAAACAAAGAGAAAATAACAACAGGGGAAATAACAGGCAGACCAAAGCCCAAAGCACCTTCCAGGTGGCGGCAGCAGTTTGTGGTACGAGTACTCGTAGTATGGCCAGGTTCTCCCTGCGAATCCGCCTGGTACCTTGCTACCCAGACTGCCGTCTCCGCCCTGCGTTCGTCAACTATGCCCAGCCCCTTGGCGTCAGACAATACGAAACGAGCAGAGCAGGTTCGTCATCCAACCAAGCCACACGGCTCCTTCAGTACGGCTTATCAATCAGAAAAGGAAGAGAAAAAAATAAAATGAAAATGACGGAGATTCAGCGCAAGAAAGAAAAAAAACAAAACAAAAAGAGAAGACAAGGGAAGAGAAGACCACGTTCGAACCAGCTGCACCAGTTGGTAGCACTACTAGCAGTATGGTCATGTTCTACTTCCTAGTCGGCTTGGTGCCTTGCTACCCTGTCTGCCATCTCCTTCCTACTTTCGTCTACCGCCGTTTCCCTTCTACCCCTCCTGTTCCCCCCCCTCTCCGCATTCCCTCGGTCGGGCTTTCTGCCACTTCTCCTGTTGCCGCCTCCCCCCCCCGTTCCCTTGGGCACCATCCACGGCGGATGGACGAAGCAACTATTACGGGGGACCATAGTTAATAGGACCTATGATATACATAAAAACCTATATATTTAACCATTTTTACTAACATAATTTGGTCCTATTAACTATGGTCCCCCGTAATATTAATACCAAAAGCTCCATCATCGTCGCATCAGGTTAAAATGATCACATGTGTATATATACATATTCATGTTTTTACTTGTGTTCTTCAACCGTAGAGACTATTAATATTACGGGGGACCATAGTTAATAGGACCTATGGTATACATAAAAACCTATATATTTGACCATTTTTGCTAACAATATTTGGTCCTATTAACTATGGTCCCCCGTAATAGAGGCCTCCCGAGCATACCAAACAACAGCACCAGACCACCACAAAAAGTGTCTGTCAGACTCGAAAATATCCATAAAACAGTATACCGCTTTTTTTCCTGCCAGTTGACGGTACGTACGAGGGGAGTCCGCCCCTGACAATCAAGTCCAAGCGCAACGAAACCAACCATTGTTTTTTCTCCTTTTTCTTTGTCTCCATTCCATATATATACTGAAATATATACTGAAATATATACTAAAATATATACTAAAATATATACTAAAATAGTATCGTCACCAATGTTTCTCCTTTTTAATAGCAGGCTCATCTCTCGCCCCCCCCGGCTATACGGTAGGTTGGCGCCGGTTGGCAACGACACTGTAAAGCATGCCGCTCACTACGTGAGCTAGACAACCAGGCTACCGTTTTTTGTTCTGGCGGTCGGTCACAGCTGGCGATCGAGTTACTGTGGATCATTTGTATGGGGTGGAGATCCTTCACTCCGCACAAGGGGGGTGATCGTATCACGTATTGTTCATGGTAAGGCACCCACGAGGCAGTTACATAGTAAACCCATTCATTGCTGTCTCTGGAAGTGGCCACACCAGAAAATAAAACGACTCACTGAAGCTGTCATCCGTATGCAAGTCCGCCTCACGACGTTTCGCGCTCGGTGCAGGCAATGTTTGCCTGGTCGGTGACAACCCGACGTGCTCCGTCCCGGCATTCTAGGGATGCGAGGGTCTATAGTCATACGACCTCGGCCATGCATGGTATTGAGTACACCCCCCCCCCCCTTCATATAGGTTGGGTTGGCGTCGGTTGGCAACGACACTGTAAAAACATGCCGCTCACTACGTGAGCTAGACGACCAGGGTACCGTTTTTTTTTTTGTTTTTTTTTTGGCGGTCGCCCACAGCTGTTTGTCAAGTTAGATCATTTGTGCGAGGTATAGAACCTTTACTCCGCACAAGTGGGATTGACCGTATCACGTAGTGTTCAAGGGAAGGCACCCAGGAGGCAGTTACATATTAATAGTACTCCCATTGCTGTCTCTGGAATTGCCTGCACCGGAAATTAAATCAACTCATTGAAGCTGTCATCCATGTGCAAGCCCGCCTCACAAGCGGTCCTTAGTTGGATGCAGCTCACCCTTCATGCGACTCGCCAGAAACCCCACGGCGCTTCGCGCTTGGTGCAAGCAATGTCGGCCTGGTCGGTGAAAACCCGACATGCTCCGTCCCGGCATTGTAGGGATGCGAGGGTCTATGATCATACGACTACGGCCATGCATGAGATCGAGTACATCTCTCCTATCGAGTACACCCCCCCCCCTCCCAGTACGGCCATGCTTTTTTTATCGCCAAACGGGTTCAGAACTTTCTTCATGGTATTCCCTGGTATCGTTTCCTATCGATTGGCCCAAGCCCGAAAGAAGTATACATGCATGTATGTCCTGTGCTCCGCATGATACCAATTTTGTGCAGTCAAATCGTTGACCAATCGCCAGAAACGACGAGTTCGCGGGTCTCGGCATCCAAGAGGAAACAGGACCACACCTACCCTGCTACCTGGTATGCGATAGAGGGAGACCTCCCACTGGCCGCGGCGTTTGAGTCAGATTTTTCGGCGTGCGCGCCGAAGTACGCCCGGCGCATACACCGTGAGAAGTTTGGGGAGACAACACAGTGCCCGGGAGGTGGCCAAATATACTCCAAGAAACACAACGAAGTCTGGGTGGGACCACCGACCGAGGCGGGAGGCCTCATCCAAATCCAATACTTACGTTGAGTGATCGGCGGCAGCGTAAAACATTACTGCAGTAAAGTCATTGGCCAATCACCAGAACCCCAATTGGACACAAGAGGTGATTCCATCATTTTGTACTGCTTTCCTCAGAATCGTTACCGTTCGCCCATTCCGGCGGAGACGAGCTAGGAGCGAGAACAGGGGGATAGGTGCGGGGAGAAAAATTTACGCCTCCCCACGCACCCTACACGCGTGGCAGTAGTCTTTTTCTGCACGGTCATTCCAATTCTAGGGATGGGCGTCGCGGTGAGATCGCACTCAAGCGCGACATGCATCCCGGGCGAGGCCCCCAGTCTCGGGGCAGGAGGCCTCATCCAAGTCCAATATTTTCATTGAGTGATCGGCGGCAGCGTGAAAGAATACTGCAGGATCTTTTCATGGATGATCCCGAGGAAGAGAGCCCCTTCGGCGAGTATACCTTCGGGTAGAAAGTACTCTTGATGCTGCAGTGAGCCCAATATCATACCCGCGGAACTACTGTGCCAGCCCTTCTAATAAGCATACACTCTATTGGTGTGGAATGTAATATTGTGGTAACTGTGCGCAGGAGTTTTGGCGGGTAACCCCGAGGAAGCGAGCCCCTTCGGTTAATACTCCCGCCGACAGAAAGTACTCATGGTACTTTAGTGTGACCCCAGTAGCATACCCGCAAGACTACTGTGCCTCCCCTACCAGCATGCCTTCCTTGGTATAATACGATGCTAAATTTATCCTGGTGAATTTGGCGGACAATCCCGAGGGAGAGAGCCCCTCCGGCTACTATGCCCGTTGGCAGAATGTGCTCTTGGTACTCTAGTGGCCCCAGTAGCATACCCGCGAAGCTACTGCTGTGCCAACCTTACTAATAGACATAACATACCCTTCCTTGGTGTAATATGATGCTAACTTGGTGCGGGTGTCTTTGGCGGGTAATCCCAAGGAAGAGAGCTCCATCGGCTAGTATACCCGTTGGTACAAAGTATTAGGGCTGACTGTCAGCTCAGCGACTAGGGTTTGTCGCTATTACGGGGGACCATATGAAATAGGACCTACGGAACACACAAAAAACCCTTATATTTCGGTATTTTTACCAACAACAGCCGGTCCAACCAACTATGGTCCCCCGTAATAACAAAATCATAACCCGGGGTTCACACCTCTCCGACGTCCTTCTTGCCGTTTTTCCTGAAAACCATGGAAATTACGAAACTGTTACTCTTCCTCTGTTAATAAACATGTTATTGTGCTAAACTTATCCAGGAGTGGTCTTTGGGTAATCCCGAGGGAAACAGCCCCTCCGGCTGGTATACGCGCGGGTAAAAAGTACTCTTCTTGGTATTGTCGTGTCCCCAACCTATAGCTAACCTACTACACCCTTCCTTCGTGTACTGTATGTACAGCACTGTTATTAATAATAGGCAAATTTTATCCAGGAGTTTTTGGTAGGTAATGCCGAGGAAGAGAGCCCCTTCGGTTAATATACCCGCGGGTGATTTTTTTTTTTTGTACTCAGGTGATGCCAATACCATACCCGCGAAATTACTGTGCCTACCTTGCTAATAAACACACCTCCCCTCAGAGTAATTTAGTATAGTGCTGTCTTTTTCCATATATCCAAGGACTTTTTGACGGGTAATCCTGAGGAAGAGAGCCCCTCCGGCTGATATACCCGGGCACTATCGTCATCGTTACTTGACCCCAGTATCATACCAGGTATCATACCCGCGAAACTGCCTCTGTGCGTACCCTACTGCAACATACCCTTATTAGTACTGGAGCCATGCAATGTTGTTATTGTGCTATCTTCCGTGTAGGAGTTTTTGGCGGACGATCCCGAGGAAGAGAGCCCCTTCGGTAGCCTGGACGCAGACGAGCTTGACGAAGTCTTTGAAGACACCAGCGTCCCGAAAATCGAGATCGACGTTCTGAAGGTAGCCCTGAGGTAGGTCATGTTCAGAGGTCATACTCATAAGTGGTGGTGACGATGGTAACGATAGTGGTGATGATCAAATTGGATGGCCTAGTATATAGATACCTGCCTGGTTTGTTTTAAGGACTACCCTGGGCTGGGTATTCGATCAGTATTATTGTACCCCTATAGCTCGGTAGGTAACACCTTCACATTTGACGTCATCGAGGACACGGCTTCGAGTCTCACTTCGAACGTTTCTTTGCGCGGGCGTCACCGACATCTCCCTGGTTCCCCAGATATTGGAACGAAGCGGGTAGGTCAACGTACGGCCGCGTACGGTACCGACGCCCCAAAAGATCCCACCTTTCAGGGGGGGGGAGAGTGCTACAAGAATTACCCTGGGCGGTAACCGATCGATTTTTTACCCCTATAGCTCAGCTGGTAACACCTTCACATTCATATATATACATATATATTGGCCTAGGTATATATATTGGCCTAGTATATATGTGTATGTAAGGAGGCGTGCTACGCTAGGGTTAGCACTTTTTGGAGAAAATAATTTTGTGGATTACGGGAGTCCTTAACCCGAAATCGTCGGAATAAGGCCATTTTATTTTTGTTTTTAAATACCTATGTTTTGTTTGTATACCTAGGCCCATATATATGGGATTATTCGTCTATCACTGCACTTGCATTTTTTTCAAAATGACTTATTAATAATACTACAGCAGTATTACCTGTACTATAGATAGTACACTACTGCTCCCAAGTGAGGAATCCCCACAAAAAAAAATATGCACGTCTACCTTTAGCAAGTATGTGTCGCAGCCGGCGGCGGCGGCGGCGGCGGCGTGGGTGGTTCAGCGTTTTCTTTGTCACTGGCATGCCGAACCTGAAAAAAAGTCGTGGAACATATGTGAGGTTTTCGATTGTATTACGTAGGAATGGAAATGGCGGCTCAGGCAATATTCCATGCACGCATGCCTTGGAAGCAGGGGCGTGCGTACCTTAAATTCAAGGGCCTATTAACCCCTTTAGAACAAACTCCAGTCCCGTTTTGGGGACAAACCACTCAAATATGGAGTAACTTGTCCCCAATTGCCCCCAAAACGAGACTGCAGTCCTAAAAGGGTTAAATAGCACAGAGACAGGAAAACCCATGTATTGCTGCTGCTGTAGAATCTTAGATGCTGATCAAACTTGATACAACAAGTCAATGAATCTTTACGTGGTCCATTTCGGCGGAGTCACTTTGCATATATACTTCGTTCGAAGCAAGTAAATAAATATGTACCAGGTACCAGGTACTGGTGTAGTCGATTAGACTATTAATGATATTGCAGCTTGCTGTATTCAATAGATGCATAATATTATACAATGTAGTTCGTGTGAAGATGTACTCCATTTTGTCTAGCTCTCATCTCATGGCTATGTGTAGTAGTTGATTGGTTATCCGCTGCCTGGTACCTGGTACCAGTATGTATTATGTTGCCATCGCGCTCTACGTCATTCCATCTACCACATTCACGCCTGCAACACCTGTATTTATGTTGTATGCTCTATGTATGTATTCCGGCGTCCCCCCGGTGGCCTACCAGCTAGCAGTTGTCTGACGAATCAATGATCATCATCAGATGTTTTTGCCGTCTTGCGTTAAAATGTTCTTCTTAGGGTTACACTTCGGAATGAGTCAGTGTCCCTCCTGACTCATCTTATCATTAGTAATAATAGACGTATTGATATTTATTTCGATCGCCTTGGTTTTCGTTTATCGGGGGATGTTGACCAGAGTGATGAACGATGAAGGATTGTGGTTATATCGAAGCAAGGAGCGATTACCTACCAGGTAGTCGGGAAAATGTTCAGGACGATGGCTGGCTGGTGGGGAGAACCCCGGACCTGGCGGACGCTTTAAGACTTGGCATAGATGCACAGTCGAAGACCTTAGGGAGTTCCGAGCCACCGAAGGGTCAACGGAAGTTGCCCCCTTGGTGTTTGGAGTTGAGACCGCGTTGTGGTCCACTGCATGCAGCAAAAGAGGCGGGGAAGTGGTACCGGGGGATCCTTGAAGCAGCCGAACGGTTCATGGTGAGGTGGCACAAGAACGAGGCTGAGCTAAGTAGGCAGCGCCGCGCATCCGCCGTGGGTGGAAGGGAATCGGGGGAGGGGCGGCAACAGGAGGAGTGGCAGAAAACCCGACCAAGGAAATGCGGAGAGGGGGGGGGACAGGAAGAAGAGTGAAAGGGAAAAACTGCGGTGGACGGAAGTAGGAAGGAGATGGCAGACAGAGGGTAGCAAGGCACCAGACCGAATAGGAAGTAGAACATGCCTATACTACCCGTGCCACCAACCGGTGCGGCTGGTTCGAACGTAGTCTTCCTTTGTCTTCGTTTTGTTTTCTTCTTTTTTTTTTTTCTTGCGCCCATCCTCTTGTGATTTTCATTTTTTATACTTGTATAGATATATTCTTCCTTTCTTCGATTGATAAGCCTTATTGAAGGAGTCGTGTGGCGTGGGTGGATGACGAGCCTGCTTTGCTTTTGTTTCGTATTGTCTGACGCCGAGAGGGTCCGCGGGCATAGTTGACGAACGCAGGACGGAGATGGCAGACAGGGTAAAAAGGTACCAGGCGGACTAGCAGAGAGAACCTGGCTTTGCCTCTCGTACCACAAACTGCTGCCGCTTCCTGGAGGGTGCTTTGTATTGTGCTGTGGTTTGCCTGTGTTTTTCCCTTGGTTCTTAGGCTTGCTCTGTTTACAAGTAGTGGTGCCTTTCTTCTTTTTCTTTTTTTTTAGCTCGTTCTTTTCAAGTGTCTGCCACATCCCCCTGCGGGGGGGGCGGGGGGGGCACGAGACAGTTTGTTTCTTTTATTTTTATTTATTTATTTTCTCTTTCGATTTGTTTCCTCAGTCGAGGGCGCACGCAGAGACTGGAATAAGAATAGCGTACCCTGGTACACCTACCCCCCCGGACGGGTCGAAAATATTTTTTTTACATGTTTCTTGTCGCAGTATTTCCGAGGTACTGAAGAGGCGTACGTACTTCTACTCGTATTTAGGCGTCGTTTCCCCTACTCGAAAACCTGGTACCTGGTATATGATACCAGGCACCAGGTACCAGGTATATACGATATAGTTATTACACCTGCTGATCTTAGTATTAATAGTGTTCTGTTGAGCTGCTTGATTGTCCACTGCGTCGCCGTGTGGTTTAACAGGCATACATAACTGACATGTACGCGTACGTGTAATTCGGCGTAATCTTTCCGTTGTACGGCCAAGCTAGACGTGCCGTCGCGTATCATCTGAGTGTCCAGGAGATACTTTCTTCGTGGTTTTTCCGACAGTGACGTACACGACAAAAACAGACCCAGGTAGGTAGGCGGGGTGTATTGACACCAGGCGCGGTTAGCGTTTCGCCGATGGATTGTCGCTGATGAGGTATAAACAGGTGCGGAAGATACTTGGTATTTGTCGAACTATCTATCCAGATATATCCTTTATCTGATCCGATCCATCTGCAAATAAATTAAGGAACCATGTTTTTTATTATCCCAAGGTTGGTCATCTCATATAATGTGCCGAGTGGTGCCGGCGAAGGCAAATAAATAACAAATAATAACGCACTCGACACTCCAGCGGCTTATGATTCAGTTTGAGCAGGACACCAGGGTGTACAAATCCTTCGCCGCGAACTCATAGGTCCTTCGTACCACTCGTTGATGCTGTAGTGGCCGCAACTACGCAGCCAGACGCAACTGTAGCCTAGAGGTCAGTGGTCGCCGCCTCACAGTAGTAATATAGTATGGTGGAAGGCTTTGTATCAAGCAGGGGGGGACGGCTCTCTATCGTCCCCTGGTTTCTGTTTTGTATAGATATTTTGTTCAGGTGTAGAGGGAGGGGGCGGTAGCAGGTACCCCCCCCCCCTGTCGGGAGGGCCCAAGTTGAACAATTCGACGTGTGGTGTGTCGTGAAAATATTCTGCGTGCGCCCCTGTCTCAGTTCTTTGTTTTTGTTTTTTCTTTGTTTCCTTTCGTTTCTCTCTTTCATAGAATGTGTATGCCATGCCTGTCGTGCCCAGTATGATGACATGACATCGCATAGCCCACGCACTATTAATAGTGTGCTTACGTGCTTATATACTACTGCATACGTCACGTGGCAAGGTATTAATAGCATCCTGTCATGTAGCTTTGTGGCCATAGAAGTTGTACAGTATTTCTTCTACCTGGTAGGATTGAAGAATCGGCACGGATACTGGTTGTGCTGGATGCTGGATGTCGACGAGTAGAAAGAACGGTTTAATGTAAAGAACACACACAGACATGTCCGCGTTAAAGAAACGATTATGTTGGATGGCAAACGCAACACAGCAATATGTTTGAATACTATTGATATTGATATTGACATTGATAGTATTAATAGTGCCAAAGGGCGAGGAGGAGGAGAAAGAGAGCCTGCTATAATGGATGTGACCATAATTGATCGGAGATACGAGGCAGAGCGAGCGAGCTGGAGAAGGAAGTGTCGTATTATAGAGGAACTAATGAATGGGATGGAAATACCACCAAATTATATACCAGAATTATATATGTTCATGTATCCGTCTACAGCAGCATTATTTTTGTACCCGTATGCAGTTGTGCGAGTTTCGGGCCTGAGAAAAAGCCCAAGCACCACATTCTTTATTTCGCAAACCTAATAAGGTTCAAGTTACTGTACTGCTGTACCTGGTACATACATCGAGCCGATAGCAGCAGCGATAAGAAGAGCCATTCGTACGTATACCTTCCACGACATATGCCGAGAGCATCCAGTAGTAAGTACCTGCAGAACGCATCGTCCTTAAGCGTCGCCGTGTCTACGTTTTCAACCATTCCTTTTCTCACTATTTAGCTCGACTCGCGGGAGGTTTCACTGTACCCTCTCAGCGGCATTTTGGACAAACATTGGTCACATGCCCCCCACCCCCGTCCGGCACATGCATTCGTTTTCATCGCTGCTTTAAGTCTATTGACGCTACAGCAAGTATGTGTACGCAACGAACGGTGGCGGTCTCGCTGTCTAGCTATGGCTTCTTGCATCTACATATTGCACCTCGGTATGGCACATATTAATAGCACACGTTACAACCCGCCGCAGAAAAGAAAACTTTTATGTTCGTGATTTTGCGTGCGTTTCCCTTTTTTTTCGTCTGTCGTCCGATATCTGATATTCGATATATATATGATGTGCGATGTTCGATATATCGGATATCAGCTACTGCAGAATAAAACCAAGAGTCGTGCTCGCTTCAATCGTCCCTTCCTTACCCGTCATTTGGCATCCGTCATACGATGCCCGATATCCGATGTCCGACGTCCAATATCCGATATCCGACGTCCAATATCCGTCATACGATGCCCGATATCCGATATCCGACGTCCAATATCCGATATCCGACGTCTCCCAGGTATCTCAAGGGCGACTTCACCAACGTCTCAGTCAAGGCTTAGTCTTCTCCCGTAGTCGCTTCCCCAAAACGAAATGCAGAAGAAAATGGGATCAGTCGGCGAGTGGTGTACCACTACTGCTAATAATACCACTCAGCTGCAGCCGGTTTGGTCTACTACCAGGTACTGGCGACGAAGAACGATCCATCCAGAGGAGGGTGGACACATTCTTGCACAATCAATCGTGACATTTCTCCAAGTGTTCATGTTATCGTGTGTTTATGTGTTCATGTGTTCAATTGAACAAGTAGGGAGGGGATGGGGCTCGGGGGGGGCGGGGGGGGGGGGGGGGGGTAGTCATGTGATGCATGGGGAGCGTAGTCATTTGTCGCTTGCCTTAAGCCATTTGACCATTAACCACGCATCACGGAGCACCGAGGGGGGAGGTGTACTCATTATCATGCATCGCCGTAGTCGTATGACCATAGACCCTCGCATCCCTACAATGCCGGCACGGAGCACGTCGGGTTTTCACCGACCAGGCAGACATTGCTTGCACCAAGCGCGAAGCGCCGTGAGGTGTTGGGAGAGTCGCATGAAGGGTGAGCTGCATCCTATTAACACTAAGATTCGCTTGTGAGGCGGACTTTCTTGCATTTGGATGACAGCATCAATGAATCGATTTATCCTCTGGTGTGGCCAGTTTCCAGAGACAGCAATGGGTTTACCATGTAACTGCCTCGTGGGTGCCTCACCATATACACACTACGTGATACGATCATCCCCCTTGTGCGGAGGAAAGGTTCTCCCCGCACCGAGGGGGGGGGGGGGTGTGCTCGATAGGAGAGATGTACTCGATCTCATGCATGGCCGTAGTCGTACGACCATAGACCCTCGGGGCGGGGGGGGGGCAGAGGGGAGGAAGAATGGGGGGGATAAGGAGGGGGGGGGGTGTACTCATGCCATGCATGACCGTAGTCGTATGGCCATATCGGGGAAGGGGGGAGAGGAAGGGGAGGAGAGGAAGGGGAGGAGAGGAAGGGGAGGAGAGGAAGGGGAGGAGAGGAAGGGGAGGAGAGGAAGGGGAGGAGAGGGAGGGGAGGGGAGGAAGGGGAGGAGAGGGAGGGGTGGAGAGGAAGGGGGGAGAGGGAGGGGTGAGAGGAAGGGGTGAGAGGGAGGGGTGAGAGGAAGGGGGGAGAGGAAGGGGAGGAGAGGAAGGGAGAACTCGGCTTCCACGCAGGGGCCACGAGTCGATAGTTATAACAGAGTATATCTGCTGCACTTCAGGCCGGAGGCTGTGGAGGAAGTTAACAGCCAATACGGACCAAAATGTGCTACTAATATGAATGTACGCGAGGTAAAAAATAGCGTGCGCGTTACAGTCGTGTTTCCCAGCCGTGTGTTGTCGAAAGGAAAGCAAACGAAGTAATTGAGGCAACTTCATGGAAATGGCGATGAAATTGAAGTATGCGCCCCCAGGATGTTTGTTCTCCTGATACTAAGCGTATATATGTATGTGATGATGTGGACACATGCTTGTGGCGGGCGGCGTGACTCTGCCTGTCTGTGTCTTGTCGTCCAGTTATCTCTCCAGTTATCATACCGGCACTTCGTACTTACATACAGGCTGAGTGAGCTACGTACGTACGTGGGCGAGATCCGTGCACGAAAAACACTTTACAGCGGTACTGCTATTAATGGGGTTGTTTATACCATATATTCTGTCATGCCTGCCCAGTACGCCACGAATCGTGCTGTAATACTATCACACTATCGTAGTACCATACTATCTTGCTGCTATCATACAATCATCACGCTATATAATACGTACATTATTATTTCTCTTGTCATCCGACAATGTGCAGCATGATATCACATTGTCGTACCTGGTACGTATTACGATGCATATAATACTATAATACTATAATGCTATCATACTATCATGCCATCATACGGGTTTCTCAAGCCCCGCAGAGTCGCGGTTTCGTTCCCCTTGGATTAAAAAAAAAAAAAACACACACACACACAAACCAAAACGGTCGGCGGACTATCCTTTTTCGGATCTGTACTGTTGTATATCTTGTTGTTGTTGTTGTGGTTGTTGTTGTTGTTGTTCTCACGTTTAACTCTCTGACGAAGGAGTCCGTGGTCACACAAAAGGTGCTGGAGCCCTAGGAAGATCCGAAAAACAGAAAAAAAACGAAAATTCGGCTGCCTCAAAATACACGAGACGAAGAAAGTGCACACGAGCTAAAACCAATGTGCAAACTGAACTAACATGGCCACGGGTATATCCTCTCAACTATAACATAGAGTACCCCCGTTCCCACCACTAACCAACTTGTGGCTGCTGACTACAGCGGATGCTGTCTGAAGTGCTGCCTGCACCGTACGAAACGCACGGTAGTCGTGAAAACGAAAGAAGAACACACCTGCCTGCTATCTGGAGTGCTGTCAGAGTGAAGACTCGCGGATACGCAGTGAAAAAGGAGCAATGGAGCCTTACTACCACACGAATATCAACGATCGCTATCTCTTCCTGGATTATCTACAGTAGTATAATAACTCGTTTCCCGTAAGAAGTGCACTGTGTGTGTGTTCTTCACATTAAACCGTTTTTTCTACCCGTCGACATCCAGCACAACCAGTGTCCGTGCCGATTCTTCAATCCTAGAAGAGATACAAGTTCTGTGGTCACAAAGCTACGCCACAGACTAAGAAGCCCTGATTATCTGATTCTTACGCTACTTGCTTGTGGCTGCCCGACAGGCACCGTGATTCTGTATGGTATTATATGTTACAGCAGCATCTTGTTGTCCAGTTATAGTGTTCTATATATTTTACCTGGTAGTACCACACGCTGAGCGAGATACATAAGTGGGCAATATCCGAGCACGAAAAACGCGTATGTACGCGTGCTATACACCAGTGCTCAGGTTATTTGTTTTTCCGTACCCAACTCGAAATGCTACGAATAGATGCCTCGGGTTTTCTGAAGCCCCCAAATCGCGTATAGTTTGTTTTCGTTTGCCACAAATATTCACACGAACGAGTAAAGATAGGCCGAACGAAAAATATGTGAAGAATTAAATTGTGATACTCGTACGTATCTGTCCATTAGTTTTCGTTCGCCGTCAGACACGGTCTGATGTGATGCTTGTGGCTGCCCGAAAGGTAGCGTGATCATGTATGCACAGGATACAGGATGCATGTATGTGTTGTCCTCCAGTTATCGCTCTGCAGTTAGTTGTGGTTCGATGTGTGTCCGCGCCATGTCCCATTATTTGTGGGTAGCCAGTTCTTCCCGAGGCTACTCGAAACCAACATAAATGTGATGGAAAAGTGCTCCTCCTCCTGCTGCACACTCACTAACTGCACGCTGCAGTGTTCCTTCTTCCACATACATGGCAAGGGCACTTCGAGGCCAGGGTATGAGGGTATGAGGGTATGAGGGTATAATGGTATGAGATTACGAGGGTATGAGGGTACGAGGGTATGAGGGTATGAGAGTACGAGTGTATGAGGGTACGAGGGTATGAGGGTATGAGGGTATGAGGGTATGAGAGTACGAGGGTACGAGGGTATGAGGGTATGAGGGTATGAGAGTACGAGGGTATGAGGGTATGAGGGTATGAGAGTACGAGGGTATGGGAGTACGAGGGTATGAGGGTACGAGGGTATGAGGGTATGAGGGTATGAGGGTATGAGGGTATGAGAGTACGAGGGTACGAGGGTATGAGGGTATGAGGGTATGAGAGTACGAGGGTATGGAGGTATGAGGGTATGAGGGTACGAGGGTATGAGGGTATGAGGGTATGAGGGTATGAGGGTATGAGATTACGAGGGTATGAGGGTATGAGGGTGTGGAGGTATGAGGGTTATTGTTGTTGTTGTTCTCACATTAACTCACAATACAATGCAGTCCGTGGTCGCAGGACAGGCTCCTATAACTCTGGAGTGGAAGAAATACCTCGGTAGTAAAACAGAGGCAAAAAACAAAAAACAAGCATTCGCATTCCACCACGAAGGACACCAGGGAAGCAAAAAGGAAACTAGCAGACAAAAACCTAAAAAAAGAAGATGAAGCGAAGCAAAAAAAAACAAAAACAAAAGCAGGTAGCTAAACGCAAAAAAAGCAAAACGGACCATACTAACAGAGACACAAAGAGGTACAAACGGAAATGAAAGAAAGATGAAAAAAAAGGGACAAAAAAGCGATAATCACGGGTGGGGGGAAAAGAAAATACGAAAGGCAGGCACTGGAGCATACAGACACGCAAAGTTGCCCAGGTGGCACCATGCTAGTTACTTGGGTCCCAAAGAAGGGAGTGCATCATGATTTAACCAGGCTTCAGTCTGTTGGGCAGACCGCCTCCCCCCCCCCCCCCCCCCCCATCCCCCCTCGTCCCCCTTTCGCCCCCTCCCTCTTCCCTGCCATTCTGCACACTCGCGTTGGCGTCAACGGCTGTGGTCGTGGTTGCAGCTATTCTATGCCGTTCTGCCGATGCCTCCTTCTCATCTGTATGCCATTTCCGCATGAAGGCCTCCGCCCCTTCCTCGACCCGTCGGAACCATCTGCCGGCTTTCTGTGATGCCTCGCGCCACCCTTCGAGCCTGATGCCGAACTCCTTGAGGTCCTCCTCAAGGTACCTCATCCAGTCCCACTCCTGTCCTCCGGAGCAACCCTTACCCCCAACCACCTCCCCAAGCAACGCCCTTATCGGCAGACACTCCTCTCCCATGCGTGTCACAAAGCCCGCAAACAAGAGCCTACGTCTGCGTACCGTCGTCTCAACGCTCTCAGAATTTGTCCTGAGAAGCGCGCTAGCATAGGATAGAATGTGGTCTTCGCGCTTTCGTTTTCGCCACCCGATGCATCGGAGGAGCATCTTGTGGTGGACCTCCCGTAGCCTACCGTAATCCGTCTTGCTCGGGCTCCAAGTAACGCAACCGTAGAGCAACGTTTCGACCGACCACCTCGGCTCTCAGCATTCGCACCTTCAGGCGTAGGCGCACACCCGGGCGGTCATAGATTTCCATCTTATACCGCCCGAAGCATGCCCATGCCCTCTGGAGTCGACGCGCTACCTCGACACTTCTGCCCGTCCAATCTGCGCTGATAGCCCCGCCCAAAATACACAAACTCGGAGGTATGAGGGTATGAGGGTAAGGAGGTATGACGGTGCATTGTGGGGCGGAAGTTCTGCCTACTGTTAATAGCCATCTCCGCAGCGTGAACCACAACTCCAACGAGTATCGCTTCCCCTTGAAAGGCAGCGTCCAGAGCTGAATGTTGATGGATTTTCGTGTTAAAATGTTAGTATATTCGATGTTAAAGTTATTAATGTGTTAATACACGTATAATGTTAAGAGGTGCCCCCCCCCTAAACCGCTCTCGGGGCTAAAATGCGAAGAAGCGGACGATCTCCCTCACTCATTTAGAGTAGTCACGGTGTATCGCATCACCTCGTGATCAAGTAAAGTCGGTACAACGGTATCGGGAATCTGATATTTTCTTTATTACACCTACTTCAAGCATACATACCACATTGCACTAATCTCAGCGTTTTCTCGCTCTCTAATCTTTTTTTTTTACAATCAATCAGCACTATTAATATCAGTACTACGTATCAATAATATATATATATATATATATATATATATACCAGGCATGGCCTCCCGGCCGAACTCCTAAGTAAAAATCGACCACCCCGCATTCGCCCAGCGCTCTCAGAACATCCTTGTCAATGTTTGGGTGACTGGAGAAGTCCCCCAGCAATGGAAAGATGCGAGCATCAAGGCCCTTAACAAAAAGAAGAGGACCGAACCGATTGCAACAATTACAGAGGGATCTCGCTTGTTGCCCACGCAGGCAAAGTGTTGTTGAAAATGGTCGCGTGCCGCCTCAGCAGCTACTGCGAGACCGACGGATTCCTCCCGGAGGATCAGTGCGGCTTCCGCCTCGCATGACCAACTATTAATATATTGTTCGTCGTGCGCCGGTTGGAAGAGCTCGAACGACAGAGGGAAACCCCCCTGTAGTGTGCTTCATCGATCTGCAGAACGCGTACGACTCTGTCGACCGAGAGCTGCTGTGGAAGGTACTCACACGCTCTGGCGTACCAACCAAGCTGCTTACAATTATCTGCAATTCCCACGACGGCATGCGAGATCGGGTGCGTACGGATGACGGCGAGTACTCGGAACGGTTTAAAGTCTCGCAGAGGCTGCGACAGGGCTGCGTGCTATCACCGTGACTGCTGTTCAACGTGTTCTTCGCTGCTGCGTTACACGTCGTACTGGTGCACTTCAGAAAAGACACAAAAGCCATCGTCAGGGATTTGGTTCAACTCAGTGGTGCTGGAGTAGTTCGAACGGAGGAGCAGGGGCCGTTGGCATGCGTGCGAAGGGCTGTATGGGGCATGTTGTACGCCGACGACGCAGGCACTGTCTCGAAGTCGGCTGTAGGGCTCGCGAAAATGATGGCAGTCATCGTGACTGTCTTCGAAGCAGCAGGCCTCACGGTATCGGAAAAGAAGACGCAGGCAATGCTTCTCCGAACACCAGACCAGACAACCCTCCCCCCACCGCTCGTCATGGAAGCAGCAGGACAGAGGTATAAACAGACGGCCCAGTTCTTATTCCTAGGCGGCAGTATGCACGACAACGCCGACCTCTCGCTCGAAATCGACCGACGGGTCCGTCTCATCATGCGGGCACGCCTCAAAACGGTTCGACCCGGATTTGTATGATAGGACGACCACACTGCTTAGCCTGAAAGTCCGATTGGTGAAGGCCGAGGTGATCGAGACGCTGCTGTACGGGTGTGTAATGTGGATCCTTAGAGAGGAACACTTTGCCAAGCTTCGAACGGCTCACCACCACGTCCTCTTGCGAGTCATTGGCTTCCAGCGCCGGCTCTGCGCTGACCACGCCACCCTCTCGTACGCGAAGGCCCTCAAGATGACACGTTGCGAGAGCATCGAAACAACCATCCGTAAACGGCGGCTCTTTTTCGCGGGGACCGTGGCACAGCAAAGCAAGGAGCGATTACCCAATCGGGTAATGTTCGGGGCGATGGCCGGTGCGGAGAACCCGAGACCTGGCGGACAGTGTAAGACTTGGCATAGATGCGTAGTCGAAAACCTTAGGGAGCTTCGAGCCACCGAAGGGTCAACGGAACTTGCCCCCTTGGCATTTGGAGTTGAGACCGCGCTGTGGTCCACTGCATGCAGCAAAAAAGCCGGGTAAGTGGTACCGGGGGATCCTTGAAGCAGCCGAACGGTTCATGGTGAGGTGGCACGCGGTTGAGGCTGAGCTGATTAGGCAGCGCCGGGAATCCGCCGTAGGTGGTGCCCGAGGGAATCGGGGGACGGGAGGCATCAAGAGGAGTGGAAGGAAACCCAACCGAGGGGATGCGGGGAGGGGGGGGGGGCGTACTCATTTGTTGCTTGCCTTAGTCATTGGGCCATTGACCACGCATCCCTTTCGAGACGGAGCACCGTTCCTACTCCTAATAAAGACACCTCCAACACTTGGGCGCTCATTACGTTGTTTCCACATATTACATAGTTTTTTTTTGCTAATCCCCTTCCTGTTTGGCCGCCTGTGGCCACCATGTATCTCCTAGGATAGCGATCGTTTTCTCGCAGCTAGCTAGCGTATCAAACTCCTCCATGTCACACTCGTCGTACATCCCGTTCCTCCTTGTATATTTCACATTCTCCTACTATGTGAGTTCTGCTCTCTATTGCTTTGCCACACGGGCACATCTGCGCATCTCTTTCCTCCTCCTCCCGATGCAGGGAGCGGGGGGGCAACAGGAGGAGTAGGAAGAAAACCGTGATGGACGAAAGTAGGAAAGAGATGACAGACAGGGTAACAAGGCACCAGGCCGACTATTAATAGTAAGTAGAACATGCCCTATACTACCCGTGCCACCAACTGCTGCAGCTGGTTCGAACGTGGTTTTCCTTCGTCTTCTTTTTATTTTTGCGCTCCATCCTCCGTGATTTCCATTTTCTTGCTTTGTCTTCCTTGCTTCTTGTCCTTCCGAAAGAGTCGTGTGGCTTGGGTGGACGACGAGCCTGCTTTGCTTGTTTCGGATATTCTGGCGCATCCTCTCCGGGGGGTGTACTCGATAGGAGATATGTACTCGATCTCATGCATGGCCGTAGTCGTATGACCATAGACCCTCGCATCCCTACAATGCCGGGACGGAGCATGTCGGGTTTTCACCGACCAGGCAGACATTGCTAGCACCAAGCGCGAAGCGCCGTGAGGTGTCTGGCGAGTCGCATGAAGGGTGAGCTGCATCCTACTAAGAACCGCTTTTGAGGCGTTCTTGCATATGAAGCTTCAATGAGTTGATTTAATTTCATCCTCTCCGGGGGTGGGACATAGTTGACGAACGCAGGACGGAGACGGTAGACGGAGTATACAGCAAGGTACCAGACCGCCAAGTAGAGAGAACCTGGCTATGGTACTCGTACCACAAACTGCTGCGGCTACCTCGAGGGTGTTTGGTTATTCGGCTTGCCTGCTAGTTCCCTTGGTTCTTAGTCTTACTCTGTTTATATGTAGTGGTGCTGTTTCATCAGCTCGTTTTTTTTCAAGTGAGGCACGACAGTTTTTTTTTTCTCCTTCCTTTTCCTTTTCTCTCTTTGGTTTGTTCCTTTGCTTTTCGTTTTTTGTGTTACCTCTATTTAATATAGAATGTGTATGTCGTGCCTATCGTATCCAGTATTATGGCATTACATTGCGTTGTTTACTCTGCTTACTGCCGCAGAACAATCTAGTATCTCTGTGGCGTAGTTTTGTGACCACATAACTTGTAATTCTCTAGGATTGGAGAATCGGCACGGACACAGGTTGTGCTGGATGTCGACGGGTAGAAAGAACGGTTTTATAATGTGAAGAACACACACATATATATACCTGGCAGGAACGCACGCACGCACAAGACTGAATATCCCTAATGTTAGGGTCTTGGTTCGTTGGGCTATAATACGAGTATTGGTAAAAGGTTAACCAATCGCCTACCCAATCTAAGCCTTATACCACGGACAATACACCGAAACCAAAGCCCTCGCCAAGGCTCGCTATAGAAGCCTACAGGGGGCAGAAGCTACGGCAGGCCTTCGGGCGAGACCAACGGGCTCACTCCGGGTCATACCCGCAGAAGAGTTGTGGCCATGGGAGGGCGGTTCATTGGGATAGAGGAACACGTGGCAGTGAGGTGCCCCAGCTGCGATGCAGTTAACGTGGACACTCACCACGCGCGCATCTGTCCCAGAGCAGGGGCGCAGGTAAACCAACCCCACCCGCTCGCCCACGCGATGCCCAGTACGTTGAAGGGGCTGGGAATTCCTCACCAAGTGGAAAGCGGCGAACCGTTCACCGCAAACCGAAATCTGCGGATGGACATTGTCGTCAGGAGAGGAGGTCTACGGGATGCCCCTAAAAGGGAGTATAGGGAGAAGTCCATCCTGCTGGACGTCACCCATGCTGATCCTCAAGCGCAGATACACCTGTGAGGGGGCAGTGCCGATCATGATGGATCAGCTGCCTCTACCTCCGAGGCGCGCAAGCGCCAATACTATGCTCGTTCGGAATGTGTGTCCTTTGACGAGCGGACTCACAAACTTGCCACTTCAGCAGTGGCAACCTCTGGGCGTCTCGGGGCAGAGGGCAGTAAGTTCATCGACCAGCTGTGACAGCTAGTGTCGTGGGGAGGGACGGTGGGCCGATGGGAAGGAAATGATTGGTGAAGGAACGCCTACTCCGAATCGTCCCGGTGACTACACAGGTCGCCATTTCGAGGAGGGTATCGCGATTCAGACTCCAGCTTAGGGGTCGTCAGGGATCGAGAGGGAGCGGGGGGAGGGCAGATGACAGACCACACCGATGGCGTGGGGAGGAAGCTTGGATGCGGCCTAGGATTTGAAAAATAGAAAGTAACTAGCAGGTAGCACATAGGAGGGGGCGCAGACAACGCATAGAGTATCGTAGATAAAAGGAAGTAGACATAAAAAAGATAGATACTGCTGTATACCTTGTGCATTGGTCTTTGTATCCGGGGATTTCTTCTTTCAGGAATGTTTCGATTGGTCAACGTTGAAGCTCATGCTGCACATTGTCGGATGGCATGCCTGATACCAGGTATTAATAAATTTTTTATTTTTTATTTTTTATTTTTGTTTTAATATTAATAATAATACAGCAAATAGAGTAGACAAGCTGAAAGTTGGCACGGAAGGGAGGTAGACTTGGTGCGTGGGTTTCCTTTTGTTTCCGAGGTTTTCTTCTTTCGGGAAAGTTATGAGTGATCCATGTTGAAGATCATGCTGCACATTGTCGGATGGCAAGAGAAATAATAATAATATACCGGTACCACGTATACCAGGCATACATCGCACTACAACAGACAGTAGGTAGGGTGATGAGATGACACACCCCCTCGGACGATTTTCTTTGAGCTGGGTTTCTCGACAACGGAGATTCTAGTTTAGACTGACTGACTGACTGACTGACTGACTGACTGACTGGCTGTGACTAACTGACTGGGTACATTCGCCGCGCGACGCGTCTATGGGAAAAACATGGACGAGACAATTCCAAAGCCCCCGTTTTCGTTTGTGTGTGCCCCCCCCTTCAGGCATGTTTTTTGGACAAAAATCGCGTGAAATTCGCCCCGGCCAGGGTGTGTGTGTAATTTTATCACCCAGTGTGATAATCTTATCACACGGGTGATAGCGTGATCCACTATAATTGAGGAGGTCGATCTCGCGAGTTCGAGTCCCCCACGAGGGGGGCGATATATTCTCAGGCGAAAAATGACTGCACAAAAAGCGCATCTCAGCGTGTGTACGCATAGCAGCATTTATTTATTAATAGACGCAAGTGGACGAGGGGAGAAGACATATGATATATATATATATGTACGATGTGTGCTCCAACTCTTCTCGCAATCGAAACGAGGGCACACTAAGCCGGACGTGGTGGAAAAGGGGGAAAGAGCGCCCGCCACGTGACCCCGGGTCCGAGTACTCCAGATACGAAAGGAAGGGAACTAATTAACAATACAGGTATTATACCTGGTACGTAGAAATAATCGGTTAAATACTTAAATCATGCCAGTAAGTATACTTAGTACCTGGTAGGCAAGAAATAGGTATACCCCGGGTGTTTGACGCCCTTTATAGGTACTGTAGGTACGGTTGAAGACATATTTATAGGTTATAGGTGAATCCCAACTTTAGTAGCCGGCGAGAGGCGAGAGGTATACTATTTTTTTTTGCCCTATTAATATCAACTTTTTTTTTTTGTGATTTTACACTAATTATAGGTACGTACGACGGAGCGTAGGCCAATCAAAGAGAGGGCGCTTAAATCTTTCCCCGAGTACAGTCTGTAGTGTACTCACAAATGACTTGTTACACGGCATAGATACTTGTAGGTGTACCGGTACCTACGTGCTTGGCTTGCAACCGAAACTACGAGTATATAAAATAAATGTGGTTTTCGCACCAAGATTTACGAAAACCCTGACATGTTGTCCGTATACACTCTATTGACATACGACGTATACGAGTATGTGATCACTTCTTGTCAAGTTATCGTCTGAAGTATCAGTTACTGCTGTAGTTGATAATCATCCTCCGTGGTTAATGATGATTCACAGAACTACAGAGAGAGAGATGATTGGCAGATCGACGGATGGACAGCAGAATGGAATGGAAGTTAAGCAGCGCCACACATCCCCCATATACGCTAATACGCTAATACGCTAATACGCAGACGGCCATCCATCCCGTCGTCGCAGGTATTAATTATTAATAGATGATACGATTCATTATCATTAATTATTATTATTATCATCATCATTATTAACAGACAAATCGGAAAAATGGGAACGAAGCCTAAAATGAGAACCAAGCCGTATCTCCAGAACCATGTGGTGTATCATGAATCAGAGAACCA
Organism: Nereocystis luetkeana; assembly: GCA_031213475.1. Taxonomy (NCBI): domain Eukaryota; class Phaeophyceae; order Laminariales; family Laminariaceae; genus Nereocystis; species Nereocystis luetkeana. The sequence continues at coordinate 1,455,949 of JARUPZ010000009.1, read as the reverse complement.
AAATGATCCTGCGAAACCCTTTGGCCAGCCCTGTGAGAGGAGCTCGTCAGAACGGTCATGCCCCATCTCGTGCCTTCGGGTGGGCGCAAAAAGCGATATACGCTGGCTCTATTGTGATTTCTCTAGATGCTGGCTACCGCGGCGATGCCGAGGACTTCCAGCCTGAGCGACAGCTCATTCGAAGGCTGCTTGCTGTGCAGCCCCACAGGACTGTCAACTTTTTTTCTTGGAGTTGTACACAATTGGTTAGCTTTCTAAAAAAAACCGTCCGTTCCCATTTTTTGTTTCGTTCCCATTTTTCCGTTTTGTCTGTTTATTATTATTATTATTATTATTATTATTATTATTATTATTATTATTATTATTATTATTTCTCTTGCCATCCGACAATGTGCAGCATGATCTTCAACATGGATCACTCATAACTTTCCTGAAAGAAGAAAAATTCGGAAACAAAAGGAAACTCATGCACCAAGTATACCTCCCTTCTGTACCAACTTTCGGCTTGTCTACTCCATTTGCTGTCCTTGCTCCTTCCTTCTCATTACGTTATATTCTTAAATCCTAAGCTGCATCCAAGCTCCATCCCCACGCCATCGGTGTGGGTCTGTCGTCCCTCCCTCCCCTGTTCCTTCTTCCTTCTTGGCGGTCCCTAAGCTGAAGCTTGAACCTCGACACCCTCCTCGAAATGGCGACCTTAGTGGTCACCGAGACGATTTGGAGCAGGCGTTCCTTCACTACCCCCTTCCTTGCCATCGACCCACCATCCCTCCCCCCCACGACGCTAGCTGCCAGCTGGTCGATGAAGTTGCTGCCCTCTACCCCGAGGCGCCCAAAGCTTTCCACCGCTAAGGTGGCTAGTTTGTGGCTCCGCTCGTCGAAGGACACATGTCCCGGACGCGCGTAGTGTTGGCGCTTGCGCGCCTCGGAGGTAGAGGCAGCTGATCCATCATGATCAGCGCTGCCTCCTCGCAGGTGGGCCTGCGCTTGCGGGTCTGCATGGGTGACGTCCAGCAGGATGGACTTTTCCCTGTATTCCCTGTTAGGAGCGTCCCGAAGACCTCCTCTCCTGACAACGATGTCCATCCGCAGGTTCCGGTCTGCAGTGAACGGTTCGCCGCTCTCCACTTGGTGAGGGATTCCCAGCCGCTTCAGCGTGCGGGAGATCGCGTGAACCAACGGTTGATGTTGGTTTACCTGTGCCCCTGCTCTGGGACAGATGCGTGCGTGGCGTGTGTCTATGTCGACTGCCTCGCAGCAGGGGCAACTCACCGCCACGTGCTCCTCGATGCCTATGAAGCGCCTTCCCATGCCCACGAACTCCTCTGCTGGTATGACACGGAGCGAGTCTGTTGGCCTCGCCCGAAGGCAAGCAGTGGCTCCTGCTCCTTGTAGGCTCCTGTAGCGAGCTTTGGCGAAGGCCTTGGTCTCGCTCCCCCCCAGCGGGTCGCCTGGTCCAGGTGGGCGTGCAATCTCCGGTAGCCCCTCCAGCGAGGCTGTGTGTGCAGCGTGTCGACCCTGATTCACCAGCTTGCCCAGCCTCTGTTGAGCCTTCCGGGAGTTGGTGGTTACGGCATCATGCGCCGCCAGCATGTCGGCTTCAGGGGGCCCTGGGACCAGGTCCCCCTCTGCACCCATGCTCCTTTCCAACCAGGATTCGGGGACGATGCCCTCCATCGCTTCTTTTGTCACGCCCCACGTGTCCCTGATATCTCGCAGGCTGCCCCCGAGCTCAGCAATGATGCTCGAATGAGGGAGACCCCTCTTTAGCCTGTCTCCTAGCGGGCCCGTGAGGTCTGCTAGAACCTCCGGCAGGATGCCCACCCTACTCCCAATGGAGGCAGACATTCGCCTCGCTTCCGTCGACGGCAGCCCTAACCCTCCTGCTCCCGTAGAAAGGCGTGCTTGGGCTTGTTGGTAGGGTTTTAGAGTCAGTTGGCTGGCCGGGCACCCCTCCTGGAAAAACGACTGTGCGTCCGCCGCTCCCGGTAGCTCTAGGATATTTTCGTAGGCCCACTGAGCCCCGTTGTCGGCCCTTCGGCATGCTTCGAGTGACAGCCCCGGGTCCAGAGCCCTTTCGAGGTAGCCCGTCCGCTGCCCGAGGGATTCGACGGTGATGAGGGCCGCCGCTTGCTTGTCTGGCATGTTAGCGAGGCAGCGTGCAAGGCGGTCCGCGCCTCCGTCCCTCACTACCTCCATTGCTCGCCCCAGCACGTATTTATCCGAGCCGATCGGGACACCCGCCACCGTCACCCCTCCTTCGTCAGCGATGCGGACGTCAACGCTCTCCAGGAGCGATATCTCCTCCGCCGTCGGGACGTGTCCTTTGGGTGGTAGTGCTACGGTCTTGGCGGGGTTGACCACAATGCCGATGTCGTCTAGCTCTCGCCGGAGGAAGGCAAAAGCTCTAATTGTGTTGGCCGTGACCCCCATAAGGCCGAGAGATACATCGTCCATGTAGGCGGAGGCTTCCACTCCTTCTCCTTCGAACTCCTGTCGGAAACGCTTCAGCCCTGGTCGCAACGCCAGACAGAACATTGCTGGCCCCATGGGGTCCCCTTGCTGGACACCGCTGGAGCAGGCGATCGTCCTGGTCTCCCCTGAGTCCATCCGGAAATACACGTCGGCGGGTCTTGTGCCGTAGCACTTCGCCACAAACGGCGTGAGCGCTGGAACGCAGTTGGCCGCCTCTTCAAGCACCGCGGTCCGTTTAACCGTGTTGAAGGCGTTGGAGCAGTCCGTTAGGACACCCTGTTGCGTCTCGTGTAGCGTCCTAGCCCTCAGTCCCACATGCTCCACTCCTCCGGGTACGGCGACCCCAAACTGCCTCACCTCTCGGTTGACCTCCTCCAACCGCGGCCGCCACTGTCGCATAGCCCCCGCGGTGATGAGCCGCCTCCATGTCATGCCCACGTAAACCGGCCGGCACTTTTCCCCCAAGGCAGTGAGGCTCGACTGCAAGAAGAGCTGCCAGAATTCTGGCGGGAACGCGTCCGGCTCGTCGACGATTCTCCGCCAGAAGGCTGTCATGCCCTTTCCGAACTCTTCCCGCCCGATGTCGGTGTGGATGATGGATTGCAGGTGCGCAAGGCGTTAACCGTCGACTCCGGGGCCTGAAAGGGCACTGCGGGAGCTGATGACGTTGAAGAGTACCTCGGAGGCGTACTCATTTGCACGGCGCCACGGAGGGGCGTTTCCATCTTCCACCTCGGTGGCGGTCGCCAACACCGCAGCCGCCGCCGCCGCGGACACTGCGGCGCGATCTTCGGAGGGGAACTTGGTCACCAGTGTGCTCCACGTCGTTTCGTTTCCAGCTGATCGTGGCTCTGCTAGCAGGTTGCGAGCTGCCACTTTAACCCCTCCTGCGTGGCGACACGCCGACGACGCCCGTTCAAGCTTCGTCTCCTCCGAATCTTCTTGGGCGGCATCCCGTCGCCTCAGGTCCCCTCCCCTGGTGAATGCTATCAGCCATGGGAGCAGGAGTACTATATCCCCGCTCTCCACCAACGCGAACCTCTGTCGCCTCTTGATTCGGCCGTCCGGTGAGTGGAGCAGGGCTGGCATGAGGTACCATAGCTTGATCGTCCATAGGAGCGAGTTCGGCGTCGCCGACTCTCGGTTCGGCCTGTGCTCACCCATAGCGTGGTTGAGGATGCCGAGCACGTGAATGCTAATGCGCGCGTGTGCGCCAGCCACCTGCGGTTGCACTGTTTTCCCGGTTGCGAAACGTTGGCCCAGGTCATCCAAGGAAACGGCATCAAGTGGTGGCCCTATACCCAAGCTGTTCTGGTCCCACCCGTACCAAAGCCCCCGGCTGCGAAGGTCCTCATCACCTATGGTCCCCCCTCCCATCCTCGCGGCCCGATTACGAAGCCCCGGGTCCGCTTGGACCGCTGCCTGCAGTGCTTCCCGTCTTGGATGTTGTGCTCCGCAGTTGGCTGCTGGGCAGCGGAGAGGTGCCGGTGCTGCGCCTCTCGCAAGGGCCTCCACCACACAACGGGCGTGAAGCACGTGGCGCCCTTGTCCACATGGAAAGCGTACCGCCCGGTGCCCTAGTAGTAGCGTTACACCGCAGACCCCGCACGCCACTTCCCCTGTGGTGTCGCCAAGGAAGGCCCTGGGGCGCGATTATTATTATTATTATTATTGTTATTATTGGTATTGTTGTTATTATAATTATTATAATTATTATAATTATTATAATAATAATAATAATAATAATAATTATTATTATTATTATTATTACTATTATTACTATTATTACTATTATTACTATTATTATTATTATTATTTTTATTATTATTATTATTATTATTTTTATTATTATTATTATTCTTACTATTATTAGTATTATTATTACTATTACTATTATTATTATTATTATTATTATTATTATTATTATTATTAATAATAATATTATTATTATCATTATTATTATATTATTATTATTACCCTGGTATTATTTTTTACGCTTGCCTTCCGACACTATAGCGTAGATGCCATTCCAATACGTATATCAAGGCTAAAATTACCAATAAAAAAATCTACCGTTATTTCCTCGTATCTGGTTATTAACCCCTTTAGAACCGCAGTCCCGTTCTGGGGACAATCCAGTCAAATTTCAAGTAGTTTTGTCCCCAAACGGGACTGCGGTTCTAAAGGGGTTAAGTGATTACCATAAGTTACAAGCAAAAGGCGGGAGCCGTCTCTTCTTCCTTGAGCCCTTTCCTTTGGGAGGAGGTTTTCAAGATGCGCATACCAACATTAATAATATGATTTACCAGAGTTATGGTATTATTGTTAATTATATGAACATATCCTGTTAATAACAGCTAATATTAATAGTACATGCAGACTCAGCACGAATGGTTGCCAATATCAGCGCTTCATCGTAAAATAAGTATACACATGAACATTGCATAATATATCAACCACATTCAATCTTCATATCACATAGACAAATACCACGTACCTGGTTGTAACATTATTATTATTAATATTATTATTATTATTGGTATTAATAGTGTATGCCTCTTGTCCTCCTAAATATTAATAGGTGTGTGTGTGTGTGTTCTTCACATTAAACCGTTCTTTCTACCCGTCGACATCCAGCACAACCAGTGTCCGTGCCGATTCTTCAATCCTAGAAGAGATACAAGTTCTGTGGTCACAAAGCTACGCCACAGAGATACTACGTTGCCACGTGTGCAGTATGCACTGCGGTGGGCGATGCAAAGCCATGTCATCATGCTAGATACGACAGGCACGACATACGCAATCTATGAAATAGTGAAACGAAAAGAAATAATCAAAGAGAAAACGAAAACAAAGTAGACAAATCGAAAGAGAAAAAAAAAAAAAAATGATAGCAAAATCTAGGAGAAACAATCTGTCGTGCCCCCCCCCCGCAGGCGAGGTGGCCAACACTTGAAAAAGAACGAGCTGGAAAAAATAAAAAAATAAACGGCAAAAACTCCATTTTTTTTTTCTTGTTTTTTTTGTTTTTTGTTTTTTTTTTCATCCCATTCATTATCTTCGCACATCTTCTTCTCTCTCTCCTTCCAACTCGTAACTCAGATCCGGGGTCACATAGCAGGCTCTTCTCCCCCCTTCCCGCTACGGTACGTGCCTTCATTTTTATCGCGAGAAGATTTCAGCCTTTTCTTCCCTCGTCGACTCGCATCGAATTGTGCCTACCCACGCTGCAAGGCGCTCTCAACAATTGAATCCTTTTTTATTTTTGCAAATAAAGTCAAAGTCCGACCCACCTGGGGCTCGAACCCAGGACTCAAACAAGTAGAATTCGAGGTTAACCACTTGAACCACCGGGGCGACCGGCTTTCATTGCTTGTAAACAGAGTGAGACGAAGAACCAAGGAAAAAAAAATAACAAAGAGAAAATAACAACAGGGGAAATAACAGGCAGACCAAAGCCCAAAGCACCTTCCAGGTGGCGGCAGCAGTTTGTGGTACGAGTACTCGTAGTATGGCCAGGTTCTCCCTGCGAATCCGCCTGGTACCTTGCTACCCAGACTGCCGTCTCCGCCCTGCGTTCGTCAACTATGCCCAGCCCCTTGGCGTCAGACAATACGAAACGAGCAGAGCAGGTTCGTCATCCAACCAAGCCACACGGCTCCTTCAGTACGGCTTATCAATCAGAAAAGGAAGAGAAAAAAATAAAATGAAAATCACGGAGAGTCAGCGCAAGAAAGAAAAAAAACAAAACAAAAAGAGAAGACAAGGGAAGAGAAGACCACGTTCGAACCAGCTGCACCAGTTGGTAGCACTAGTAGTATGGTCATGTTCTACTTTCTAGTCGGCTTGGTGCCTTGCTACCCTGTCTGCCATCTCCTTCCTACTTTCGTCTACCGCCGTTTCCCTTCTACCCCTCCTGTTCCCCCCCCTCTACGCGTTCCCTTTGTCGGGTTTTCTGCCACTTCTCCTGTTGCCCCCTCCACCCCCGTTCCCTTGGGCACCATCCACGGCGGATGCGCGGCGCTGCCTACTCATCTCAGCCTCAGCCTCGTGCCACTTCACCATAAACCGTTCGGCTGCTTCAAGGATCCCCCGGTACCACCTCCCCGCCTTTTTGGCTGCAGTGGACCACAACGCGGTCTCAACTCCAAACACCAAGGGTACAAGTTCCGTTGACCCTTCGGTGGCTCGGAAATCCCTAACTAAGGTCTTCGACTATGCATCTATGCCAAGTCTTACACTGTCCGCCTGGTCTCGGGTTCTCCCCACCAGCTATCGTCCCGAACATTACCCGACTGGGTAATCGCTCCTTGCTTTGCCGTGCCACGCCCCCCGCAAAGGAGAGCCGCCGTTTACGAATGGTCGTTTCGATGCTCTCGCAACGTGTCATCTTGAGGGCCTTCGCGTACGAGAGGGTGGCATGGTCAGTACGAAGTCGGCGCTGGAAGCCAATGACTCGCAACAGGACTTGGTGGTGAGCCGTTCGAAGCTTGGCAAAGTGTTCCGCTCTGAGGGTCCACGTCACACACCTGTACAGCAGGGCCTCAATCACCTCGGCCTTCAGCATTCATTCGGACTTTAAGGCTAAGGGGGTCGGTCGTCCTATCATACAACTCCGGGCCGAGCCGTTTGAGGCATGCTCGCATGAGGCGGATCCGTCGGTCGATTTCGAGCGAGAGCGCAGCGTTTTCCTGGATAACGCCGCCTAGGTGTAAGAACTGGGTCGTCTGTTTATACCTCTGGCCTGCCGCTTCGATGACGAGCGGTTGTGCGAGGGTTGTCTGGTCTGGTGTTTGTAGGACCATTGTCTCTGTCTTCTTTTCCGACACCGTGAGGCCTGCTGCTTCGAAGACAGTCACGATGACTGTCATCATTTTCGCGAGCCTGCACATTGTCGGAAGGTAAATAACAATAACAATATTAATAATAATAATAATAATAATAATAATAATAATAATAACAACAATAAAAAGTCAATCTCCAACATTATTTTACTACTTTTGTTCTAAGGATTACCCTGGGCTCGGTGATCGATCGATCTTTTACCCCTATACTGGTAGCTCAGAACGTAGCACCTTTCACATTTGACGTCGTCCAGGTCACAGATTCGACCCTCAGGCCACTCCTTATGCAGTCGGATTTGCAGTCAGTAGGAAATGGTGTTATCGGCACGTTCGCACGAGCTTCCGCCCCGAAAATGAGCGAAACTGCTGTTTCTCGCCTCAGAATGACTTGTGCTTTTCTCCAAGACAAAGACATATCTATTAGTAGAAGAGCTCTTTCCCGTTTCTGCAGGTGCCCAGTTGCAGAAAATCACCTCCGGTACTTTTTCGATCCAACGGGGTCAAATACGATTACAATGAATCCCGGATTGGATCGGAAAAGAGCACCTGGACAAGCGGGAAACAGCTCTTCTATTAATAGATATGTCTTCTTGGAGAAAATCCCAACTCATTCTGAGGCGAGAGACAGCAGTTCCGCACATTTTCGAGGCAAAAGCTCGTGCGAACGTGCGGATAGCACCATTATTTCCAACTGACTGCAAATCCGACTGCATAAGAATCCCGTGCGTCCCGAAAAAACATCTCCCTGGTCCCCCAGGGAATGAAACGAAGCGGGTAGGTCAGCAAACAGACATACATATAGACGTACCAGTATACGTTTCTGACGCCCCAAATGTCTCGCTCAGAGGGGGGAAGGATGTTATAAGGATTACCCTGGGCTGGGTAATCGGACGATATTTTCCCCAATAGTTCAGTAAGTATGACCTTCACATTACATTAATTATCTATGCTACTATCAATATTAACATTAATACTGCTGCTGTACTTCTGCTTTGTTGTACTTCTATTTATTTGTGCTATAATATCCCTATTCATTCAGTGTTTTTTTCGATGCGTTTCTCTCTTTGTCTCTTCCGATGTTTCTCTCTCTCTTTCAACCCGTGCTAAAATGTGTACGCCGTGCCTACCACCTTATCCAGTACGATGACATGGCATTGCATTGTCTACTCTGTTTACGGAATTACAATGTAGTTTGTATGTATGTGTCGTAATTTGTCAGAACAGACAGATGAGCTTGTATCTCTGTTGAGGACGAAGGAATGTGGCCGACTATGATGGTATTAATACTACGTGGTCGAAAGGTAAGCGCTTGGATTGCTGATAGGCAAGTCCGTTTGCAAATATTCTCAGAAGGAATATGTCGGTGATCTTCGAATGGCGTTCTCGAGCCGATTGATAAGAGAAGGAATACGAAAGGAGAGCGAGTCATAGGGGAGAGGTTGGCAACGTAGACGTATGCTAGCTATTAACTGTTAATAGCAACGCCAAGAACGATACGCTTCCTAGGCGTTCAACGGAAGCATACACTCTATTAAGACTATCAATACGTGTTATCAAAATGTGCTCTCGAACAACTTCTAGATTCTAGATGCTTTGCATATTCTCTTGTAATGTTCCTATTCGTATTTCGCCGCATTTCTGTGTTACGTATCTACATCTACATATGGATAAACCGCATAATTACGTGTTCCATGTTGATGCTTCGTTAGCACTATATTATTCTACTGAGCAGTGACCAAGGCGACTACGTTGCCAACCAACGACTCGGTAGGTTATTGGTTTCTGGCAACTGCGGTGGCGAATAGCGAAGTACCCGCCCCTAACACGACCCCTCGATGAAGGTGACATGGTCAAACTTGTTATTCGACACCGAGTGATTTACGGTAGTTCTTTAACGAACTCGCTCTCTTACGTGAGATTGATCCCGACTTCAACTATCCACAATCTTGAAGACCTGCACAACAATGAATGGGTTCCGCTGCAGACGGAAGATGTTCCAACGCATAGGCAGCAGCTGAACAACCTATCCAGGCCCGTGTATGAACGGCGACAATATGAGGGTAGTCTAGGAACACTCAAGTACGCTACCAATAACCCACAGCGATCAGTCAGGGGACCTAGGAATAGATAAACAATCTACAATACAGCAGTCTGCTACGCCTCTGCCCACCTCGTGCAACCTGCAAGACTGTACCAGCCTGCAAGACTAGGATCAAATGCAAGCAATTTCCAGTCAGCTAGTCGACCGCGAATAGAAGATGTTAGCAGTACGGTGGTTAAAACAGTGACTCCGTTCATTTTGCAACAAAATAAAAATCGAACGGTCTCCAATGTTGCTGCCCCCCACAAACAGAGGAACACAGGGGTACTGGCAGCGCTTCAACTGCTGGTAGACTACGAACGCTATTGTAGAAAGACATCACCCCTCGTATACAACGATTTATCGGTTGTGTTCGCCCACACGGCGGGCCCTCCCTGCCATGCATGTTGGGACCCTGGAGCCGACGATTTTAACCGCGACGTGAAGCTTGTTTGTAGCTCCGGTGCGTGGCTTGGCGTGTGCACGGGATTGCGGACCTGCATCCCGAGCCTGTTCAGGATGCCGTTGACGTGCATATTCTGAGTATTGGCTTCGTTCGGTCCAAAAGTTGATTGTCACCAAATACTCCTCCTCCGCTGTTGATTGATCGTGCAGTCGGTGTCTGCGTCTCTGCGTCTTAACCCCGATTCTGAGGGACCTTCCGTCCAGGAAGAAGAGGACGCCCGAGGTTGACTTGAGAGTGTACTCGAAGACCGTTGATGTCAGTATTGGTTCTCCGTCATCGTATTCGAAGTTCAGAGGGCCTGCTGCAGGGTTGGCCCGCTGCTGTCCTTCCGCTAACATGAGCGTGCGAATCTCCTTCAGCTCACTGTCGTCCTCGGTGTTGAGCTTGATGTATTTCTCTATAATATGATGATTAAAGAATCGGCACGGACACTGGGTGTGCTGGATGTCGGCGGGTAAATAGAATGAACGAAAGAACACCCACAACGGTTTAAAACCTAGAGCGATGTGTCTGTGGAAAAATCTCGACGGAGTATTTCCAAAAAGCCGCCATTTCCGTGTGTGGCCCCCCCCTCCTTGTTTTGGAGAAAATAACCTCGGGGCTTCATAATAGGGAAGGAGTGTAATCTCATCATCTTATCACCCCCTTGTGATAAGCTGTTATCTTAATACACGTGTGATGCGACGTCATTTTATCATTTTATCACCCTAGTGTGATACGGTGTTGTCTCCATCACGCGAGTGATATTATACATATATTGCCTGCCATATACGAAATACATCACTACAGGGGATCTACAATGCATGTTACTCGTCATACTGGACCTCTCATGAGAAAGAGCTCCACAAGAAACTGTCAAGAAAGTGTCTCGTATATAGATACCTACCTGGTACTGAGCTATAGGGATGAAAAGTCGATCGACTTCCCGGCCTAGGACAACCCTTCTTGTAGCACTCCCCCAATCATAATATTCTCAATTGTCAAAGAACTACTGTACGCCCCCCCCCCCCCCCCCCCCCCCGACTAGCCAAAAGCTTTTATGTAATATGTGGAAACAACGTAATGAGCGCCCAACTGTTGGGGGTATCTCTATCAGAAGTAGGAGCGGTGCTCCGTCTCGAAAGGGATGCATGGTCAATGGCCATACGACCAAGGCAAGCAACAATTGAGTACGTCCCCCCGCCTCCAATGGTTGGAGGTGTCTCTATCAGGAGAGGGAATGGTGCTCTGTCTCGAAAGGAAGGCATGGTCAATGGTCAAATGACTAAGGCAAGCAGCCAATTAGCACGCCCGCCCCCCCTCCCCCTTCTGAACGGCGGGGTATTTTGGACGTAACGGTACCGTATATATACGACCGTGCGTGGGCCTACTCGCTCCGTTCCAATACATGGAGAAAGCAGGAAGGCACATATTGTAGAGGACACGGGCGCAGCAAGCCTTCCTATAGGAGAAACGTTCGAAGTGAGGTTCGAACCCGCATCCTCGATGGCGTCAAGTTTGTTCCGAGAGGTGTCACCTACTGACGTAAATAGGGGTAAAATATCGATCGTTTACCCGGCTGAGGGCAATCCTTACAACCAAACCCATCCGTATACTTGGAGTCCCCAGCCCAGGCTAATGCTTGTAACAGAAACTCAGCCCAGTGCTCAGCATACATACCGGGAAAAGAAGAACTGTTGGTGTGGAGCACACCCCGTCTCTGTCGAGTACGAACTAGGGATTTACGAAGTCTGAGCTGGCCCCCCGGTTTCATATTGAAGGGAGGGCTGGTACTACGTTGTTACCGCGGTGAACTGTGTAGCGCTCATGGGGTAGATCATTATCATCTGTCGACATTCAATGATCTACAGCTTTCAGGGCAGGCTGGCGCCCTCACCACCGTTGCAGCTGGTTTTCTCCAGCTCCCTCCCTCCCTCCCTTTTCGTAACTCGAACCATCCCATAAGGTCACATAGCAGCACCTCCTTCCACCCCCTCCCCACCATAGCGCGCCTTCTATTTAATCGCGGGGAGGGTTCAGCATTGTCTCCCCTCGTCAACTCGCGTCGGGCAACGTGCATGCCTTCATGTATTCTTACTTTTGTTTTATGACAAAAAAAAATGACGTCCGAGTTCGGGTGTTGTTTGGATCACGCCAGACGTCATCAATCAGACACGATGAGACGTCGCAGACTGCTTGATGCGACCGTCGGAGCACACACACCCGGCACACCAACAGCACCTTACAAAAGCATCCGAGCTTGCAGTAGAGAAGCAGACCAAGCGAAAAAAATGCGTCGTACCCAGTCATTAGTCAGTGCGTACTTTCAGTCAGTAGTCTACGTATTCACACAATTGCAGTGTAGTACTACTATACTGCTGTAGGCAGATAAGATATTGTGCAATGGGTGCCCCAGTTTTTATGAGAGGCCCAAGTATAACATTTTTTTTTCGATTCGATCTGTTTTTCTCTGTTTCTTTCCTTTTTTCTCTCTTTCAACGCATGCTAGAGTGTGTATGTCGAGCCTGTCTTATCCAGCACGATGACATGTATGTGTGTGTTTGCGCTTTTCACAGTTTTTGTACCTTGGCGGTCTTGTCGTCGCAAGCGCTGATGCCAGAGATCACAAGTCGGATCCGACTCGCCTGGGCATGCTACAATGTTCAAATGGGAGCTGTACGACATGGAATATGCCCCTTTCACTCTAAAAGTGTGCATGCTAACGGGCGAGGTGATGAAGACCTTGCTGTAGGGGTGTGTGACGTGGACTCTAGACCGGGAGCTCTTCACCGAACTCCAAACGGCACATCACAAACTCTTCCTGCGGATCATTGGTTTCCAGCGCCGACAACGCACCGACCACATCATGTCGTACGCCAAGCAAGGCCCTCAAGAAGACACAATGCGGGAGCGTTGAGACGACCACCCGCAATGGACGCCTCCTCTTTGCGGGGGGCCTACGGTGGACGAACAGTGAGCGGCTGACCCGTCGGGTGATGTTTGGGACGATCGCTGATGGGGAGAACCCGGGACCAGGTCGACCAGAAAATAACTGGGCCCAATGCCTAGCAGACGACCTCAGGGTTTTTCAAGCCACCGAGGGGTCCATGGAAAGCCCCCCTTTGCTGTTCGGAGTAGAGACGGTGTTATGGCCGAGGGCGGTTACGAAGAGCGGGAAGTGCTATGGGGGGGTCGTCGAAGCGGCGGGCTGTGTCATGGCGAGGTGGCATAGGGACGAGGCGCAGATAAACCGGCTGCGCCACGCATCTGAGGACGCCAAGAGCGACGACAAGGGGAGAGGGTGGGGGGCAGCCGTACTACAGTAATACAGCTGTCGACGAACGCAGAAACGAAATGATAAATCGGGTGGCAAGTAATCGGTTCGACTATTAATAGCCCCTGAATTCTTGCAGCGTTTCTTTCTTTCTTGTTGAGTTGGTCAATGGGGGGGCGGCAGTACGGGCACTTGACACCGCTGGCAACGAGAGTAGGAAAGAGACGGCAAAGAGTGTGTCTAGGTTCCCGAATCGGTTATCTAGCACAGACGAGCACCCATGTTACTATCACCGCCTGGAGTACCATTTCCCTCCCTTCTTTTTCTTCTTTTCTCTTCCTGCTTGTTTTTTTGTCTTGTCTCTCCCTCTGTTTCCTTTCCCCTCCCCACCGTCCTTTCGCCGGTATCTTCCTCTCCTTGGTGTTGCTCCGTCCGTGCAGCAGCTACCTGTCCTGTCCTTCTTTATTAGTAGTACACATGTTTTCCTTCTATTAACAGCAGCCTTTCTGATCTCCTTGGTGATGTGTTATTTGTAATGTATTCTGTTTCATATCAGATTTTTTCATCGTACTTTTTTCCTCATTTCCTGGTCTTGCTCGTGTTGTAGTGTTCTCGTACCCGGTACGCAAGTGTTTTACTTGATATACCCAGGAATTTGCGATTGTTTTCTGCGTCTAGGCTTTCTCTGTCTCAGTCTGTGACCACATAATTATTAGTTTATCTCTAGGATAAGAAGGTATCAGGACGGGCATTGGGTGTACAGATGAAGCAGTTTAGGAAGGACGATTTCACGTAAAGACAACACACCCATTAAACCGTGGCATTGCCGGTGGCTTGGTAGGTGGTGCACGTGCCTACTAAGATCAATTTCGTGGGTTCGAGTCTCATCCAGTCCACATTCGTACGGACTTTCTCTTGCAAAAAATAATGTCTATTAATAGCGAAAAGCGCGAGAGCGTGAGTTAGCAACATTCGATGGCATTCGATGAGTAGTGGGATTGCTGAACCCTATGTGCGATAGAAATGAAGGCACGTACCGAGGGGGGAAGGGACGACATCTGTTACCACGACTTGTCCAGAAGATCGCTGTGGGTAAACCTCCTACGAGTTGAGCTGGAAAGTAAAAGTGGGGATGAAAAAAAATGCATTGCATAACAACGCACACTGTAGTATATGTATCGTAGTTTTGTGACCATACAGCTTGTGTACTTGCGTGTGTTCTCTAAACATGGCACTTGTGTGTGTTCTTGACATGAACCCTTTTAGAGCAAAGTGGAGTCCCGTTATGAGGACAAACCACTGAAAAAAAAAGGCCGTAGATTGTCCCTAAAACGGGACTGAATTTCTAAGAAATAAACCGTTCTTTCTGCCCAGAGCTTGCATCTCTAAGATTGAAGAATCGGCACGGACACTGGTTGTGCTGGATGTCGACGGGTAGAAATATCGGTTTAATCCGGAGAACAGACACACACAGATAATAAACTTCGGGACTTTTAAGTGGTAACATCTAAAATCAGCATGCCCCACCTATACTCATTATAAAATATGCCAGTATATAGTGTACTGTGTGTACGGTAGGAGGGAAGGGGCGGGGGGGGGGGGGGGGGGGGGGAGGGCTGCTGCTGTTTACCGCCGTGTATGATGGGCAAAAACACTGCAGTTAAGAACACTTCTTTATTTAGGCTTGTCGCGGGGCACTGTACCCACTCACTGCTCTATCAATATACCTGGTACCTGGTATGTACCATTAATATTAATATAACAACGTTTGTGTGTGCATGGATGTCAATACGAGGCGGGGTGTCACAGGAATATACGCGCGGCGCGTTAGGAATACACCGCGCAACGTAATGTCGGAGAGATTCATACCTGGTAGCTACTACAGCAGTAGTGGCAGTATTCGTAGCTGGTTTATCATATCATATGGATAGACGGGTGATGTTGTGAAGGTGTCTTTTGTCTTTTATTTTGCAGCATCCCGTCGGAACGATAACAACAGGCAGGCCTTCGCTTTCGCTTCTTCCTGTACCGTTTCCCCGCGGAAAGAAGTGGAAAATCTACTTCCTACAGCTGTGCTACTACTATACTACTACCACCACTACTACTACTACTATAATACTACTACCACTACTAATACTACTACCACTACTAATGCTACTACTACTACTACTACTACTACTACTTGCAGACGTCACTATTACTCCACCGCGCATTGCTGCCGCACGTCAAAACGTCAGACATGCGTCCACATGCACTGCCTCAGCCGGCCCACAGTTTCAGCACTGACTGATTGTTGACTGCTTTGGGTATCGGGGGGGGGGTTGGGGTCCCCTGAGCCACGTTATTACTGTTGTCACCACTGCAGCACCAGTGTAATAACTACTGTAGCAAAACATTAGAATCAAGTCGTGGTGAGGTCTTACCGAGCGGGGCATCACGAGTGCTCATCAATCATCGATCAGACACCATCATCACCCTCGTACTCACCTTCCTTGCCCTTTCTACGTATATAGAGTTGGGTTTTCGATGTCTGTGGCGATCGACGAACGAAGTGAAGGTGATAGTGTGCACTACAGTAATATACCTGGTATACTCCAAAAAGCATGACAGTCAAATCGATTTAGCATTCCAACGCCGACGTGTTTAGTGACCGCAGACCAAGCGTGTCCTCCAGAAAGTTGTCTACCAGGTGTATGTTGTTGTGGCGGTCGAATAAAAGACGTCAAGGCCACATGTTGCATACTGGAGGACAATCGCCACGATCTTCACTTTCATGTTAGTCTTTTTTTAGAACAACACTACGTACACATGGTCGGATGGCAAGCATAATAATAACAATAATAATAATAATATATACCTGGTATATTGTTGCTGTTGCAGACTATTGCTTAAGAAAATATAAAAGAACGTGACGTCAACTTTGTGACTTGGACCGATTGAGGGGGTTGATGATCAACTTCGACAGACACCTGCGTGATCCACCAGGCGCGCTTTGAGGACGGACGATCACAAAATGCTTTGGGGCAGGGCAAATCAATAAAAAAAAGTAGGTCTATATACCGAGGGTCTATGCTTCAAAGTATGTAGACAACAAAAAAAGCCCGTCGACAATCTTAGTGGATTACTGCAGCTCGCCAAAATGGTGGCAATCTGGCAATTTGCTACTCACCGCAAGGATGCGATGGGCCCACGATCCTCCGACGACCGTTCCCCCAATCACCACCCCAAGAGCAACACAGCAACACAACAACACAACAACACATAGCGTACCGACACTATAAATACCAAGCCTAATCAATCAATCAACGAATGGTATGAGGGCAGAGTAGTCTAGTCTACAGTACGATAACGTCAAAACTAAGGTACTAAAAGAGGGGGGGGCATAACGAAAGCGCGGCGGCACGCCATACCACGGCTATCAGAACCAAAAAAAGAGGGGGGAGAACGTACTACGTACCGATATTCCATTCCGACTCTATCATAAACAAATGAAAAAAAAAACGCCTTGCGGGAAAACCTTCGGATAAGCGACAGTTTCAGCCGCCAACGTGGGAGTTACAGAGAGAACTAGCGCGCTGCACTCTACCTCCCGTAAACCAATTTTCCTCATCCTATACTAATAGTTACCTAAGTATTATCGTACCGATGAGTGGGGATGGGACGTGCGACGAGCGTTCGGAGCTCGACAGACAGACTAGCGACACAAAACGAAAAGCCGGCACATTCTGGTTTTGGGAAATACGAGTAATGGTCCCTCCAAACTGCCGCTATGCGCCAGCCAACAATAATACCAGCACTACTCCGCGCAATTGCCACATGACTGCAGTCACGTCCACCTGTGCCAAGCGAATTCAAAGGCACTACGTATAGGAACCATTACTGTACCAGGACTAAAGTGCGGCTGCTGTTTGCTGCGAGCAGGCAAGGTTCTGCTTCGTGTTGTAAGCCAACCACGTCGGAACAGGCGAGAAATCAATCGCGAAATAAGAACGCAATCAAAACCAACCAACCAACCAACCAACAAGAACAGGGACAGGGGGGGGGGGGGGGGGGGGGGGTCGATAGAGGCACCTCGAGAAATCACAGAAACGTTGCCCGATTTGTATGCCTTTTTTGTCTCATACACTAAACAGAACCTACTTCTGTACCCACGCACGTACTGCTCGCTGTATGTGGTACCAGTATGTATGTATGTAGTAGTATTCTTCCACATAGAGCCGACTACCATGATTGTGCTCTCTCGTCTTCATGATTTGCATGAATCAATCAATGTTTGCCGTGCCAGCCAAGTGCACAGCTTCCGACGCTTAGTGCACGTCTACGCAGCTGGTGCCTCGCCTCAATTGGTAGCCTGCTAGCTTCGTACAACAAGTCAAATCAAGGCAAGGAAAGGCCGAGCCAAAGCAAAGCTACGGAGAGGTTGCATGCCGACAGCTGAACCCTCAGGCACCGCACAAAACAGCACAGCGCTTTCAACTCCTTAACCCCTTTAGAACCGCGGTCCCGTTTGGGGACAAAACTACTTGAAATTTTGACTGGTTTGCCCCCAGAACGGGACTGCGGTTCTAAAAGGGTTAAATAACTGCACCCACGCTTGAGGACACTATCTACTTGGAACTAATGTAGGATTCATTTCGCAGTTATTCTATTACACCACAGGCGAAACTACAAGTGCTGCATATCATCCTACCGAGAGTGCGATCAGTTTTGCTGCTAAAACATCCCAGACAATTTCCAAGTAAGTACTACTTCCTCTAGATGCGTGTGCAGATTTTTGAGGGATTGACGTCGCAAAATCAAATCTTTAACTCAGCTAATTCGACCGCAGTTTCCCATACACTTTCCAAGATACAGTTTTTAACGGGTAAACGCCGTAAAACCGAATTACTCATATAATTCCACCATAACGTCCAAGAAACTTTCTTACCACCGCCAAAACACAAACCGTCCGCAGTCCGCAACAACAACAAACAAAACGGGAGCAGCCGCCTACACGTTGAAAGGGCTCTTCTTGCCCTCTGGAGGGGGGCCACAAAACAGGAACAGCCTATACGCGGAAAGGGCTCGTCTTGCCCTCTTTAGGGGGGCGGGCTGCTTACACTTGAAAAAAAAAATATGTCCATAGAAAAGGGACACAGTAAAAAACACGAAACAAAAGCAGTACAAAAAAACAAAAAAAAAAAACGCCTGCAAAAAATGGGTACGCTTCATAATGCAATACATGCTATAATATTGCGCATGCGCAACATGAACAGCATAATACCACGCTCTCAGGAAATATAAGGACTGCTTGGGTATTCGTATTAATATAAAAATCATTTTACTACCAGACAGAGTGCTATATTATGGTGAATATAGCAGCATCCACCGCGCGCGTGTGATACGAACTAAGTATACTACTGTCAAGTCTTCAATGCCGGGGAGAGGCGGGAAACGAAAAAAAACAACTAAACCAACGTCGCACTCTAGTAGGAAGTTCGCACTCTAGTAGGAAGTACCACACCACCGCGATCACTACTACCACAACATTGCCGTAAAAAACAGCTCACTCTCTTGACCCCTGTGACACCGTTACATTCACTCCATACAGTATAATACCATGGGGCGGTGGAGGGGGGGGGGGGGGGAACAAATATTATCGAAGCACAACACAATCCACGCACTCGCCGCCACCAACCAACGCTCGCCCACCGCCTGCCCTCTCATCATATCATGTCATATTTCACGACGCTGACCCCTCACCGTCGTGAAATATGACATGATCAAATTTCATCATCAAACTTCAAGAGTACCTCCCCCCCCCCCCACGCCCATGAATGCCCCCGCTACCACCACCGCCTGCTGCAACACCAACCCCCCAGGCACCATGCAGCACCGCTCTCGGGCGAGAAACGACACCATCACCACCACCTCCCCCATCACGATCGGTGGGCAATCTAGCCTCACGACGGACATCATCTTCCGCATCAGAGAAGCCTTCGAAGTAAGTGTCGGTCTTTCCCAGGCGAACGAGCAGTTGCGCCACCTCCTCCTCTGCCCGCCCAAACCCTTCTTCTTGCTCATCAAAGCCCTCGTCTTCCGAAGATTCCCCAGCGCTGCCCCCACTCCCGGAACCCGCTGTTGCTGCACCCCCCCCACCGCCCCCCCCACTGCCTGCCGACATGCCGCCCCAACGCGCCCTCCCTCCATCCCTCCCCCCCTGATAGTGGTGTTGTTGAAGGTGGTTTTGCCGGGCGTCTTCACAATATCCGCTGCCACAGCTGCCGCCGTACCTTCGATCCTCCTCCTCCTCCTCCTCCTCCTCCTCCTCCTCCTGATGCTGGTCTTCCCAATTGCTCGCCCGGCTCCTAGAGGGGGGCATCCGGGAGGATGACCCTCGCGGCACCGAAGCCCCATCTTCGAGAGACCACCAGCTGCTGCCCGATTCATCCCTTAAAAGAGTTTGCGAGGGAGGAGGTCCATCAGAGGAGTCCGTGTTGTCAACGCAAGTGGTTTCTCCACTCAACTCACCCGAGGAGAGCATAGGCGCCGCGTGCTGTGGAGCGGGCGGGCCAAGCCTCATCCCAGAGTACCCCCGTACCCCCCCGGGGGCGCCATCAGAGGACGAAGAAGAGGAGGAGGGGTCTCTCTTGATGTGCGTTGAGTTGCCTCGCTGCTGCTGCTGCTGCTGGAGCGACTGCTGGTGCTCTTGGGAAGAGGAGTAGCGGTTGGAGAGAGTTGTTGTGGTTGCTTCTGCTACTGCTGCTGCTGCTGCTGCTGCTGCCGTTGGGTCGGTGGAAGAGACCATCCTCGCCCGTCTGCTACTTGGGGGCGTAGTTTTCTGTCCGCTCCGAGGGCCACATTTTTTCCTCTCCGTGTAGTGGCTGCAAGCGCACGGCAACATGAAAACACACACATGCGCCAGCATAACAAACAAGCAACAACCGAACGTCACTATTAACTAGACGACAGGTATCATAGGGCTGAGACTTGGCCCACAATAAGATATTCCACTATTAATAATACCTTGTACGTAGTTGGATATTATATAATATTATACTTCCAAGTAGGACATTACAGCAGTTGCAGACCCCGGTACTGCTGTGGTTGCGTGAGGCAATTGCGGAGTTTTGCGTCTTCGTTTTGTAAATACCAGGTATACTCGTTACATACTGACTGGCGTGCCTGTGCCTCGGTGTGTTCTATATTAATAGTCAGAATTATCAAGTCGGTTACCGTATACCAGGTACCTGGTACGTAACACTTTCACACGGGTGATGACATATCACACCCCCTGTCCTCCTGTTCGACGAATTACCGAGCCGTTTTTCTCCAAGATAATACCCTAATAGGGGCGCACCACGCAACCAGAACGGTGGTTTTCGAAGTAATTCGTCCAAGACCTTTCCATGGACGCATCGCTCGGTGGTTGCACTCTCACAGCAGCAGGTGTAGAGAAAATCAGCATAGAAAATTGTCCGGCGGGGTGTGCTATCGTTTGGCTTGGGGTCTGTTTCGGCGAAAATAGGAAAACATCCAATTTGACCAATAAATTTCATTAACTTCCGCAAAAAAAAACTGGGAACGTGCCTTCTTCCAAGTTTTTGAAATCGAAACAAAGTTCGTAGCACGTATAACAAGGCCCAGCTGCCAAACACCGACGAGATCAGACGACAGCGAAGGCCTGCGTCGGCACGTACGCGCCGCCGCCAACCTCTTTTAGTTGGCGGCGCAGGCTAGGTAGGAAGCTATCGCTCTCAGGGTATCTTGGGTAGGGTAAAGGTATCCCCAAAACGACAACGACGGCGATGGAGCTATCGATCTCTTGAGCGTATCCTTCCGTTTTTCGGTCGATCCATCCGTTCTCGCGCAGTTTTGGCACTTCGACCTGGTTGAAAACTTGGGATCGCGACCGCCTTAATCGTTTTTGAGGCGCCACCCGACGGGTACGCTGTGCCATGGTCTGTAGGCGTGGGTGCGGCTGTTGTCCCGGTGGCCTCGCGTTGTGCTTCACATGCAATCCCCTCGGTCGTGGCCATCCATGCGGTCAAGAAACGCGCCGGGATGCCCAGGGGGTGACCCACCGCTGGCATGCCGGCCCAAGTCGGGGCAACTCCCAAATCGGAATTTGATTTACGCTCTTTTGTTTTTCGTCCAAATCTAATGCGATTCTAGTACCAGGTATCTGGTATTTCATTTACCCCACAAAATATTTGACGGTGGTACGTGACTGGATCAATGAAGAGCAAATTACATTTTACTTTGTTCCAAATTGGATTTCGCATTCCATCGTTAAAATGGGCCTTACACAAGTGGTACACGGTAGTTATCAATATTATTATTATTATTATTATTATTATTATTATTATTATTATTATTATTATTAGTTGGCTACCTTTATTGGCTCACTTCGCAACCCAACCCAACGAATGACAGATAGCACTACGACTACGCTTCGTATTAATAGTAATAGCCGTCAATCAAGTCCAGACACCTGCCCTGCGTACGGTTAGATCGTCAAGGCACTATTAACTACTGGTATCTGGTACTGTTGTAGTAACATCCATCTTGATATATATCAACACTCATAAGACAGATAGCCCAATGTCAGCAGGGGGTGGGAAGAAGAATAGATCATGATCATGATGATGACGATGATGACCTACTATTAATACTACTGTATGTACAGATACTTACATACTTAGATACTTCTATTCTAGATACCTGCGTAAATACTGGTAGCAAGTACCGGTATGATACACAACACACAACACACAACACACAACACGAGGGTTGTGCTCGTCGTTCACAGCAGTCCAGATTGTGCAGACAGGAGTCTCGCAGACAGATATCATACCAGGGTATTGCTGTATTATTGATACCAGGTATAATATTACTATTAATATTAATAAAGTGAAGTACGTACGTGGTATGATGTTATGATGATATGATAGTATGATGATATGATGATAAGATTATACGATATGATGATATGATGATACGATGACACGATGATATCATAGAGGTGGACAAAACAACCAAGAAGGGTCAAAGCAACCAACGACAAGGGGACGAATTGTACATTTCCGGCGATTCAATCGAAGGTGCTACGAGTACCTGGTACATACGTAAAGTGCCGCGGTCTGTATCCCTATCAATAGCGAAAGGATCAACCCCCCCAAAAAAACCAATTGGACGATTGAAAAAAATGTTAAAACACAAAGTTTCAACCAACCGCGGGAAAACTCCGAACAGGTGCGCCTCCGTGCGCGAGAAGGCAGCAGCCAACAACAGCAACACCAACAGCAGCAGCAGCAGTGCAGCAGCCTGATGCCAAGGAAAAACAGCAAGTATCCTGCTCCCTCCCTCGCACCTCCTAACTGCTGCTGTTCGAGGCAATGCGCTTGGCGTAAAAAAAAGGCGTCTACACGTACTGCTGCTGTAGTGACGCACGCATGTTTGGGGAGATGTGTGGGGGTAAGGGTTACTCCGGAGGACAGGAGTGGGACTGGATGAGGTACCTTGAGGAGGACCTCAAGGAGTTCGGCATCAAGCTCGAAGGGTGGCGCGAGACAGCACAGAAAGCCGGCAGATGGTTCCAACGGGTCGAGGAAGGGGCGGAGGCCTTCATGCGGAAATGGCATACAGATGAGAAGGAGGCATCGGCAGAACGGCATAGAATAGCTGCGACCACGACCACAGCCGTTGACGCCAACGCGAGTGTGCAGAATGGCAGGGAAGAGGGGGGGGGCGAAAGGGGGACGAGGGGGAATGGCGGGGGGGGGGGAGGGGAGGCGGTCTGCCCAACAGACTGAAGCCTGGTTATGGCCATCATCGTCATGATGCACTCCTTTCTTTGGGACCCAAGTAACTAGCATGGTGCCATCTGGGCAACTTTGCGTGTCTGTATGCTCCAGTGCCTGCCTTTGGTATTTTCTTTCCCCCCCGCCCGTGATTATCGCTTTTTGTCCCTTCTTTGTTTTCATTTTTCTTTCATTCCCGTTTGTACCTCTTTGTGTCTTTGTTAGTATGGTCCGTTTTGCCTTGCCTTTTTTTCGCGTTTTGCTATCTGCGTCTGTTTTAGTTTTGTTTTTGTTTTGCTTAGCTTCATCTTCTTTTTTTAGGTTTTTGTCTGCTATTAATAGTCTCCTTTTTGCTTCCCTGGTGTCCGCAGTGGTGGAGTGCGTATGCCTGTTTTTTTTTGTTTTTTTTTTGCCTCTGTTTTTACTTGAGGTATTTCTTCCACTCCAGAGTTATTGGAGCCTGTCCTGCGACCACGGACTGCATTGAATTGTGAGTTAATGTGAGAACAACAACAACAAAATATACGGCAGAGGTACGTATATACAGAGAAGACGTGTGGCCTTGTAGTACGAAGCTTGTATTAATATTAATACTCGTAGTAGGAATACGTGCAGACCATGAGCGGATCACTAACTTGCTAAAGTACTAACGCCTTTTGTTACTGCTGTACCGTTCGTAGTATGTACGTAAATTCAAAAACGTTTTAACTACTACCATACCATATATAGTAGTGGAATAATGTTCATCGTATACCCCCTCCTGCTTCAAGTCATCGTGTATACCGTACCATCAGTCTGGGCTTCTTATACAGTCTGAGATCATCATCAAACAGCTCGTACCTGTAATATTTAATACCAGGTACCTGGTACCTGGTAATACCTGGTAGACTCGCATATTTCCGGCCGAGGATGTTACACCTATTATTATTATTGATAGTGTTGTATTATTAATAAATTTCCGGCCGAGGATGTTATACCTATTATTATTATTATTATTGATAGTGTTGTATTATTAATAATAGTGTTTGAAACTATTAATAATATTATTATTATTGATAAAAATACTCGATTTTTTTTTTATACCAGGTACATACTCATAGTGAATTCGAAAAGTGCGGATTATTGTGGGCCTCACATTTGACTCATTTCAAGTCAGGATACTATTAATATTATTTTAATATCATGTTTATAGTAATACCAGGTACCTGGTACTGAGTTTCCTTGTATCGATCTGATTTCATCGACATCGTCGCGCCCACCCCCCCCCCCCCCCCACCGTTGTACTTCAGCACCACTCTGTCCGTAAATAACAGGACTGTACTAGTATTAATATCAATATCTAAACGTTTCTTAAATTCGCAGACAGACGGAATACGTACCTGGTTTTCAGCTTGCTCTCCGTGAAATGTATGATACCACCCACCTACGCAAATGTGGGTACAGCAGTATGGATGATACCCGTGGGGCAATCAATATCTGTGGTTCTTGTTGATACGGGCGCAAGGGCCCGAGAACTGCAATACCAGGTACCAGGCATGATGTTAGCGCAGGTGTCGTGAGCCGAGCGCTTGGCGCGAGCAAGAGGTTTGAAATGCGAATCAGGGTGGCGGAGCAGTGTACATCGTACAAGTACTATTTTAGGCTTGCTCACCAAGGCTTCTTCCGTCGCAAGCATCTGGTGCAGGGGTCTTGACCATCGCACCGGCGCTTGCTGCTGACACAGCTGATGATCATCGAAATTTAGTTGTTGATTGTCGATTGTCGATAAAAATTCCACGGATGGACGCGAAAAAGCGAAAAAATAACGAACGTAGAATAAAGGTCGAGAACAAAAAGCGGCGGCGGCGGCGATTGTGGCGGCAACGGTGGCGTCGGGACATTAGAGGATGGTTCGCCACCTCGAGTACAGCAGCGGAGAGTCTAGCCCTCCAGAGAACAGCAGCAGTTCAGGCGAGGCCATGCGGAGGAGGAGCCGGCGGCGGTGGCTGCGTGTGGTCCGTGGGTCGCCATAGGTCGGGGTGTCTATCCCCTGAAAGGGCAACGGCCTGTGTGGGCTGGGAGTTTTGAATATTTTAGGCTGTAGCAAGCACCCGCGCAAAGTTCCCGCCGTGCGTACTGATCCACCCAGCACGCACCCTCGACCCTATCACCTCAGGACCCTCATGGAAAGGATGGAGATGCTAGCCGGTACCAGAGACGTCATTGGGTGGACTGTCTGACATTTTTCCGCATGCAAAACAAAAAACTCCGCGCCCGCGCCCGGGAATAGTTGCACCAAAATGCCTCATTCAATCAACACTAATCCCGATCAAAAACAACTGTGCTCGCTGCAACGCAACATCCCCTCGGTCAGACGACCCGGCGCGCCTCGCTCCCATTACGGCATGGATCTCTCCCAGCGAAGCAAGGGTTGCGTCGTCGGAAAGCTTTGCGTTGCTTTGCCTAGAGTCTTCCAAGGTGTCTCACCTGTCGCAGGACTTTCTCAAAAAACCGCTCCCGTAGTCAACGAAACTATCCGCGTCCATGGCGGGCTTCGGGACTCGTCCTGCCCACGCCAGGGAAGCCTGCTCGGCCGTGGCGACAAGCCCCCTCGGCCGCTTTGTCCCGACCGCTCGCATGGTAGTTGTCTACACCGAGATCAGCAGGGCTTGGACTGGTGGCTGCTGCGCTGGAAGAAAAGGAATGGCTCCGACCCCTGACTCTACGTTGCTGCTGCTGCTGTTGCAGTGATGTTTACCCCCAAATTAGCGGCGTACGGTCCAAAGATGCTGTTCCTTTGCTTGGACACACGGATAACAAACGCAAAAAGTCACACAAGAGTAGCTCTTCGTGAGCTGCTCGGTGCTCGATATGCTCGGCTTGGTGTAGGCCCGTGAAAGCCGGCCACAGATGCTGGTGCTGAGTGTTCAGTACGTGTAGAGAGCTACTTCTGCTGTCGGTTGATCACACGCACACAGAAGCAGGCCAATCGTACTCGAAGTGAAACACCTGTTGTCTGCTGCTGTTCGATCGCCGTCGTGAGGTGCTGCTGCTCTGGGATCTACGATCAGTTTTGTTTGCTCTCTTCCACAACACCAACAACAACAACAACAAACAAAACGCAAGACAAGATGTGATAATCTACAGGAGTACCGCTTTTCTGGCCCAATTTTTGTCTATTTCACTCTTTTTTTTTGGCTCGGGTGTTGATGTTTTGAACTTCGAATAGTAAAATTTCCAAATTTTTGGGCGGATCTTGGATCAGCGGACTTTCGGTTGTTTTGACCCAATTCTGACAGGGTACGCAGGAAAAACATCTGAAACATGCGAAAAGGGAAGAGATGATGCTGGATTGTACATGGATCATGGGATGAAATCTCGGACAACTTTCAAGTGAAAGCAGCGAGGGCAACCATGTACGAGTATACGTAACGAATGACGAATGCACTGTGGGGAACGCAACTCACATGAACCCGCAGGAAATACCGCGAAGAGCCCAACGTATCCACCAATTTCGCCAAAGATATCCATCCACAAGGCTTGACCAGGCACGATATTTTTGAAAATTGAAAAAATTCCATAAAAGTGCAGCTATGCTCGTATACGTTTGATACTGGCTGCTGTGCCGTATCGTAAACGTATACGTATATCGATACGTAGGTGAATATAAAGACTATTTATAGTCCTATCAAATGGTCAAAACATCCTTAAAATTCCGAACAACGCTCTACAATAATAGGTAGGTGACGTATTTTCAAGTTTTTCGAGATTTTTATTATCGTACGATTCAGCAAAAAGGAACCTGTGTACGTACGTAGCGTATATGGACCATTATTTGGTGGAAATCCGGTCCTGGGTTCTCTCGAGCAGACTGATGCCGGCGGTCATCATGGCGCAGCGTCCGGCCTGAGCCTTTGCCTTTCTTGTCGATGTCGGGTGTCGATGGTGGAGTTGCCCTCTCTGGTTGTTCTTGTGTCTTGTGTACCCCCGACCGAAGGGACACGGACACGCTGGGACAGGGACAGCGGGGGGTGATGATAGGCCGCATGTGGCTTTCTGTCGCCTTGTCGGACTCTCTCTCGTACATGCACATACAACGCGTATATCGCGTACACAGCATACCCATAAGAGTCTGTACACAACGTATCGTATATCTACTCTACAAGCAGTAGTAGGAGTACGAGTACTGGCTGGTGTTCTGTGTTGTATGTGAAGTGGTGGTGTGTATATTTTTTTTTTTTTTTTTTTTTTTTTTTTTTTTTCCATCCCATTCATTATCTTCGCACATCTTCTTCTCTCTCTCCTGCCAACTCGTAACTCAGATCCGGGGTCACATAGCAGGCTCTTCTCCCCCCTTCCCGCTACGGTACGTGCCTTCATTTTTTTATCGCGAGAAGATTTCAGCCTTTTCTTCCCTCGTCGACTCGCATCGAATTGTGCCTACCCACGCTGCAAGGCGCTCTCAACAATTAATTGAATCCTTTTTTATTTTTATTTTTGCAAATAAAGTCAAAGTCCGACCCACCTGGGGCTCGAACCCAGGACTCAAACAAGTAGAATTCGAGGTTAACCACTTGAACCACCGGGGCGACCGGCATGGAACATGATGAATATATATAATCCCATCCGCCGTTCGTTGGATGGACGCGAAAGAGGCAGCATATTTATATATGCAGAAGATAGAGGCAAACAAAAGAGGCATACGAGTATGCACATCGTATGTACGTGCAAGTGCACGTGCAAGAGAGAGAGAGAGAGAGAGAGAGGAATAGAGAGAGGCAACAAACATTTTTGACTGTACCTATACGTTAAAGGTTATACTCGTACGAGCAAGAGGACATTGTGCGACTGGCAGACTGGCAGAGTACAACATGCCGGAAAGTAAAGAGCCTGATATAAAAACACCGTCTGTCCGAGAGGTCTGTCCGACATCGCGTCGCCACGTATCGCACTTTATTTCTTCTACTCTGTCTGTCAGACTCTATCTAGACTGCTGCTGTTGCTGTGTCGCGTCTCGATGATGGTGAAAGACGTGGATCGATTCCTCCTCTCTCCTCATGTCTGACATAGTATCGCCCCCTCTGTTTATTGTCGTTGTCCTTCTCCTGTGTGTCCTGTGTGCCTCTCCTCCGACCTGCCTCTGTACTCTGCTGCAGTGCTGCACCAAAGTATACACCTATTATTACAGCTACCTTGTGCAGGTATTACTATGTTACCGCTTACTTTATTATGCGAGTGGGTACAGGCGAGTGTTCTTCACATTCTTTCTATCCGTCGACATCAAAGCACAACCAACCATGGTCCGTGCCGATGTGCCGATACTTCTGCTGTATGTAGTATTAATAGTATTAGTAGTCAGTATTAATAGTATGATGCGCTCCCAAAACTGCGACACAGCTAGCAGAGAGATACTATTACGAGTATACTAAATAATCAGCCACATCGTTCTATTTCAGTAATCAGAGTTAGCAGAGTTCACAGCAGCAGCAGCAGCAGTGCAATGAATGTGTAATACCACACACAGACATCCATCCATCCATCCATCCATCCATCCATCCATGTATGTGTCCATGCATCTTTTCTACGAATCGAATACTTTTCTTTTGTACCTGAAAAATAAGGGTGGTGGAAGAAAAAAGAAAAACAACAGCAGTACAAGTACGAGTACGTACACGTACGAGCACCGCTGTTTTTATGGTACAAATCAATAGTACAGCAGTATTAATAGTACGGCTGTTGTAGTACGGCTGTTTTCTATCTACACATTTTTTTTTTTTTGCTCATTCATCCCATTTATTATCTTCGCACATCTCAGCACATCTTCTTCTTTCTCTCCTTCCAACTCGTAACTCAGATCCGGGGTCACATAGCACTGTAGGCTCTTATTCTAGTATACCCCCTTCTGGGGCACTGGAAATACGAGTATGATCATGGTAAAAAAAAGTGCCTGTTTGTCACGACGAGGAGAGCCTTTTGATTTGCTTGCTTAGTTATTATTACTGGTATGTGTCATTATATTTGCAACACATCACCAATATTATTTCTTTTTTTTGCCATCCGACAATCAATGTGCATCAGCATCATCTTCAATACCATTATTATCATTATCAGTTATTATCATTATTATTTCACACTATTATTACGGGGAACCATGGTTCACATAGTCAATAGGACCAAATATTGTTATTAATAGTAAAAATAGGGAAATATACTTTGCTTTCGAAGTTGTATTATATTAATGCGCAACCCCCCGCCCGGAGAAGGGGGTTGGAGAAGGGGTGATCCCCCGGGGCTGCCCCAACGGCAACCCCACGCTAACATCCGTATACTCGAGTCAACTCCCAACCCAACTGGCGGCGTAGAACTCTCGACGCCAGCTTCCACGCCAGTCAGACAAATAGTTCCTGACACATAACTCGAGAAAACATACCAGGTACATGGTAACCTCACGACCACGTGCATATAAATTTACGCACAACTCGTACCAGGCATACACAAATAACACAAATACATTTAACTCACAATGTACTTCAGTGTTAATATACGGATAACCCCCTTCTCCTAAACTTTCAGATTGCGCGCAAATCCGAGCCAATGCACCACCACGTTTTTATCACTCTCATATTATGATATGAAAAAAACCATCATCATATTATGATAAAAAGAAACCCCACTTGCATCGAACAAACAAACGCCAAACAATGCGACTAGCCCCCGCCGCCACTTGCGCAATCTACGACACCCGGTCGCACCACCAGCGAACATAACGGGTACGTCTAACAAACAGCAACAAACACACACACGTTACTGCGACCATTTAACTCCCCCCCACTGACTCCCTCAAAAGCACGGGCGGGTGGGTGGGAACTCAAACTAGTCTGTATCACACCTTGAACCTGTAGCGTTGCCTCTGCTTCACTGCGCTGTTGCGTGTAGGCTGCGGCTACGTACCAGACAAGGTGTATGTACCAAGGGCTACGATTCACGCTACCGTGAAACATCGCATTCATCTGATTGGCTAAACTTCTTACGTACGTACAAAACTCACATTCTCTCATTCTTCCGAGAATACTCTGCTTTGTACTTTGCTTTCGAAGTTGTATTATATTAATGCGCAACCCCCCGCCCGGAGAAGGGGGTTGGAGAAGGGGTGATCCCCCGGGGCTGCCCCAACGGCAACCCCACGCTAACATCCGTATACTCGAGTCAACTCCCAACCCAACTGGCGGCGTAGAACTCTCGACGCCAGCTTCCATCGACCCAAATGGGAGTCGACCCTATTTACGGATGTACTCTCACGGCCCCTTTCCCCCTGACTTGCAATACCATAGGGAACGCATGTAATAACACACTTCTTCATAGTTTCACTTCTGTCTAGTCAAATCTAAGAGTGAGTTAACCCGCCCCCACTCTGTGCCCTGGCCCGGCTGAATCCCACCGCTAATTCCTTCCTGGGCCATCACGTCGGCTACCCAACTGGCATCCTTTCCATGACTGCGAACATACGTCTTGTACGCATCGGACGCCCATCGGCCCTCACGCTGCAACACCTCTGGTGTTGCCCCCCCCGCCGACAAGTGAGTTGCGCCTCCAATCCTCAGAGAGTGCAAAGCGTACTCCTCCGCACGCACGCCCGCCAACGCAACCACTTTTCGCAGAGCTGCCGTCGCTTGCTGCTGTGTCCACATGGACCATCTGCCATTACCAACACCAAAGGCGGCAAGTGGGGCCGACGAGGGAAGAAACAAATAGCAAGACATCAATTCGATCATGAGATCGACCGCACCGCCACCGTCGCCCACGCGCAACGCCGGACCACAACGTACGCGCGTCAAAACCGCCCCTTTCCGCAGTTGGTCCCCTTTCGACCCGCGAAACCTAACCTCAACGCGGTCTGCAGAAGACCACTGCGACGCGGTAAGCTGAATATTCTCGCGAAAAAACGCTACATCGGCCCGTCGCAAGCAATAAGTTTCATGCACACGCGACCGAGTTTCCGCAAACATTTCTGACGCGCGAGTCAAAAAGCAAAAGGAAGCGCAGAGGGCAAGCCACAAGACACGACCCCCCGTCCGCCATGTGGAGATCAATTTTTCGCCCGCTATCAACATTTCCCACGAAACAGGCCGACGAACGGTTGCTTGGTTACCAGCGTCGGCACGCGAACGAGCGGCTCCTTTGAGGGCATTACCCAAAACAGGATGGGTAGTGTCCAGTTCGAACCCTCGTGAAATTCGATGGAAAAACTTGATCGCTGACAAATGGCTCTCGATAGTTGCCGACCGCAATTTCTTAGTGGCAAAAGCGTACGCTACGTACTCGAACAAATGCCACACGTTAGTCATGCTGTCTCCGCCACGCTCTAGGAATACAGGCATGTCACAGCGTACCCGAAAGTCTACCCATGCGCCAAAATGCCCCTGATAAGTGTGTTCAGACGAGGTCGCAATGGCGTTTCGCATGAGTTCGAGGCCAACACCGAAGTACAGAGAGATGTGCCCGCACCCCCCAGGTCCTGCTCCTGCCACGGAATGTCGGGTCGAACATCACGCAAATTAACGAGGACGGAGGCACAATCCCACCGTGAGATACCATCAGCGGCCACGTTAAAATTCCACGTACGTGTTTTGCGTCAAAGTGCCAACCAGAGGAAAACTCGAACACCCCGAGGAGACGCATTAATGCGCCAGATCTCGGCTCCTTTCCCCCTCGACAACGCCGCACCCACTCGACGGCTGCTTCGTTGTCGCCACGTAACAACACACAGTCCCCCATGGCGAACGGACGTTCATCACACGCAGATACGAGAACCCATGCAGAAACTACCATGCCCAGCAATTCTAGAACGTTAATTGATATATCGTTCTCATCTGCAACGGACTTACTCGATCCACAAAATCGAGACCGCTCTCCTGCGTCAAGCTCGTATCGCCAATACACCCCAGTTTCCAAGCAAAAACCCCCGACAGCGGTTTTAGATGCGTCCGAAAAAGGAGTACGTCTAGGGGGGCGCTCAAGCAAATTATACATCGGAGCCGACAAGGTTCCTCCGCGCGCGTCCCACCCTTCCTCAACGAACCACCGCCAGAACTCGAGGTCACCATGGAACTCGGGTCCCAGGGCAAGACGCCGCCCGGGGTTTGCCATACGGCAATCAAAATTAGCTCCGGCGGCAATGCGCGGCATACAAACTGAAGCTAACAAGCGGTTAACGAAAAAACGCCCCGGACGTACAGCAAAGGAAACATGCATGAGGAAGCCAACGAGCTGCGACACCTGCTTCGCAGAAGCAGATGCACGAGACGAGGGCCACTCCTTGAGGATATTGTGCAGCTTGAGGCGCTTATGGGGCGGCAACGTGACCGTAAGCGCCTCAGTATCAATGATCCATCCCAAAAATTCCAGTTGCGTGTCCCAATTAGTAATTTTCTTGGCTGACAGGAGGGGAGGATCGGAAACACCACGTTCGCCCAACAAGCGAAAGTGGTCCGACGCCAGTGACTGTACAGCACGCAAGCAACGGCGGCCGTCCGGCCACCATTGCAACTCGACGAGAATGCCATCGTCCACGTAGTACCTCACAAAAAACAATTGCTCCCGGTGTTGCCCCCTGAACCAGGAACGGGCCCACACTCACGCGGGATAGATCGGAAACACCACGTTCGCCCAACAAGCGAAAGTGGTCCGACGCCAGTGACTGTACAGCACGCAAGCAACGGCGGCCGTCCGGCCACCATTGCAACTCGACGAGAATGCCATCGTCCACGTAGTACCTCACAAAAAACAATTGCTCCCGGTGTTGCCCCCTGAACCAGGAACGGGCCCACACTCACGCGGGATAGCAACGACCCGAACTCCCCGCGGCGGGGAGAGTTCAACGTGCGCAACGGCGGCAGCCCCTTGTTGGGAAACGTCTGCGCCTTGAAAGGTAGAGTGGGTATGAGCATGCTCGAGCGCAGATGCCATTAACCCCCAAAACCCAGGACTATTGCGCCAACCAGACTGCAAGCGCAAATCCACGACAACGTGATCACCGAAAACGTATCCAAAATTCGGCGCGCCTGCCGGATCAACCAAAACCTGCCGAAAAGCGTCTTTGACATCCACACGGCACAACAGGATTCGAGCGCGACTACCATGCGTCTGTCGCAAAAACAGCACCCGTAACGGCACATCACGAAGCACGTGGCCGAGCTCGCACGATGATGCGGAGTCAAAGTCAGTTTCATCATTAACGCTGGTCCGACCGCCCTCGCGCGCAAACGTAAGATCGTGACTAATCCTTAATTTGGGTTCGAGAACGACACTCAGCGGTGAAAGGCGAAGACCCTGAATCTCGTCTGCATATCGCAAATCAAACACCACCGCTCGGCCGTGCACCACGTCTGCGCATATCTTATTGTGGATATCCCCCGCATGCGTGGCGACGACCGGGTGATTACCATACTCGATTTCTGTGGTCAAATCCCCCCCCCGTGCGACGCCGACAGGCGCGCCCGGCGCCAGCACACGAAGCAACAAAGAAATACGAGGGAATTTCTTGATCTCACCAAACCAGTGCTGTACGACAGCAACGTTAATATGCGGAGAGAAAATTGAGGAGCCGATGGTGGACAGAAAAAGGTGAACACTGCCTTACACTGCCTTGACACTGTCGCAAGAGTGAGGAGCTGAGTGACGCGACCTGATCGAGGCTCGCTGAGCCTCGCGCAGACACCGCTTGCACCACTACCTCCCGAGCGGCAAGCCACGCATCTACCTCATCTACTCGCAACGCATCCAGACGCACGTCGCCGACCTCACCTTGCACATACGCCGAGTCAACTGGCAAATAACTCGCACGCACGCCCACACCCGTACCTTTCTCTGAGAAGGGAACCGAACCCGGAGTCACAGCGACGCTATCACGCCCGACGCCGCCATCGCCCGCCAGAGCTCCTAACGCGCGCCTACGCAACCCCCCCGCTCCTTCGCGGGTGGCCGGCCGAGTGCCCGTTCCACAACTGGCGACGTGCGCCGTCGCCTCTCCGCCACCGGCCCGCACCGCCGCCGCCCCCCCAGGTCTTGGCCCAACCGACAGGAAGGGCCCGTGTCTTCATCCCGAACCCGAGCCACCACCACCCCCGGCCCCCCCGCGACCACCATCTGGGCGGAGCACCAGAGCCCGCATCCCGCTAGCTTGCGCCGCCGCTCCACCTCGCGTTCCCCCAGCTGGAGCCGCCGATCCACCGCCGAAAGGAGCTGCAGGAGAGGAAGAGTTGGCCGGGGTATTCGCATGCACGAACTTGCAGTCTGAATACCGGCATAGGCCCGTGGAAGCGAACATCCCGCACAGCGTGGCGCTCTTCTTTCTGGCCGGACCCGTCTTGGCAGGGGCGAGGCTTTGGCCCCGCTTGGGTGCCCCATCACTGCTGTCGCGTAGAAATTGGAGAGCTTCCACGATCTTCAGGACTTCGCCACCGGACGAGCAAAGGTTGCGTGTACGACCAAACGCTGGGACAGGCGGCGCGTTAAACACGGCGTTGAACTGAGGGGGAACAGTCAACGGACGAACTTGCTGGGCGAACCTCATGAGGTCGTTCACCCACAGGCGCAGGTCTTCGTTCACCGTGTCGCTCATAACAGCCCGCGACGCGGAGCCGTAACGCAAAAGGATGCTGCTTAGAGTATGCCGGCGAAGACCGGCCGCCGCGGATGTGAACGAGACGTCGACGGGTGCCAGCCGGTCCAGGCACGCGCGGTCGTCGGCGACGTCAGCCGAGAGTCCAACTGTAAGAACCGCCATAAGAGCCTGGCGCAAAAAGTCCAGGCGGTCAGCGACAAACACCAGGTGGTCGACAGGGCGGTCGGCACGTGGCCCATACATGCTCACGTCAAAGTTGCTGACATCGCGAAGCTGAGCCGCCACCCCCGCCGTAACGTCGATGCTCTCACCCACAAATGACTGAATATCTGCGGTCGACTCGCCGAGGTTCGGAGGCAAGCGTCCCCGAAGCAGCCAGTGTTTTCGTGACGACATTTTCTTCCACAGGGCCGTGTCGTCAGTCAGCTGTGATTTCTGGACGTGCCGCTCCCTCGCATCCCCGCCGTCTCGCACGGAAGGCTCACGGTCGGCAAAGTTGTCCACAAACTGCTGAATCAGGACCTCGACGTCGGCGGTCTTGGATGCGCCGCCGGCGACGGCGTCCCGAAGGCTCGCAACAGACAGGAGCACGTTGTCCAGAGATGACTTGACGCCGAGGATCTCCGTATCCATGCGGGAAAACTCGGAGGACACCTGGTTTTGCCAATGCCGCACGTCAGCTGTCGATACCACACCCCCCGAGGCTGCCGGCATAGATGGAGGATTAGCCGTAGCAGCAGGAGTAGCAGCCGCAGCAGCAGTAGTAGTAGCAGCATCGTTGGCCTGGCGAGAGGTCACAGCAGCGTCGGTGGCCTGGCGAGCCTCGGCTTCGGCTCGTCCAGCACGGCGTGCGTCGACCTCCGCTTGCACAGCAGCTACAGCAGCATGAGCATTCGCCTCGTCTTGTGTTTGCGCAGCAAACAACGCAACCTGCACACCTCGCGCCGCAGTAACCGCGTTGGCACCGGCCTCCGGCGACTTGCTCTCGTCGGACATCCCCAACTCAAACTAGTCTGTATCACACCTTGAACCTGTAGCGTTGCCTCTGCTTCACTGCGCTGTTGCGTGTAGGCTGCGGCTACGTACCAGACAAGGTGTATGTACCAAGGGCTACGATTCACGCTACCGTGAAACATCGCATTCATCTGATTGGCTAAACTTCTTACGTACGTACAAAACTCACATTCTCTCATTCTTCCGAGAATACTCTGCTTAATAGTAAAAATAGGGAAATATATACGTACCAGGTATACCTGGTATAGGTTTTTGTTTTTACCGTACGTAGGTCCTATATATATATACTATGGTCCCCCGTAATATTTAATGTAGGTAGGTGTGCATCACTAAATATACTGCTGTTTGTTTGTTGTTTTGTTGTTGTTTTGTCTTATTGTATATGCCTGTGGTATTGTTGTATTACGTACCAGGTAAGGGATATCCATTTATTTGTGTGGGGTGTGTGCTACAGTTTTTTTTTGTGGGCGTTTGTCGGATTTGTCCTACCTCCTACCAGGTACTGGTATATATGTTTTATGTATGGGGTGTTTTTGTTTTCTTGTTTTTGGAATCGATTTTTGGGTTTTTATTGTCCGTGATACTAATATTTACCATGTACCATGTATTCTGTGAGGGGGGGATGGTGTTGTAAGGATTTACCCTGTGGGCTGGGTAATGGATCGATCTTTTACCCCTATAGCTCAGTGGGTAACACCTTCACAATGGAGCGGGGGGGCGGGAGGGGGAGCGGGGAGGGGGAGGAGGGGGAGGGGGGGGGGGTGGAGGGGGAGAGAGGGGAGTGTGGGGGGGGGGGGTGTTGCAGTACTCATATCATGCATGGCCGTAGTCGTATGACCTTATAAATTGGGGAGGGGGGACGGGGACGGGAGAAGTGGAGGGGGGGGTAGGAGGGAGGAGGAGGGGGAGGCGGGGGGGGGGAGGGGGAAAGAGGGGCGGAGGGGGGGGTAGAGAACGGGAGGGGGGGGGGCGGGTTACCCTTTTCTTGCCACGTTGTATGCCGCATATTTTTCGATTCCTCGCGTCTCTGTCGGAACAAACCTGCCTCCTACTTTTGGATTATCTTTATGCTTGCCTTCCGACAATATAGCGCAGATAGATGCCATTCCAATGTAAACCGAATATCCTTCCGCTTCCTACCGTAGGATGCAGATTTTAGTTGGTTTAATCGACCTCGCATTGCAAGGAGGTGAGAGGTGCGAGAGTGGGTTGTGAAGCGCTGTATCTTCGATCCATTTCTCAGAATTTTCAGGATGGATTTTGTACCCTCCTGATTTATGTGCATCCGCAGCCCTTTAAGGTGGGCTTGTGTCATATAGTATTCATGATCCTGTTTCCCCTCTATGGTTGAGGAGGCGTGTTTCTGATGCAATGCGCCAAACGAATATAATTTAAATGACCCCCCCCTGCTCTCAGAACACTCTGAGAGCCAGGAAAGTGGGAATCATCAAGATAAGACATCACTATCTGTGGGTAACTGCACGCGTCTAGCTCGACCTGCATTACAGTAGTCGGGCCTGACCCATACCGCCCCTTTTGTTATCCGGTAATCAGCTATACTATCAAACAGATCCGCCCCAACCCATATGACGTGTGGGGGTAGAGCCTGATGCGACTTGGGATTTTAAGGATGAGAGGGTAGACGAGCGTGCAGTCAGAGAACAAGGGTGGCCACACCCATATATGGCGTGAGGATGGAACCTGAATGCGGCCTAAGATCCGATTATGAGAGGGTAGACGAGCATGCGATCATAGAGAACAACGTTGGAGAAAAGGCAAGCTGATGGTAAGTCAACATCCTCGGCAGTTAACCCTCCTCATTGGGACTATAACGGGGAAAAAATAACGAAACAAACAAGGTGACGATTGCAGCTGCATGGCCCACTGGAAACAGCCTGGCTTATTGCTGGGGGGTGGGGTAGGGGCTGTTTGGAGAGATAATGCAACGGAAGGGGATGCACGAAACGCGCGCAGCATCATGATACCTACTTAACTTCTTGTTATTGTTATGCCATACCTGGTACCAGGTATTAAATATGTTGTTGTTGCAGGGCCTACTGTTCCTTTTAAGGTCGACGAGATCGAGTTTGCCGCTTTTTAGGTCGCTGTGTGTATCATACCGCTGTACGTACCTTGATCCCAAAAAGGACAAGCCTTAAGTTGCCCTCTGTACTCTGTACTCTGACCTCTGTACTCTGTATGACCGCACTCCTGATGTGGGGCAAAAACAATTGGGATTAGACTCAGATTGAGGTGCATGTACTGTGCAGTGCTGACAGGAATTACAGTAGTAATGAAGGTGTGCCTACGACAGTAGTATAGTAGCAGCCTGCTCTGCTGTTGCAAACGGGGGCTTCGGGTTGAATTGAAACACGACACGTACTCTGAACGTGGAAGAGTGGTGAGCTTAAGCTTTGTTTTTACCAATCGGCCAAACGATTGAAAAAAACCCCAACGAAAACAACGGAAACAGGACAGGTCGGCGCACTCGCTCATGATGCCGTATCCCACGACAGCACCGTAGAATGGTACTTTTGACACTACAACAATAAACTTCCTTGCTTGGCTGTGCCCCTGTGTCTCGTGTGTACATACATTCCATACATTACATACATCACGCATAATACATCACTTAGTCGTATCACCGTAATACTGTAAGTCGGACCTATCACCTATTTGATACCCTGGTATGTCTCGAAGCAAGACTCTCTCCCCGCCTTCCCCGCTGCGCGGCATGATAGGCATGATACACGTCCTGCTTTTTACTAACTGCATTCAAGCGTTCAAGCATTGCATAATATGTGCCAGGTACCAGGTAGTTGGTAGTTGACCCATCTCACGGTACGGGCTGCACTTTTTGGACCAAAATGTCATAACCGGTTGAACTCCTCTGGTCACCAACTAACTATTATTAATACTAGCATACCGGCTAATCGTAATATTCTACTATTAATACTTCCCTTTATTGATATTAAATAATGTATTCGTCTTTTTACAATAATAGCGCAAAGATACGAGGTACCTGGTATGGTATTAATAGTCGGGTCACCAAACAATCTTTGTCGAAGTAATGTTTGGGATGATGTTTTGAGATATTGAGGTTTTCACGTGAGGACCTCAGAAACATAAACCACCACCCCTAGAGGGGCAGCATACAGTATACAGTATACCTCAACCAGTAGTGTGAAATTACCATACGGTGTTGACAGTACAGCACTGTATGGTAAACGAGGGTTTGTTTGTCAATGAAGGGAGGTGGGTGTAGGTATTGTAGGACCCTTCAACAACTGAGAAGGGGCACTGGGATATATTATTATATGGATTGGGTCAGAGTCATACCATAGAAACTACGGCACTGCGGTACTGCGGTACTGCGGTAGGATATTCTGTTCAAGACGGAACGGAGCATGTATACACCATCATACGTCTTGTCGAAGGGAAAAAAAGCAATGATAGCTCCACGTATGGCATACTTACTGTAGTATGTATGGTACTGAAGTACCTGGTATGTATACATCATGTGAAATACGCTGGTAAGTGTGAATATAGTAGGTTTTTTTCTGATAGAACAAGGGATCATGAATAGTATGACATCTTGCTGAGATAATGAATAGTATGACATTTTTTTCTGCTGAGTCGACGAATACAAAGAGGTGCCTTATATTTTGCGCGAAGCGAGTTATCTTAGTTGCTGAACATAGTTTACAATTCACTACAATTCACACGGTCGCTCAAAAGTGTGGAGGGACAGCATGAGTACTGCTGTACTATCAATATCAATACTAGGGACCCCTCTCAGCCGGGTTGACCCTTTTCGGACTGTTTACACTGTTTTTAGTATTAATAGTAGTGCAGTACGGTTTCGGGGACAAACCACTAAAATTCTAAGAATTTTGTCCTGCAGTCCTAAAAGGGGGAAGACGGACATCCGCACCTACAACCCAAAACCTCCGCTTTTCCGTTTCTTTCTTTTGATTGGCCCCCCACTATTAACTATTAATAGCGCAAACAGTTGCCAACACTTCACACCTCGAACAGGTCATGGTCTAGACCATCTAGATAATCTAGATCATCTACGGTGCATCATCACCTCTCCTTATAATGCGTTGTGCAGGATCCGTACGGTACAGATTCAACCCAAGAAGCATGTATGTGCTAGACCATACTGGTACAGATTACACATACGGCTCCCACCCGGCAACATAAGGTGCTGTATGCAGATCATAAGGATTATGTAAACCAGGGATAGATATATCTATCTTCCCTGGAAGATCTAGATCATCACATGGTCTGTGGATGATCTGTCTATCCGAGGTGTGCAACAGTTACAAACAGAAAAACACCCAGCATCGCGAGTTCCTAGCGAGA
Organism: Nereocystis luetkeana; assembly: GCA_031213475.1. Taxonomy (NCBI): domain Eukaryota; class Phaeophyceae; order Laminariales; family Laminariaceae; genus Nereocystis; species Nereocystis luetkeana. Next base: position 1,416,065 of record JARUPZ010000009.1, on the reverse strand, counting down.
GCCACGCGTACCCTACATATCTTGAGGTCTTGAGGACAGATGATCACTACTTATTCGACAAAAATATCGTTTGCTGGCTGAGGCCGACCCTCTACTATCACAACAGTTTGCTCGGCCTGGGATCAGGGTGATTTGGTGGCCTCTGGCGGCGGCTAACGCTTTACCTGCAGGGAGGGTGACAGTTTCAAGGGAAAAGGTCCAGGTGGAAGCAGGAGGGTGCAAACTTGTGTATGCATGAAGTCACCAACGAGACATCCAGAAATATCATCACTATCATCGCCAGAATTATTCTCAGCGTCCATCATTTTCATCCCCATCATCACTTTTTACCAATGAATGGGTTTGGCCGAGTTCCGTATGTATCATATCGCACTCATAGGCACTATCACACTATCACACTAGGGTGATAATATGATACTGTAAAAAAGTAATAAGATAACAAACCCCCTGGGATGAATTTCCGCGCCCATTTTTTTCTTCGAAACAGGGGGAGGCACACACAACACAAACAACACACAACACATAAAACATACCTGGTAGCAGACAACTGTAGTATACTGGTATATTCATATGGCATTCGCCCGCCGTAGCGGGGAGGGGGGGGGATTGGGGGGAGGGTAGCCCAGCTAGCAGAGCCCCCCCCCCGATCTGCGAGGGGGGGGCGAAAGGATGAAGCCCGTAGCAAGGGCTGAGTTGAAGAGATGGAGTGCACAAAGTAAGGTTCGAGTGAATTAATCCAATCATGAAGAGCATAAAATAGTACAAGCCACTGCAATTTTTAAGGTATCCATATAGAATGCAATCAAGAGTATATAACGGTATCAGATACCACCAATTTTGAACTTACTAATAACTATACTAAGTGCATTATTAGTAATAGTTAGGTAAAAAGTACCAGGTACCACTATTAATAGTAGTCATGCCAGTATCATTTTTTCATTTTTCTTTCATTCCCGTTTGTACCTCTTTGTGTCTCTGTTAGTATGGTCCGTTTTGCCTTTTTTTGCGTTTTGCTATCTGCTTCTGTTTTTGTTTTGTTTTGTTTTTTTCCTTCGCTTCATCTTCTTTTTTAGGTTTTTGTCTGCTATTAATAGTCTCCTTTTTGCTTCCCTGGTGTCCGCAGTGGTGGAGTGCGTATGCTTGTTTTTTGTTTTTGCCTCTGTTTTACTTGAGGTATTTCTTCCACTCCAGAGTTATTGGAACCTGTCCTGCGACCACGGACTGCATTGTATTGTGTTAATGTGAGAACAACAACAGCAACAACAACAACATGCACCATCGAGCTGATGCAGGCACACAACGCACATACCACAACACGCACTTCAACGACACCACGTTAGGCTCACGAGTCGTAGCAGTAGTAGTGACAGCAGTAGCAATAGTGACCAAAGAACCAAATGCTGTAGGGGTTTTCTTTAGTTTGGAAATTAACAAAACAGAGCGCAGGAAAGAGCAGGCAGCCGACTACGAGCGGATTAAAATGAGGGAAAGCATGACAAATATTATGCAAATCACATCGTCGATAGTTTATTGTTTTCAAAATCTTGGAGGAAGATACTTCATGATACTCAAAACACAACGTTTCAGATTAAAAGTATAACATTATCATGTATACAGTTCCCCATCATGTAGCTAACGTGGAATCTTCACTTTGTTGTGCTACACATATGATACATGCACGCGTAGAATATATTATAATACATTACATACATCTATCATGATATGCCCAGTGGGTCAATACTCGCAGCCAATAAATATTAATAGGTAGGTTTTTACCGCAAAAGATAACCTACAATATTAACACAGCCTGGAGTCACAAAAAGACGCAACTGTAACAACAATAATACCAAGCAGGGGACAAATAACTGATCACACATTAATAGACGATCGTCAGACACTCGCATCGCCCAGACGGGGTCCCAGAAGAATGCTATAAATAAGCACATACTGGTAATATACTCACTCGTAGCTACGGCAGCTCCACGACACCACCTATGTAACTGAACTACCTGTAATTAAATACACGTGTGCAAACGCTACCAGGTACCAGGTATATATGTATTCCAACAGCGCGAGCACACACTCTTTCGCGGATTCTAACCTACATCGAAACGAACTGTTCTTCGATGAGAGTACAGTATAGTATTAATAGTAACAGTGATACGTACCAGTACCTGGTACTACTGCTATTACCGTTGCTTCGAAGTCTGCTGACGAACGCTGATGTGGTCATGCTTTACTTTAGCAGTTTATATTAATAGCTAAACTCCTAACCGGAAGGGGAAGGGGAGGGGGGGGGGGGGGCTGCTCTCTGGTGCCTGCGCCCCTCTCCACACACACGCCTCCAGCAAAAACCCTGCTGACTCGACTCGGCGGCAGCCCCGTGCAAGTTAAAATAAGCTGTACATCCATCATTAAGTGGGTGTCAGATAAATACATGCTTTCATTATCCCGATTTTCTTTTGTTTTTCTGTCGCTTTCTGCCCCTCCTTCGCCATGTGATCCCGTCCCGGCATTGTAAACAGCTCAAACGTGCGAGGACGGACGGAGTGCAGAAGTTCTTCGAGGAATACGTCCGTCAACTCGAAAGGCGTATCCAAGAAGGTGATCAGTTTGGGTTCTACAAGCACCTTAAGGGGATGAATGTGGAAGGAAAGAGGACTTTCCATTCGCAGTACATCAGGGACGAGGAAGGTAGATTACTACGAGACATAGGCCTCATCCGGGAACGATGGGTAAGGTGGTTCCATAAGCTGCTAAACACAAGGTCATCGACCCTCGATCCGACTATCGTCGATGAGCTCAAGGTCTGGCCCTTGTGCAGTCCGCTGGACGACGTCCCGTCTAGATACGAGGTGGAAGACGCGATCAGGGCGATGGCGAACCGCAAGGCGGTTGGGCCTGATGGTCTCCCAGCTGAACTTCTGAAGGTCCTGGCCGACGAGGGAGACTCGGACACCTTGGGAAGCTTCTACGAGATTATCGTCGCTGTGTGGAGGGGAGGGGTCGTGCCGCAGCAATGGAAGGATGCAACGATTAAGGTGCTGCACAAGAAGAAAGACAGGGCGGAGTGTGGTAACTATCGTGGCATTTCCCTAGTCGCGCATGCCGGCAAAGTGCTCCTCAAAGTCATCGCGCGCCGACTCAGCGACTATTGCGAACGGGAAGGCATCCTGCCGGAGGAGCAGTGTGGCTTTAGGCCCGAACGATCGACGGTCGACATGATGTTCGTGGTGCGACGCTTGCAGGAATTGGCAAGGAAGAAGGACACTCCGCTCTTCATGTGCTTTGTCGACCTCACCAAAGCCTACGACTCCGTCGACCGAACCCTCCTGTGGGCTGTCTTGGCTCGCTTTGGGGTGCCACCTAGAATGCTCACCGTTATCCGCCAATTCCACGACGGCATGCGAGCATGCGTGCGGCTGGATGACGGCGAGTGCTCAGATATGTTCGACGTGAAACAGGGCCTACGGCAAGGGTGTGTGCTCGCGCCATTGTTGTTCAACATGTTTTTTACAGCGGTGCTGCGTGTGGCGGAGAAACGTTTCGCTGCTGATAAAGCCATCACGGACAGCTTGGTGCAACTCCAACAAAAGCAGGAGAAGAAGAAAAAGAAGAGGGGGAAGGCACGGGTCGGGCACGCCGACGGACAGGGGAATGATAAAGAGGCCCAGACACTGTGGGCTATGCTCTATGCCGACGATGCAGGCATAGTATCGAGATCACCCAACGGCCTGGAGAGGATGATGACGGTGATCGTGTCTGCATGTGCCGCTTTCGGCCTGACGGTCTCGGAGGCCAAGACGGAGATAATGTGTCTGCAAACGAAAGATGGGGGGAACGTGCCGTTCACCGTCACCGCCGCCGGCCAAGTGTACAAACAAACGACCGAGTTTGTGTATCTGGGCGGGGCTATCAGCGCAGATTGGACGGGCAGAAGTGTCGAGGTAACGCGTCGACTCCAGAGGGCATGGGCATGCTTCGGACGGTATAATATGGAAATTTATGACCGCCCGGGTGTGCGCCTACGCCTGAAGGTGCGAATGCTGAGAGCCGAGGTGATCGAAACGTTGCTCTACGGTTGCGTTACTTGGAGCCCGAGCAAGACGGATTACGGTAGGCTACGGGAGGTCCACCACAAGATGCTCCTCCGATGCATCGGGTGGCGAAAACGAAAGCGCGAAGACCACATTCTATCCTATGCTAGCGCGCTTCTCAGGACAACATCTGAAAGCGTTGAGACGACGGTACGCAGACGTAGGCTCTTGTTTGCGGGCTTTGTGACACGAATGGGAGAGGAGCGTCTGCCGAGGAGGGTGATGTTTGGGGAGATGGTTGGGGGTAAGGGTTACTCCGGAGGACAGGAGTGGGACTGGATGAGGTACCTTGAGGAGGACCTCAAGGAGTTCGGCATCAAGCTCGAAGGGTGGCGCGAGGCAGCACAGAAAGCCGGCAGATGGTTCCAACGGGTCGAGGAAGGGGCGGAGGCCTTCATGCGGAAATGGCATACAGATGAGAAGGAGGCATCGGCAGAACGGCATAGAATAGCTGCAACCACGACCACAGCCGTTGACGCCAACGCGAGTGTGCAGAATGGCAGGGAAGAGGGGGGGGGCGAAAGGGGGACGAGGGGGAATGGCGGGGGGGGGGGAGGGGAGGCGGTCTGCCCAACAGACTGAAGCCTGGTTATGGCCATCATCGTCATGATGCACTCCTTTCTTTGGGACCCAAGTAACTAGCATGGTGCCATCTGGGCAACTTTGCGTGTCTGTATGCTCCAGTGCCTGCCTTTGGTATTTTCTTTCCCCCCCGCCCGTGATTATCGCTTTTTTGTCCCTTCTTTTTTTTCATTTTTCTTTCATTCCCGTTTGTACCTCTTTGTGTCTTTGTTAGTATGGTCCGTTTTGCCTTTTTTTTGCGTTTTGCTATCTGCGTCTGTTTTAGTTTTGTTTTTGTTTTTGTTTTGCTTAGCTTCATCTTCTTTTTTTAGGTTTTTGTCTGCTATTAATAGTCTCCTTTTTGCTTCCCTGGTGTCCGCAGTGGTGGAGTGCGTATGCTTGTTTTTTGTTTTTTTTTTGCCTCTGTTTTTACTTGAGGTATTTCTTCCACTCCAGAGTTATTGGAGCCTGTCCTGCGACCACGGACTGCATTGAATTGTGAGTTAATGTGAGAACAACAACAACAATAGGGATGCGAGATGCGAGGATCTATGGTCATACGAGTACGGCCATACCAGGTACATGATATCGAGTACACCCGTCCCGTCCCTTGGCATTAAAAGTCCCTTTCGGCTCATCTGTCCGTCGCCCCCCCCCTTCCCCACCCCCTCTCCCACACCAGAAAACATATGCCTTGTTCTTGGTAGGATGCAGCTTACCCTTCATGCCCATGCAAGCAACGTCTGCCTGGTCGGTGAAAGCCCGACATGCTCCGTTCCGGTATTGTAGGATTGCGACGATCTATGGGTCACACGACTACGGCCATGCATGACATTTAGTATGGGTACACCCCCGCCCAGCGTTGCACTACCTACTAAAAGTCCCTTTCGGCTCGTCTGTCCGTCGACCCCCCCTCCCCCTCCCCCTGCCCCCCCCACCCCGTAGCTCTATGCTTACCCCCGACTGGTGTCACGCTATGCCGCGCTATGCCGCATCTCTCAGGTAATAGGGAGGCGTTTTGCATATATTTACGAGTACTGCTACTGCTTAAAATCACAGCTTAGAGTTACCCTTCAGCGACTCGGCATAGATAGGCTACTGGCTACGTACAACTGTTGGGGGGCAAGCAAGAAGGTAGCTTTCATTCATACTTGATACTTACTCGAGTATAATATCATACCCTGGTACCTGGTACATACGAACTGGTGCCATTTTTCTTCCACGAAGCTCTTTAAAAAAATAATGTAAACCTGGAAACAATAGGTACAGTATACCTGGTATCCCTCTTGCCTGTTGTTGCTACTTCTGTTCGGTGTGTTTCTCGGGTCTCCGAGCCAGTGCTGATCCAGTGCCGAGCTGAGAGAGGTGTGAGAGGCGAGCAGAGCTCCTACTACAATTCCCAAGGATATTTAGAGGGGCATTGCTTAAGCACTTCCTGGTGGGATCAAGCTTCGGGCGTAGACCCAACTCAACTCCAACCCAACTCCCAACCGTAACCCCTGACCCTGACCCTGACCCAAAGCGGACCAAAAACGGGCGAAAAACTCGGCTGCGCCGCTTTTGTATCTACCTGGTATATATCTACGTAGCGATATTTTTCGAAAACTTTCCGAACGCGGACCACGGCGACTCCGAAGTGCGGCCAACACGCGCACACAATGTTCAAGACCCCAAAAGGTCCTTGCTCGTAACGGATTGTAATACGAGCGATATCTGCTTCGAGCCTACCCGCTCGGTGAGCGCCAGCCGAGAATAAGTTCAGTGCAATAGGCGTCCCCGGTGGCTTGGTGGGTGGTCCACGTGCCTACATGGATCAACTTCGCCGGTTCGAGTCTCACCGAGTGCATACTCGTGAGAAGTATCCATCTCTTGCAAAAAAAATGATTCGCGGAAAGCGTGAGAGTACGAGTTATAAGCAACATTGACATTTTCGATGAAAATCCCTTTTAGAACCGCAGTCCCGTTTGGGGTACAAACCACTCAAATTTCAAGTAGTTTGTCCCCAAAACGGGACTGCGGTTCTAAAGGGGTTAATAGCAGTGGGAATGCTGAACCCTACGCGCGATAAAAATGAAGACACGTACTGGGGGGGAGAATGGGCGACACCTGTGTGACCACGGCTTGTCTAGAAGATTGCTGAGAGTAAAACTTCCTGTTCATACGAGTACGGAAAGTATAGTTTGATACGTAATCGTATGGAAGTTGGCTTTGAGTTTCGAAGGGCCGCCTTTGTTGGAGTACTTTCTCGTTTTGTGTCGTAAAATTGGGGAGTGCTTAAATGCCTGTCTGCCTATAAAACTACCGAAAGTCGAACGCCAAAGTCTGCGTAATTTCTTGAATATTCTTTTAACTCGCCGACCTCCTCAAGGATAACCAACCCCTGCTCGTACACCCGCACGAGTAGAGTAGTACGGTAGATATTAGTAGTCTTCTTTCTCACTGTATCAAACATCAACCCTTCCCAGCCTCTCTCTCTCTCTCTCTCTGTCTTCCTACTTCAACCAGCTGCAACATCATCAACTCTATGAACCTCTTGCCCATCCCCTTCTGTGTACACATGCCAACGATTCAATACCTCTCCACGAACCCCAGATTTCCCCCGTTCCCCGTTCAATCTTTTACCTTTAGTTTTTTCGTTATTTTATTATCACTTTTACTTTCCAGGAGGGGTTTTTACACTGAGCCGTGCGGTCTTCTGGACAAGCCGTGGACACATGTGACTGGAGCCTGGTATCAGTATCGTAGGGCTACCCTATATATACCCCCTATACGATATGATATTTCCATAGTACTTAGTCATGTTTTTTTTCGCCGGAACATGCGAAATATATCATATCGTATCACATCGCTATATATAGGGGTTTTCAGCACGATATGACTAAAACGTGATATGATATTTGGTATATGATATATACGCCCGCTATGAAGCGATATATCGGCCTATATAAGGTGATATAAGATGATATATCGGCCTATATGAGGTGAAATATGTGATCTAGCTATCCGATATGTGGCATAATATGTCGACTTTTGCTGTCTTGACGATATCTCTTGCATCTTTCGGGCGTACATTTTGGGCGGAATATACGTGCAGTATATACCTGGTACGTAGATACGAGTACGAGTACGAAGCGTGACACATACAAGGGAACGCAACAGGGGTCTGTGCCCGCTGCTGTCTTCCTGTCGTGCGGTTTTGATCCGCGATGAGCGAGTCGAACGCGCCATCGCCTGCGGCCACAAGCGAGCCACAGCTACAGTACGCAGTCGCCTTCGACATCGATACATATATATATATATATATATATATGTGTGCCTACCTTGTACCTAGTACAAATACTACCGGCAGAGAGTGTACACAATGTTGTGGTCATCGCAATACACAAACTAACTGTTGTCTGCATTACACCACACATCTACAAGGCATATAACCTCGCGGAGAAGGGTTGTTACATCATAATTCATGCATTTTGTGTATCGGGTCGTACGTAGCGGGCACAATTCGCCAAGTACCGAGCGAGTGCTCTGCCATCCGTGTGGCACATGTCAGACCCCAATCATGAGCAAGTACCGATGTGAAACGGCGGTGACGCACATATATAGGCGGCAATAGCTAAAAAAAGCACGACATATAGGGCAGATACGAAGTGATATATCACAATATACAAGGTATATGATGTAAAACAAAATTTGCATATGATATATCACAATATATATGTGATATATCACACGATATATGGCATGATATCTCATATACCCTGCATATATCACATCTCATAGCGATATATCGAAAAATACCCGTGATATAGACATGACCAAGAAATATCAACTTTTATTAATCATGTTTTTTGGGGGGGGTTATATAGATATCATATACCCCCCCGAGTTATACCTGGTACCAGTAGGTGATACCAGGCTCTACATGTGACATCCCTTTCCCCCCCCCCGCCCTCGGTATACTACTTGCCTTCATTTTTGTCGTATACCTGTAGGGGTGCGGTATTCAAGCTGTTCGTCGATTTTCATCGAATGGTGCTCTCCTCGCGCTTTCCACTATACATATATATATGATACCTCGGTACATATTAATAATCAATTTCTACACAAGAAAAAGTTCCCCCACCAGTGAAAGAGGGTAAAACGACACGTAATTAATTGGCAAAAAAATCTTGCCAAACTGATGGATAATGCCCATCATTCATTGGCAAGTTGATGGGAATTTAGAATTGCCATTTCATTTGGCAAGTTTTTAGTAAGACTTGCAGTATAATTTTCCAAAAACTGAATTGGTAAGTTTTCACAGCAGTGTCGTTAAAAACGGCCCTAATAAGAACGTACGCACTCGGTGAGGCTCGAACCCACAAAATTCGCGGACCACCAAACCTACCAAGCCACCGGGGACGTCTCGGCAGTGATATATATGTCTACAATAATATTATACGTGCAAAATTAGGATGAATAAAAATACGACTCGTCAAGGTGGGCGACAACGCAGAGACTGCAGTGCATACGACTGAGATGAGTTTCATTCTAAAGTGCTTGGAGCTGTGAAGAATTGGATGCCCGGGTCAAAAATACGGTAACACGTATCGAGGAAATATAAAATCTATTGAATCCGTACCAGGTACTTGTATTTTCAGGCAGCCAAATTTTGTTTTTTTAATGGTTTTTCGGATCTTCCTGTTAATAGGGCTCGAGCATCTTAGCATCTTTGTGTCAGCGAGGACTCCTTCGGTTGTGCAACAATAACAACTTGAACTCAAGAGAGCAGACAGAGTACCCGTGGTTAACATTATTAATATTACGGGGGAACCTAGTTAACAGGACCTATGGTGTACATAAAAACCTAAATATTTAAGCATTTTTACTAACAATATTTGGTCCTGTTAACTATAGCCCCCCGTAATAGCTGCATGCGCGATGCTTTCCCTTAGCTTTGACAGCTTTGCAGGTCCGCCAACAAATATCGAGATATCGCCATCAATTTGGAGATGTGGAGATAGTTGTTTTGTTTCTATTTATAAACCAGTTTCGTGTTGGATATCATACCGCAACTTGCGATACATTAGATCGAACTTTCGACCTATCGTGAGTATGAACATACAATATCAGATTCGTTTTTGGCTCTCCCATCTCCTTAACATCCCCACAATGAATTGGGGTTTTGTCTGCTGTGATGATTCACTGTTCAGTACTCAAGGAATCGGTTATCGAAATCGTATACGACATGACCAGGTATCTGTATCGATTTGGTTTCCGTTTATCCTGGAAGTATACGTACCTGGTACAACGTATTTCGAGAAACATTCGTATGATATGATACCTGGTATGATATGATATGATATGATATTATGTGATACTATATTATATGATATGCTAGCCCTAAAAATAAAATAAAAATCTACGAGTTGGGTATACATATTACATATTATCGTCGTACCTACTCGTAGTGTCTGGTGTCAGGTGATTACTAAACTGGGGTCTCTCTGCGACGGAAATTCAGTCATTTGGTATTTATTTTTTATTTATGAGCGAGAATCCCGAGGCCTGTACCTAATATCTCGTATTTACTGTTTACTGTTCCGCATGGATATCTGTACGAGTAGTCTCAAAATTCCTTGACGTTTTTTTTATTTTCACCACCACTTAGGTTCATTCTTATCGGAGAGCGTTTTTTCCATAATTTCCAAAGTTTGGAAATAGTTGGACATACGTATCAATATACGGCGGAGGCGTTCTGTCACTATTCGTGAATTTCTCCAGAACCAAAAATATCAAGTTCGTTAACATTCCAATATTTGGAAAAATACAACAGGAAAATATGGAAGATTGAAAAATTGCGCGAAAAAAATGTCGTAAATTTAGGCTCTCCGATAAGAATTTTATCGGAGAGCGTTTTTTCCATAATTTCCAAAGTTTGGAAATAATTGGAGATATGTATCAATATACGGAGGCGTTCTGTCACTATTCGTGAAATTCTCCAGCACCAAAAATATCAATTTCGTTTACATTCCAATATTTGAAAAAAAAAACAGGAAAATATGGAAGATCGAAAAATTCCGCGAAAAAAATGTCGAAAATTTGGGGAAAAAAACTCTCCCATAAGAATGACCCTTTCCAGAGCCCTACGTACCTGTACTCGTGGGAGGTTTTCTCCTCAGCGACATTCTGAACAAGCCGTGGGCAGGTGGCTGGGACCTGGGACCCTGGATCCCCCCCGTGCACAAGTGTGGGCGTAAACAAATCCTGGTGGAGGTAATGCACAGTGTAGCACACCATTAGGCGTACCGAACTGAGAGGTTGTCGATACCTTCCTTTGTGGCATTGCTGCAGTTTTCGATGTCTCTTTAAACAAGAAGGATTTTGTTGCGACCACATTTGGGGGGGGGGGGGGTCCCGTCTTCCCTTCCCCCCGATACTACGGGTCCTTCCTTGCCTTCAGTTTTATAGCGCAGAGGGTTCATTCCGTATATTCTCACCGCCAATCGATTATTATCATCGAATACTGCTGTCTGTTGTGTTGACGACGACTATCAACACTGCTGTTTATTCTAATCTTGGCGTCGCCAAAAAACAAAGGGGTCCCTTGCAAAACAAAGGGGTCCCTTGCAAACTAGTCTTTCTTTTTCTAAATTTGATTTTGCAAAAAGTTCACTTTTCACGGGAGCACAAGTTCACATTTCACAGCAAAAACTACCTACCCTCGGGTAGTACGTGTGGTTCGCTGCTTGCTCTGCTACAAACCGCCGCCCAGCATCCCACGAGCGCCCACAGTTTGACGACGAAAGTTGCAAATATCCATCAATATCCTGCAGCGCGAGTTCCTATTAATACGAAGCAATACGAAGTAGCTATACTATTCATACGATGGGTGTTGTCTTCTGATACACGTCAGAGGTGAGGATCAAGTAAACCCACCACCAACAACAGCACCCACACCAACAACAACAGTGGAAAGAGCAACACTGACCTGAGCAACAAATGGTACAATCGTACCCCTGCCTGACAAGCATGTCCTTACTATTACGGGGGGCCATAGTTAATAGGACCAAATATTGTTAGTAAAAATGGTTAAATATATAGGTTTTAATGTATACCATAGGTCCTATTAACTATGGTGCCCCGTAATAATACATTAATAGTATAAACTATGGACCATAGTGAATAGAACCAAATCTTTTTTGTAAAAATAGGGAAATATATAGGTTTTTGTGTGTACCGTAGGTCCCATTAACTATGGTCCCCCGTAATAGTACGTAGCCTAATATTGTCGTCCAGAACAAAGCAACTAACAGCAAGAAATCAAAATCGTCAAATTTGGCCTGCTCTGCCACGAGAATAATAACGGCGACACACGTCATCGACATCAGAACACACCCTCCAGCGCTCCCTTCCCTTCCCCTGCCCCCCCCCTCCCCTCCCCCTCCCTCCTCCCCATAGCTCCCTCCCCCTATATACCTCGATCTACACTTTGGCCCCATCGTTTCCCAAGCAGCCTTATCATCATTGACATTGACTACAGCCAGGAACAGAAAGGATGGCATTACAGACGAGAAGTTATCCTCCCCCCAGTCGGGGCTGAACTCGTACTTGCACCTCGTTCGGCCCCCTCTTCCTCTCTCTCTCCCGCTATGATGGTCATACGACTACAGCCATGCATGCCATCGGTGTAATAGGGGTGTGAGAGTCTGTACCAGGTAGGTCACACGACCACGACCATGCATGATATCGAGTACACCCCCCCGATCCCCTCTACTCCCCCTCCCCCTCTGCCTTGATTCACATACGATAACCTTGTCATTCATCAAGAAACCGTAAGATAGGACAAGCCTTATTCTCACTAGGAACTCCCGTTGGTGTGCTAAAGGATAATTGGACAATTCGTCAACTGCTGTGTATGCTGGTGGCAGGCATTACAAGAAAACAAAATCGAATATTTCCGGTAGGATGGCGCGGATCTGTCAAAAAGGCTTCAAACAATTTACGTATAGGATTTCCGGCTTCACCCAGCTTAAAAGTAAGGTATATGCCCTGTAAGGCATGTCATGTATTCCAAGTAAGGCATGCCCGATATTTCGAGCAAGACATGCCCTATACTTCGGGCGGCCGTGTAAGTTAGCAACTCTATTCGGTGGCTATTATTGTAGGAGCTCGCTCAGCAGGATATTTGTAACTGCCGTCAACTTGTGTGCGTTCGTGGATCCCGGCCGGTCGGTCGGTCGGTCGGTCGGTCGGTCGCTTTCGCCAATTCGAAAGGGGGCCCTAGTAGTGTTGAATATCGCATCGAAAACTCCCATGTATCGCTGTCGAATTTTGGATATATCGTATCTAACATGTTTTGTCCTCCATCCCCTGGTATCTCCGTGTTTTTTATGCAGAAAATTGAAGGAAACCTTCAATTTTATACATATCGAGATCGTACTTACCTGGTACCAGGTATCGATTTTGTTTTGTTTAACGGGATTGTATCGTATCGTATCGAACTACAGCAGTAGATTCTCAAACGATATCGATATAAAACACTAAACCCCGATATTTTCTCGGAGTCAATCTTAGAAACCCTATCACACGTAGTATTGAGTAATACGAGAGCGAGAGTAGCGTTGCCGTTCTCACATGAATTTACTCATCCATATAAATATATAAATATTTAATGGCATAATGGCATAGCCTATTAATAGTCCTTGGTCACAAGAAGACAGGCTACACAAGTATCATCATCGCATCAAAGGCGAGAGGATATCCTTACCCCCCCCCCACCCCTCGCACTCCGGCGATACTCGTACTTGGCCACGCTTCGCACGTGCACCTCGTCCGGTCCGTCCGCGATCCTCAGGGTGCGCATGTGGGCGTAGGCCTCGGCTAAGAAGGTATCCTGGCAGACACCCATCCCGCCGTGCACCTGTATCGCGCGGTCGATTACTCGGCAAGCCATGTTGGGCACCACCACCTGATAGTGGTCAAACCCAATCAGAAGCAGCAGTCAGCAAGTCAGTATCTACCTGGTGAGTGAGGTAAGGTTCCTTTACCAGGCTTGACACACATTATAGACACGAAGAACACTACAAACTACCCGGTATATTTCACCTTTTTCCCTATCAATTCGTCTTTATTTATTCAAAAAGTATATCTCGACGTTTTATTTCAGAAACCACGACCTATTGTAATCCAGCCTATACAGCTACCTAACCCGAAGCACTGCACGTATAACAGCATCCCACGATACAAGTACGGCAACACGTGACACCCACTGAGAACGCCATATTTTAGGACAGGCACCAAATATCATTCAAGACAGTATTATTGGTGGCGTTGACCCTTTTGGGATCTTAACACTAGTGGATCTTAACACTAGTAATAGTAAGGGGGGCCACACTAATAGGTAGTAATATATACCTGGTAGTGGTATTATTAGTAGTAATCAGACTCCACGACGGACCCGAAATCCAGTAGTAATCCCTTCATCATCCCACTACCAGGTATGTGCTTACACACCACATTCGGCCCTGATTGCCACAGATTTCCCCCAATAATAGAGCATTTCTCAACACACTCAAGACGCTCATGGCGCGGTTGGGCGGGCCCACGCTGACGCAACAACCACACGCACAGGATGGATGGATAGGTGGGTGGGTGGGTGGGTGGGTGTGACGCATGCTGCTTGCCCGAGACATAGAGCAACCCACGCCGAAAGCGGGGGCAAAGCCGACTATGGCAAGGCAACATCTATGTCAGGGGACCCTAGACATCACGAACGTTCGGTGATACTCAATGGAGGAGGGTTAGCGTTTATGCTGTAATGAGCCAATGAGCCGATATGAAAACGGGCCAATGAACCGAAAAATGACGATGAAACGGTGCACTGCACTGAACGATAGATAGATGCGTCAGTGGGGCGAAAACAATGGGTCAACGCGCGATACGAACGAATTGCCGCGTGCTCGAACAGCGGCCCTCAGCGGTCGAATGGTGAGAAGAGCTTGCAAATCGCAGTCAAACATAACATGAACTACTGCTATATATAAATAGTACACTCGCAGTATTTCGGGTTTGTACTGCAGCAGATGCTGCGAGTACTCGCAATATTTCGAGGTTCTGTACTACTACGGATACTACACTGCGGATACTTTCGGGCTCGCACAAATTCGGGATTGGCTACTGCTGCTGCTATGGGCATTCCCTGTTGTGCTTCAAGTATCTCGGGGTTCTGTACTGCGGGTACTGCAAGTACTATCAGTATTTAGTCCGTTGGTAGTGTTCGTATGCGAGCATTCGCAGTACCGAAATACTCTCAATATGCCCAGTATCCTTAGCGTAGGACGTATACATCGACCGTCGGTGCACCGTGTCGACAATTCTCAGGCCCCTTGTTCGGCACAAAACACTCACAGATGGTCCCACGAGTGAGAGTTGGAGCAAATTACTTTCGCTGGGGACAACTCGAGTACTTAGAGCACTGGCAGTATATTGGGAATATGTACTGCGAGGAGTATGTACTGCGAGTACTCTCAGTATCTCGAGGTTCTGTACTGCGGATATTGCCTGTACCCCAAGTATTTCGTGTTTCGATACTGCGGGTACACATTTGCCTGTGTTCTCGAGCTTCCGTACTGTTTATACACTCAGTACTCTCAGTAGTTGGGCCTTCTCAGTACTCGCAATATTTTGGCCGCCAGTACTCTGATACTCTCAGTACTCGGACTACAAACTGTTCTAAAATAGAGCATCTACAGTATCTGTGAAACCTTTATTTTACCCTGAGCGCCGAAAAACATTTTGTTTTGCGGAAATATATTCATGTGCTGGATTTTACTCAGCCGGTCACAAAATATTACCAGGTATGTCGCAACCTCGACCTCACGCAACTTTTTGTATTTACGTTTACGCCGCAAGCATTGAACTGATCGCCACAAGTCATCTGTTCAGGATCAATGTCAATTTACCGGTACCCTCTTTTAGATTATCGTATTCGTAGTAGAAATGATCCCACAGTATTTCCACAAACAACAATATGTAGCCTGTCCTCAAAAATACGCGTGTTATTCACGTTAATGATGGGTGGATGCAGTTAATTCTAAACAGGTGCGCAGGTACGTATTTCAGACGAGTATCATTTTGTTCTTGCGCCACACCCCCAAGCACCTCCCGGAGGGGAACCTTGTCAATAGTATAGAGTATACCATTGGTCTAGCATTGATCTGGCATTGATATAGAGCACCGTGCCACGGTAGGCGTTGCAGTTGATTCTAGTGATTCTAGTATAGCCCAAACTATACTATAGTAGGGTGTTTGCGATAATCCAATTAGATTGGTGTATACAAATATTTGGAACCGACAAAGTTGGGGAGCTCATTGGTTTAACCTAGTGGGTCAGAAGCTGCTCAGCTGGCTGGCTAACCAACCCGAACCAGATATCCAACCCCAAGAATACCTGAGGTTGAAGGCGTCATTCTGTGGTTTGGTATTGCTATTTATACCTGGTGAGAAACAGACCACAAGAAAGCCAACCCAACGAAATTCTTCGTAAGCACTCTACAGCAGTAGTATCCCATTGTCCTATTATCCTATTATCACTGACCGAGATCCTTGACCATTGCATCTCAGGTGCTACCCAACCATTGCATCTTTGGATCCGACGTGTAATCCCCAAGCATATTATATACCAGGTACCAGGTAGGGATGCGTATCCTATTGCGTACGTAGCGGGCTTAGGTTTCAAGTTTTCTCGAGTAGGTCGGTTTGTTGGCTTCTAATCAGCTCATAATCAGCTTTTAATGGCCTTACATTCGAGGTGCCTCATGAAATGCTGCTACTGCTGCGAGCACTATACCACACGTACCGTACGTAGCATGTATTGGGTTAGTTGAGGTACCCCTCCTTTGCTGTGATGGGGTATGATACAACAAAGCCACCGCTTATGTTTCACCCTATGTATTGCATCTTCATGGTGGATACACGTTAAATCATCGTACTCTTCCATCTCTAATCTTTTATGTGTACTCGTAAGCAACCTGCACACGTGAGCTAAAACGAGGGCCTGCTCAACAGGCAAGCCAAACAAGGAAGGGGGAAAATCTGTGTTCCCAAATGTGATGTGTAGCAACAACCTAGGGTACCTTGATCATGGAGACCTCCTGGATTGCTCCCTGCAGGCCTTCCGCCTCTAGCTTCGTCGCGCAGTCCTGCACTAGAAGACGAGACTGAATCAACACCAAGAGCGTCATCACGGAAGCGGAGGAGAGGCGGGGATGGTCGAGAACGCACACCAACAGTAGGAGTGTAACAACACAAGCCAACGCAGAAACCAAGCCTGCGGCAAGGACCTTGCCCGTAAATCTCAGCGGCTTAGGGTCACTTACGCGAGTGACTCCCCGGTTTAGTTGCGAGTCTTGAAGCCTTGGCGCTTTTTTTATTACGCCGCCATGGAATTTTCCATCAAGACACCGGCGGTTTGTCTTGAAGCACACAACAACAGCAGTGCAACAAGTGAAGGAAGAAACCAAGCCTGCGGTAGGGACCTTACCAGTACATGGTACATCTCAGCGGCTCAGGGTTGCGCGAGTGGCTACCCTGCCTATTTGTCTTCATTGGTATTTGCGAGTCTCAAGCTTTGGCGCTTTTTGTTTTTCGCCGCCATGGATTTGTCCGCCAACTGTCGGGTTTGCTCCGAAGCACACAACAGCAGTGTAACAACACAGGTACAGGCACTTTACCGAGCCTGCGGTACAAAAGGGGGGAGGGACACTCTTAGAGCCGTATGTCTCAGCGGCTCAGGGCCACCTCGCGCGAGTGGTGACGCTATGTATTGTCGTATGTGTTTTGCATTTGGTGCTCATTCATCCCGCTAAATGCATTGACATGGAATTTTCCACCAATACACTGGGAATGGTTCGAAGCGCACAACGACAGCAGTAGTGCAACAGCAGGAGTGCCGTACATACCAAGCCGAAGGTAGTTGGGGCACCCTTACACCCTCAGGGCCTTACCAGGTACCTGGCACATCTCGGCGGGCACATATCGGCGGCTCAAGGCCCCTCGCACGAGTGGCTACCCTAACCCTTATTCGCAAGTCTCAACCTTGTGGGCTATTGGATTGCGATACATGCACCGCCGCCCCACTCGCGCGAGTGGCAGCCCTACTCATTTGCGAGTCTTGTTCTTTTTTTGTGCATGCACCGCCGGGCCACTCGCGGAAGTGGTTACCCTATCTATCTATTTGCAAGTCTCAAAAGCTTTGCTGTTTTTTTTCTCCGTGGGATGCACCACCATTTAATCCCACTCTCGCTCTTCCTCGCCTGTGCAATCTCCATGCGGCACTCGGCGACTTGATATCTCACGACACTGTCTTCGCTCAAGGCTTTCCCGAAGGCGAGGCGCTCTCTGGGACATTAAAACAAAAACGTCGAGAGAAATAGGGTCGGAATAAACAGGATAAAAAAATTGTACGACCACAGCAGCACCGGCCAAGACTTGGCTGAGTCATGACACATTGGGTGTCCGACCTTATGATACGGTGCAAGGAGTTGCACGGCAAAAGGCGACGCATTTTTCGAATGGCATAAGTATGATATCAGTTTGGTAATTTTTATACCCTGTCGTCACCCCGGGTTGTTCACGCCATTCCTGCCTAACGCAAACCGAGCTTCACGTCACTACGTAATCTCGCTCACTAACCTAACGGCCACCTCCAGAACGCATGCAACAGCAGCGGCAGCGCTTACGACTTGGCCTACGTAGCTGCGACAAAACGGCTGAAAATCACCTGATACTGAATCCTAACCCTAACCCCAACACCGATCGCCTAGGAAAAAGCTCGGAATGTTCTAGTGTGTATTGAGACGTTAGTGTGGCCTATCAACCATTTTGTGGGAGCTGACTGAGTAGCATAGTACGTTATCCCTTCCAACCAACAAAATGTACCAGGTACCACGTACGAGTATACATTTTCGATTCAGTCACGACATTGATTGATCTCCGGGTCACTAAGACATGACCCTAGCGACCAATGCAATACCGACGAGTACATTGTAACACCTACGAATGTCCTACCGACGAATGCATTATCACACCGACGGATATCCTTCAGGCGAATACACCACAGACAAAATGTCTCACCGACCAATGCCTTACCGACGAATGCCTCGCCGACGAACGTCTTATCGACGAATGCCTTACATACCGACGAACGCAATGGCGACGAATGTGATAGCGACGAATGCATTGCCGACGAGTGCCTTGCCGACGAAAGTTTTACTGACGAACGCCCGATATACCGACGAATGCCTTCCCTACGAATGCCTCATACACCGACGAATGTCTTACCGGGAGCGCTTGACGAAGGCCGCCAGGGCGCGCTCCGCCATTCCGACGGCGCGCATGCAGTGGTGCACCCTGCCGGGCCCAAGCCTCCCCTGGGCGATTTCGAAGCCCCTTCCTTCCCCCAGGAGGATGCTGGACAGCGGCACTCGCACGTCCCTGCCCCAGAAGCGGAGGCCAGACAGGAAGCGTAGCAAGTAACTTTCACGGAGAACGATTAAAACATGTTTCAAAAATAAATATTACCTACAATGGGGGGTAGGGTAAATTACTGTACATGTGTATATCAAGAGTATTGAGTATACGATTGAATGAAAACATAATATTAGGTACCTGATAATTTGTAATTGATACCTGGTAGCTTGTATGCATCGTAATTGACAAGTGGGAAATGGCGGGAAAGGGGTGTTCGTTGCCGATTGTTGACTCACTTCAGATCAACCTCCGCGTGGCCATGGGGGGCGTCATCGTAACCGAACACCTTGAGCGCGCGAATCGGCCGAACGCCAGGAGTGTCCATCGGGACTACTACCATGCTGTGCCGACCATGGGTCCCCTTTGCGTCCCACTCCGCTCCCTCGTGCCGGCACATCACGATAGCAACCTTCCAAGTTACATACAAAGACAGTGATGAGGCAACCAGACAGACAGACAGACAGACAGACAGACAGACAGACAGACAGACACCAAGCAAGGCAGACAGACAGACAACCAGACAGACAGACAGACAGACAGACAGACAGACAGACACAGGCACCAAGCAAGGCAGACAACCAGACAGGCAGACAGGCAGACAGGCAGACAGACAGCCAGACAGCCAGGCAGACAGATAGGCAAAGAAAACAGCAAGATATTCGGTGAGCATCTCGGTCGAAGAAAGCCGGCGGCAGGGAAAGGATAGAGAGCAGGCAGTTCCAACCATGCCGAGGGGGCCCGGAATACACACCACGCGGACCAAGACCAAGACTTACCAGGTGCATTCCTCGGTTCCACTCTGTCCGGATATTCATATGAAATGAATGCAAGCACCGCGTGGGTGTTCATATGGAAGCACTCTGTTACGGAAAACATCACATAATAGTAGTGATAATACTATTCAGAACCAAATACGCTACAGGTGAAAATAGGAGGGTATGTTGTTCTTGGGTCCATCGTGGGTTCTGTTTACTACTAAAGCCCCCCCATAATATCCGTAGTAACAAGCAAATTAGGGCATGCCTAAATCCCGCTAGGAACTCCCGCTGGTGTGCTAGAGGACATCGGCAACTGTCGTCAGCTGTGCGCGCTGCTGGAAGGCTTACGTCGAAAATGAACAAAATGTGGGAGATTTTCAGGCGAATGGCGCAGATCTGTCGAAATAATACACTATTTTACCACACGCCTCCGGATTTGGACCAGGGCAACACCAGTGATCTGTCATTTTTTGTTTGGGATAACTAATTTTCCAACTTCGCGACGCCCACAGCCACAACAGCGACCATCATATACAGCAGAAACACCCACAGCAGCTACAATAATACCCCCAATCCAGGCCTGTACTGTAGTAACACCCATAATAGCCACTATAGCCACCACCATGGTACGATCCCGCAAAATTGCTTATCCTCGGGTTCCAATAGCAGCAGCATTGATTGTAGCAGAAGCAGAAGCAGCAACAGTTTTTAACAATGTATTTTTGTCCGGTCCCGTCTGCAAAGCACTACGAGTACGAACTACCAATGAATAAATAAATGTGTATCCGTATACTGTACCGCAATCCTGTACGAGTCCTGGCATATGAAAGCACCATCTCAGGGTCCGTTACTATGTGAAAATAATAGCACGCTGCTGTCTAAGGACCCCCCAACGATAACGGTAATTGTCCCATAATCTCGTGCTAGCATAATAATCTCACTATTAATAGTACCGGGTATTTATTTTTATGCCAGGATCTCCGAAGAGCAGCTGCTCACAGAACTCCGTAAAATATCGGACTATTAATAATAATGTTGCTGTATCTCTCAGGGCCTCATTATACCACAAGTATCTCATCTGACACCATCCCAATCAGTATCCTATGACAGAACTGCTGAACGCCCCCCCCCCCCCCCTCCTATATTCAGTATATACCTGGTATAGGTATAGGTTGGGTTGGCGTCGGTTGGCGACCACGCTGTAAAACACGCCTCTCACTGCGTGAGGTAGACAGCCAGGGGACCGTTTTTTTTTGTTTTTTTTTGCGGTTACCACGGCTGGCGGTCGAGTTAGATCCTATTTGTGAGGGGAGAACCTTTCCTCCGCACAAGGGGGATGGTCGTATCACGTCGTGTGTATGTGGTGACGCACCCACGAGGCAGTTGCATAGTAAACCCATTGCTGTCTCTGGAAGTGGCCACACCAGAAATTAAATCAATTCATTGATGCTGTCATCCATACGCAAGAAAATCCGCCTCTAAAGCAGTTCTACGTAGGATGCAGCTCACCCTTCATGCGACTCGCCCAACACCTCACGGCGCTTCGCGCTTGGTGCAAGCAATGTCTGTCTGGTCGGCGAAAACCCGACGTGCTCCGTCCCGGCATTGTAGGGATGCGAGGGTCTATGGTCATACGACTACGGCCATGCATGACAATGAGTACACCCCCCCCCCCACTTCGACTTCCTATGAATAATAATAGAAGGAGGGCAAAAAACGACACCTATTATTTACTATTTACTCTTTATGTGGGGAGGACCCCCAGGTTCGACTCGACATCTATGGCACTCCCCTTTCTTAAGAGGGTAGCGTGTAGAACACGCCAGGTTTTGGTATTATTATTATAGGATCGGTACGGACGATCCCACGAAACGACCATCAACGATGATGGAGAGGAAGAGTGGGTGTGCCAGGCACGGGCCTTGCATTCCAATCTGCAGTGATTGCTTGTCGCGGGACTTGTCACTGCTGACGAAATATCTGCTGACAACAACAAATAGTCCAGGAATATGGGTGACCACAGCAGTCGTACAATAAGATGGTACACGGATATCCACGACCTCGGCGAATGGTGGGGCCTCCGCGGGACAATACCCCATGCGACGGCCTGGTCGAGAACCTGAAACCCACATCCTCTCCATTATTATTAGCCCCTTCGGCCAGACAGCGACGAAAACCAAAACAACTTTTTTATTATTTAATACCAGGTATTGTTTTACTACTGTCTCTGGTCTAGGAGTACTATAGCGTTGACCGCCCAGAAGTAAGGATAAAACCATGTTGCATACATGGGCCCGTCCGTGCCCTACGACTCCTTGCATTGTTGTACTATTTAATAGCTGTAATAACTGATATAACTCGGACACCATTCAGTTTGTATCATCCCCCCAGTGACGCAGTGCCGGCCGCAACAGCAGTATTTTTCTTTTCATGGCTTTTTCTAATCAATTTTTCCCTCCCACGTCTCAAGAGGGCTAGGAAGATAGGAAGCACTTTAATTATATAGAGACGTCAAGACGCCCAACATAAAAAGCTCGGATTCGCCTACAATATCATACCTGGTACGTACCTCATACTGGTACGTGCTACCGTAGTATGGACTTGGAGTGTTTTTTTTACGTTCGTTCCAAAATGTGCTCATTAAGAATAATGAGAGGTCTATCTTTCGTCTTTTGCCCCCCATTCCAATAGGAAGGGAACAACACTCCAAAACACTCATTACTCTAAACGGGAGGGGGGGCCCGTTCACCCGTGGCCCGCGGCATTACCTCAGGATCTCCAATCATACCAAATTCAAGATCTCCAATAAGACCAAACTCAGGATCTCCAATAAAGACAAAAATGAAACTGTTGAAATGAATAGTTCACTGCTGCCTGTCGTACACCGTACACGATCCATTGCTACCTTTCACCTTGAATAAATTGCAATACTATTACACCAGGCATTCATGTTCTACGCTGCCGCTAGCCTGTGTGTGTAGCAGCTTATCACGATTCTCCATCCGAAAAAGCTTTCGATAACAGCAGTAGCGAAATACAAAAAAGCAAGGGTATCTATCTCTCGCCAGAAACTTGCGGTAGTACGGCGGTGTATGGTTTGTCCGTCTAACGAGACACCTTTATGAGGATATGATCATAATCGAATAGGAAAAAATGAATTTGATTTGATTTGAATGGAATTTCGTGAAAGACATGGCTCCGGGGTCTTGTCGGGAAATGACGGGCAGAACCTACGATGCCAGCAGAGGGTCTATAACGCGAGGAAGGTGGGGAAACCCACCACGCGGTTGGGGAGGGAGGGTGTAAGCTGCTACGAGTCGCCGATGCTGCTGTTGCTGCTGCTGTTGCTGTTAGTGTTGCTGCTGCTGCTGGTGCTGCGGCAGTTAAATAGGATGATGCTGCTGTCGGCGTTCAACTGGCCGCATCGACGGGGGGGCTTCCTGCGCTGTCAATAGTAGCATCTGCGGACGATGCTGCCGCTGTTATTGTTGCCTTATGTTTGTATCCGTAGGATGCATGGTGTGCTCTCCATGATGGTTAGCCGTCGTGTACTCTGGCGCTTCTCTCTCAGCAGGCCGGAAGCATTGCGTTCTTTGAGCATGCACCTCTTGACGCTATGAACTCCCATTCGAAACACACAATTTTTCATTTTGAGCAAAATAAGTCCCAAAAGAGTTCTTGTCGAATTTTGATGTTTTCATTTTCTAGTTAAAACGCCTGCCCGGTGCTTCACTTTTTGACCAATCAAACGCAACCAAACCGAACGAAAAAAATCGCGGAATATCATACAAAAAACTATCTCGTTATTTTTTTGAGGCGCCGCGGATGGTCTACTCTGTGCTAGGGGCCGTCGGACCTCGCGCTGCGGCTGCTCCGGTGGCAGTGTCTCTCGGGAATGGTGGATCTCACCTGTGAAGCAGTCGACGACACGGCTCAAGTTTGCATGGCTTGCTTCGGTTTCAGGAACATGCCACGTCGAGTTGGACAAACTCCCTAAGTTGAATAACACGAAGAGCAAAAAAAGTCCCAAAATATTTCTTGTCGAATTCGTTTTTTTTTGTTTGATTCGAATTGAACGTCAAAATGCCTGCTTGGTGATTCACTTTTGACCAATTAGATGCAAATCAACTACGTAAAACGAAAAATATACCTGGCATTGGCGAGAGTATAATAAAAAAACGTTTCTCGTTAAGATGGGCCCTATAACACGGACCCTAAGTGCTACAGGATATTTGTAGCTGTCGTCAACCATCGCCAACAGTGTGTGCGCTGCTGAAAGGCGCAAGACAAAACAAAACGTTTTTTCGGAGATGCCGTACGAGTATACTTCGAACAATTCCGAGATTTTTGTCCGGACGGCGCCGATCTCTCTCCGGCTTCATAAGTATGTTTTTCCATAGGATATTCACCCAATGAAAATAAAAAGGCATGCCCTATGTTTTAGGCTACATCACGACCCTCCTTGTATACCCCTTACGTTGCCATTTTATCAATAGCAGGGATGATACTTGTAGTAACCAGTACGAGAGAATCACCGGTAACGAACCCCGTATGAGGTTTCGTCTTTTTTTGCGATAATTTGGTTTCGTGAAAAGTTCCCGGTTCATATACATTGGAAACCCCTGGATTTTTTGTTCTTTTTGGTGGCTCTATGCGTGTACGTACCTCTTCAACCTTTTAGAACCGCAGCCCCGTTTCGGGGACAAACCATTCAAAATTCAAGTAGTTTATCCCCAAAACGGGACTGCGGTTCTAAAAGGGTTAACTGGACTATGGATCGTGAGCAAGGGGCATACAACAGAGGCTCAGTCTTGTTCGGTAGAAATTTGGATGAGCATCCTCGGTAGAAATTTGGACGAGTATCCTTGAACGATATGGATAAGGATGCGTCCCCTGAATTCAAAAGCCTTGCGGTATTTCCGGTAGCGGTAACGGCGAGCGGTAACCATTATTAGCTAAAAATGGTGACTACCGCAACGATAAAAAAAATGCAAGGCATGAACTGTCGTGGGGAGGGGGGAAGAGAGCCTCGGTTTCAGGAACATGCCACGTCGAGTTGGACACACTGCCAAAGTTGAATAACACGAAGAGCGAAAGAAGTCCCGAAAGACTTCTGGTCGAATTCGTTTTTTTTCGTTTGATTCGAATTAAACGTCAAAATGCCTCCTTCGTGATTGTGACCCCGGATCTGAGTTACGACTACCGGTATTAACAGGAGAAAGAGACAAGAAGACAAGCGAAGAAAATAATTGGGACGACAACTAAACACGAAAAAAAAGTCACTAGTATTTTGTCCCGGCAAATGTGCTTGAGGTGCTACCAGTGTGAGACCAACTACTATCGGAAAATATATTCGCGGGGTCCAGGAAGTGATTTCTAGGCCCACTATACCCGTTTTACTCGGCTGGCCAGTAAAAACATCGATACCCTCCGCAAGATCCATCCCGTAGAATTCCGAGTGCTTCTGGAGCACTTCTCCGTTTTTCTAGGGTCCCAGTCTGATTTTGTGGCGAAACCGATCAGTTGTCTGCGGGGGGTCTTGTATGTCAGAACTGGGGCAAAAAACATGTTGTCGCTGATATTTGATTAAAAAAGATCGTGTCCCAGGAACTGGCAAAACATGGACAAATATTAAAACTACGACCCTGGAGGAACAAAAAACTGCCCCAGCAACCTCTCGGTAAACTCCGGGGAGCATCCTGAGGAGTCTCCTCGTATTTTCGGCCTGGAAAAAAAACTGAAGCCGGATTCTACGACTGCCGGCCGAGATCTACGATTCTACAAAATCTTCAACCAACGCGCACAACTTGACGACACGACAGCAATTACACGTATCCACCTGCGCGTTCCTTACTGCTGTAGCGACAGCTACTACGCTACTGCTGTAGTGTAATACCTTGCATCGCGGGTCCATCGCCCCAGAGCTCCACCACTTCCGCCCGTTGATGACGTACATGCCATTCTCTTTAGAAACGCCGCAAGCGATGTTCGTGGCGTCTGAACTGGCCACTGCAGGCTCGGTCATCAGGAATGCGCTTCGGATCGAGCCTGAACACAAACACGTCACAGCAGTAACGTACAAAAACAGGGTAAGGTATCATGTGTTGAACGGACTGAGTAACTAAGAAAACGGGTACAACTAGACAGCAGTGTTGTGCGCTGTACCGGCAATACCGGGATCGAGTACAGCGGCACAAGCTACAATCGAATAATACAAGGTTACGCTCTGTCGGGATTGTGGGTTCCGGGTAAGGGTATGGAAGCCATACAGAACTTACAGAAGTTCTGGGTACGGGTATGTATTCTTACTAAACTCACAGAAGTTCCGGACGGGGTATATGAATGCTGTACTCGAACCCGTACCCGCATGCCGGTATTTCACAAAGTGTCGGGTACCGGGTATATACCCCTGTATGTACCCTTTTTTCCGGGTGTTTACCCCACACAAAGGCCGGGTACGGGTATGGGATGTTGTACCCGTACCCCGGGTATTGTGGCACGGGCGTGTAGAACTTACAGAAGTTTCGGGTACGGGTATGAATGTCGCACGGAACTTACATAAGTTCTTTGTGGGGTATTACCCGGGTAAATACCCCGGGTATGGTTGCGTATGTACCCTACAGAACGAAACTGGGATTACACGCACTTCGCGTGAAGTCTTTTACATCGGAACACTCTGTACACCTGAATATACGGTGTGACGGAATAATGTACACCGGAATGAGACAACGGGATAGCGTATAGTTACAAATAGGGTACTCGTACAACGAAGTAAGTACACGGGAGCAAGGTACACCAAAATGAGATACACTGGAATACCATTAAGTTACAACGAAGTTTTTGCATATTTTGTGCGCGAAGAAAGCTCAACGGATTAAGGTACACCGGAATAGTGCTATAAAAAAGAAAACGAGATGAAACATATTTAGGTACAATGGAAACTAGGGTACAACGGAGCAAGGCACAACGGCAGAAACAACGGAATCGGGTACAGCAGTACAACTGAATTAAGCAAGGTTGTGTTGTGTAGGGTACGTACAGAACCATACCCGGGGTATTTGCCCGGGTAATGCCCGTACCCGAAACTGCTGTGAGCTCCGTACAACATCCATACCCGTACCCGGAACTTCTGTGAGTTATGTACGACATTCATACCCGTACCGGGAACGTTTGTAAGTTCTGTACGCCCGTGCCACAATGACAGGGGTACGGGTACCTAACCCTAACCTATGGGCTCTGGACGGCATAAAAAAACTACGAGTAACCCTAACCCAAAGATGAGCTTCGACGAAAATCCTCGATCTCACAGTTTATGCTTTCTATTTGTAAAAAAATAACCTGAACTCTATCCCCAACTCTTACCAGGTAATCTATATAACTCTATATAAATGAAGGGCCACTATGATCGAATTAATGAGTTCCCTGATTTTTCGCTTCTTCTTGGAAAAAAAGAGGACAAAGTGGGAAACGAGGATTTTTTCCCGTTTCTTCCATCAGGGGGAAAATCCCCCAGGAAAATCAGGATATTTAGGGCGAAACAATAACGGCTCCCAGTAGCCCACAGAGTGCACTCTGGAAATGTGGCAGAGCCGTTGGCTCTTCGTTGAAAGACGGGGGTGGGAGGCGTGTTCTTAGTTTCTAGACAGAAGCTTCAACATTGCTGATATCGAAATTTCCGATGTTTCGAAATATCGAGTCTTGGTGTATCGTATCGAACGCATTTTGCTTTCATCCGCGTTATTAATGGTGTGGGATATCGTATCGGAAATTGGATATATCGAAATTTCGATTCCCAATGTACCGTATCGAGCGCGTTTTGCCTTCCATATTTTATAGTTTTGTGCCAACACTTCAAGTTTTTCAACTGCAACTTACCACGGCACGGGTATATGTAAATGTATATATGAATGATCTCGAAATCTTTCGTATCGACCATATTTTTTCACTTATCGATATCGCATCGATGATCGAACTCGATTATCGTTTGGTATCGAATTCGATTGTCGCCTGCTAACCTTCAAGCAGCGGCTTCAACCATTGCGCCTGTTGCGCAGCACTCCCGTAGTTGGCGAATACCTGGAGACCACAAATGCGGCAAAAAAAAGGGAAATTTCCAGGAACCGCCCGTCGTGCCACGTCATGCATGACACGTTTAGACGATGGTCGGCGATCTCCGTTGTAAAAGTCCGAAGAGGTACGAGCTGGGCCAGCCGAAAAATGGATAAAAACCATCCCAAGGTCGTATCTCGTGAACCACTGCGAATTTGGACTCGAAATTTGGAGGCCCTATTGTGACGACCCCGACATTACACTGTACGCGAAGAAAAAAAAACAAAAGTATATTAAAATCAACACATTTTTATATTCCGACTCGATCTCGACGAGTCATTGACGGAAACTCAAAAACATCAATTTTTCAATACAAAATTCGCCACAAAATCGTCGTTACCGGTCAAGGCCACAATTGGTCGAGGCGTAGCCGGAGACCCTCGAAGAAGATCGATATTACATACATTGCCCGATTCGCAACCCACCGAGAGAAATTGCCAAAACACGATTATTATGCATAAAACAAGTAATTACGAGAAATGTGGGTGTTTTGCGATGCTCCGCTCAATTTTGCGAGTTTCGATCCAAAAATTAATCCCCATATTCGAACCGTATGTTTTTTTTTTTTTTTTTTTTTTTTTTTTCCATCCCATTCATTATCTTCGCACATCTTCTTCTCTCTCTCCTTCCAACTCGTAACTCAGATCCGGGGTCACATAGCAGGCTCTTCTCCCCCCTTCCCGCTACGGTACGTGCCTTCATTTTTATCGCGAGAAGATTTCAGCCTTTTCTTCCCTCGTCGACTCGCATCGAATTGTGCCTACCCACGCTGCAAGGCGCTCTCAACAATTGAATCCCTTTTTTTATTTTTGCAAATAAAGTCAAAGTCCGACCCTCCTAGGGCTCGAACCCAGGACTCAAACAAGTAGAATTCGAGGTTAACCACTTGAACCACCGGGGCGACCGGCTATTGCAAACAAACGGAGAACACGCCTTTTTCGTTTTTGTTTTTTTCAGACAAGTTATGGCCGTTTTTGTATTTTTTCGGATCGTTGTATCGGTTATATCCCTCGAACAAATAAAAAAAGGCGACTTTTCCGTTTGGCGGTTGGTGCATGATCAGCACGATGTAAAAAAATCACATCCCGATATGTAATATTGAGCGGGGCATCGCCGATCAACCAAAAAATCAGCACCTCGGCTGGCTCAGCTCGTACATGTCATGAGTTGTGACGCCCCGTCAAACTGTTCACTTGCATTTTATCAAACCATCAGTGAAAATCCGAAAGTACCGCCTGTTACAGATTAATATCAACAGTAGGTGTAGGTGTCATCTCTCGGTTATCAACGCACGGAGAGTATTATTACCATCATGGTATATTTTCCCCCTGAGGTGTTCTTCCACGGTAGAGTCATGGGAGCCTGCCTGCCTTGTGACCACGGACTAGATTAGGCGATGAGTCATTGACAGAACAGCAACAGCAACAACAACGACAACGGCAACGACAACGACAACGTCCTTGAAGTATAGTCCTATTATAAGCAATACCAGGTACATATGTATAGTACTTCCCAATATTAACCCTGCAGAAGTATAACATACCATGGTATGAAGACCAAACTATTAAAAACATTTAAAATATTAATAGTATACCTCGAAAAACAAAAACTACATCGACGCGTACTCGTGTAATACTTCGAAGCACATACCAGGTGTGTTCAGAGCCGTACAATACACACCTCCATGTTGCCTGTGTCTGGAGCACTGCAGTTGCACGCTTCCGGAGCGATGAACGAGCGACCCATCAGCTGGAAGCGGTCATTAAGAGATCACGAGTCGACGGTGGGTACCATTTCAGAAATAACCGGTTCACCCGGCGGTTCTTGGAAACTATCAAGCGTTTGCGAGTGATATATTATAACTTTAAATAACCATTTATGTACGTCCCCTTTTTGCCGCAACCCGTCTACGCCTAAACGAGCCTGCCGCAGTGAATATCGGCGATAAAACCTTGTCAGTGTGAAAGTTGGGTGAGTTTACAAGGTAGCAAACAAAACCAGACTCGTACGCCGTTGGAATAAAATACGTAACATACAAAAAAAAATCGAGGGGATACTGAAAAAAACACACACACGCACACATACACACGGCTGGTTTTCATTTTTTTGGAGGCTAAAAAAAAAGTGCCAAACAAACCAAGTCGTTCTACCGGTATTTCATTACTGAGAAGAACGTCTCATATCCGATTCGATTCTTCGAAAATTAAACTTAGTACCTCCCTATCAAATCACAGCCCCCCTATCAGATAACAGATACCGAGTCGACGGCGGAATCGCAAGGGGGAGCGCCATGTATACCAAAAATGATGTGATGCTTGACGAACAGCCAGAGAAGGACCCCCCCCGCTGAAACAAGTATCACTCTGTTCCGTATATAAGGACCGTTTGGGTACAAATGTGATATCGAATCATTTATTATATTTCCGTACAGAATGGTATGTACCAGGCATATGAATACGAAAGACAGCAGTCTTGAGTCTGAAATAGTCCTTGACGGGTCAAATCTATTATTGCCCCCTGTGGGATCATAATATAACGACCAAACCAAAGATAACCTTCGTGTTACGAACTGTCCACGATCAGCGTGAGCGCCCAGCACATCACGGGCAGGATACTAACTGTTGCACCCGTGCGGTACGACTCCTCCAATTTTAACTCGGACACCAAGTTGTACCACCCCCCCGTCACCACAGTGGCCGTTGCTGAAACTTGTTACCGTCAAGTTTCCCGTACGAGTTGTTTGTTGTTGTTGTTCTCACATAAACTCTCTGACGAAGGAGTCCGTGGCCGAGTATCACCATGCCGCTAGCGTGTTGTAAATTTCTTCCCGTGGCACTTCGGACACATTCTCTATCCCCTACCCCAGCAGCATGCCTCCTTATCTTGATTGCTGCCTCATGTGGCCGATGCTGAAATCATACCATCACTTGCGACTACTGCACTGTACAGGAATCTGAATACGACTCTAATTCCAAGTATTAGTCCCCAAATCGGGAGTACAACAGTCCCAAAGGGGTCGATCTATTTTCGACACGTACTCGTATGTGTGTAGTATGTATGTGTATGTGTCCCCTCTCAAGTCCCAAAGGGGGTAAGGTTAACCCACGTAGGACTACAGCCCCGTTTTGGGGACAAACTGCTTAGAATTAGAGTGGGTTGCCCCCAAAACGGAGCTGCAGTACTAAAGGGGTTAACTCGCCTCGCTCATCTGCGCGTACTCCTTCATCGGGACGTTCGCGCTTCCTGGATGCCCCTGTTCAATAGAAACGAAAATGATTTCGCCGAAACAGCGATACACATAGCGAAGGAAGGAAACAAACAACGAGTGAAAGACAAAGAATAAAGAACAAGCATGAACAGTAAAAAACGTGACACCAGTGGAAAATATCGCACACAGGGCCAAGGGCCAGCCACATCAGTACTCGACTCAAAGGCACGAGCGCAGACTACCCCGTACATGCACAAAGAGTACCAGGAGGTTATTTTCCCTGCCTGTTGTTGTGGCATTGTGTCATGGCTCGATGGCTCCACTGCTGCTGGGATTGTTTATCCCTCGTGGTTTGTCGCAATTGGTCGAACACAAAAAGCCGCCGGTCTTCGTTTCTGTTTTTTTGGGAGTGTCGCGGCGGAGCCGGACGCTTCAGGCAACTCGCAACGGGGCCCTTTTTGTCGGTATCGTCGAAATAAACCATCAACGGGGACGTTTTGTAGATGTGTGTTACCACCCCCATGTCTTGTGTGTACTCCCCTACCTGGTACTCTTTAGCTATGGGCCCGATAGCTAAAACTTCAACTACGGTACGGTACGGTACTGTACTGTACGAAAGTGAGGCTCATTTTTTCCAGACACCTACGTACCAGGCACCTACTGCAGTAAGAAGTTTGGATTTGGAAACGGTGCTCAAATGCTCCAAAGAGATGATGAACAGCGGAATAAGAAACAAGTACGACAAAGCAGTTTAATAATAATAGTAGCATAAGACACCGGTTCGTCGGGTGTCCGAACGGGCGCTGACGCGCTGATGTCCAACGTTCGACAGAAGGAGCTTCATCTTTCAAGATTTGAGACTACTATTCATATTAATACTGTACGGGTAGATGTTGAGCCATATTGGTTGTATATACTGCTGTATAATACAACAATAGTACCTGCTGGAGAAATTCACCGCCACCGCTACTATGTACCAGTACGTGGTACTCGTGTACCGGGTACCAAATAAAAAACAGATGTACCCGTAGTGTAGCAGTAGATCCTGGTTATGCGTCGCATGATACGAAACGTTTGTACAACAACGCGTTATGAACCTGGTATTACTGCTGTAAGCTGTGCGTAATGCCCTTACGATGCCCCCAGTGTTTTTCGTCCTCGGTTGGCGGAGTGCCTGGTACCTTGTATGTACTACTTGTACAGCAGTAGAGCACTAGAAAAGTACAGACCGCCAACAAGAGGCAACCAACCTACTGCTGTACGTATCTCAGCATGTCTTACGATTTTTTTGTGACATTCTAATAGAGGTAAAAAAAAAAAAACTTTACAAAAAAAAAAAAACTTTACTTGCGCCAAAAAAAGTGAATTTCCTTCCCTTCCTGATTTCGGTGTGTTTGCGAGTGAGGTAAATCAAATCCTGCAGGCGACGCCTCCGAAAATAAGAAGGGAAGGGGGGAGGTGAGGCAAACGCGCCAAAAAATAAACTGAAAACTAAAAAACAGCTTGGGAGTAGCAACGGCGGCCCAGCAACGTTTCGGCGGCAGAGTTGACAGCGGTGCCACCACTGCCAGCCCACGACTGCAAGCAGCAGCACAGCAGGCGGCAGCTAGCAACCGCTAGCCGCAGCTAGAGGCAGCTTGAGCAACAAAAATAAACAGCGTCAGCACCAGCACCAGCAAGCACCAGCACCAGCCAGCTTCCCTTTTCGGATTGCCTGCTGCTGCTGTTGCAGCTGCTGCTGCTGCTGCTGCTGCTGTTGCAGCTGCTGCTGCTGCTGCTCCTGCTGCGCTCAGCCTACGCACGCCATAGCGCCGGCGGGCTCCGCTCCGCCGCCACTGTCGCGGCCACTGCTGCCGCCGCCGCTGCTGCTGCTGCTGCTGCTGCAGCAGCCTCAGCGTGGTGGAATCGAAATGATACACGAGCTGTCGCGCTCTGTGCGAGCACGAGTACGAACACGAGTGTGATGCTAGTGGAACGAAGCATCCTCCACGTCGTCACCAAGTAGGCGAAAGCGTGTACCCTACGTAGCAGCGGTGGCGGCCCGCTGGCACAATCCAACGCCGCTCGTGCGCGCGGTACTCAAGCTACACCTCTCGAGCCTCTGTGCTCCCAGCGGTTGTCGTGATGCGAACAGCAAGTAGCATGGTGGCATGGAAGATGCTCGGTGTTTTGATCCTTCGAGATTTAAGATGAGGCGTTCTGCGTCGGGAAAATGCTCGGTACGTGTAGGCCAATGAGACAGAGAGCCAAAAGTTACCGGAACTTTCGATGAAATCCTGACTTCGCTGAGGCTGTTTCCTATGCGGTTCGATTTCGAGCTTCAGATTTGTATTTTTCGATCTCAAAAACGAATGACCCTGCTTATGCAGTCGAAGTATGCAAAATCTGACCGGATTTTTTTCGATTCGAGAATCCGATGACCCAAGTCGTCGGATTTTGGCCCAAAATCCGACGACCTGGGTCATCAGATTTTCAAATCGAAAAATGGCATGCTCTCTAAATTCAAGATGTTATCCATGACAGTAAACAGCAGCAGAACGATCGATGAGTTGGAAGGTGACACAGCTGTATAGCGGCGTCTCTTCGCGCCCGACGCTCGGGCGGCGGGCGGCGCGACCCTCCGTGGCCAGACGTCAGTCGCCTGGCGCGGGCTCGGGCCTAGAGACCAAGAGAAGCGCATTCGGCACGCACCTCTCCGTGGATACGTGCGAGTACTTGTACGTACACTGCTGTACAGCAGCAGCAGTCAGTCACAACATGGAACCCAAAATACCAAGACAGGTGGCTCTAGCGCACTCGCCACGTCTCTTCGCCGCCAGACCAGAGATGGTCAGCCTTGGCTCGGACGCTTGGGTCCTACGCGCAGTGCAGCGCGCCCAGCGCGTCTCTTCGCGGCGCCAAACCCAAACACATCAGTTGGTCTCGGCGTTCGCTCAAATCTCTCCACACAAAAATCTGATTTTTCCGCATAGGAAGGCTGTTTCGATTTGCCAACTTCACATCTGAAAATGTGATCGGGCCAAAATCTGAAGCTCAAAAATCGAACCGCATAGGAAACGGCCTGAAGTACTTTTTCGCGTTTTTTTCAGAAATTTACCTCAAAAAGTTACCTCGGTAGAATTTTTGGAGAAGTAAGACCTAAGCCAATGGAAACGCGAAGTTCAAAAGTTTTTTTTCAAATATATGGCTTTAAAAAAACAGCCGAAAAATTTCTCGTACCGGCGCTGTGGGGAAAAAAGAGAAAAATGTTTGATTTTTTCCTTTTTTTTCCCCCAACGGCTGCAGGCGGCGCAATTTGTGTTTTCCTGGTCGCAAATTGTAAACACGGTGATCGAAACCAGCTCGTGCGACGATCGACGCTCGATCTCCACATAGACTCAGCCCACGGCCAACCCACTCGGTATCCGGCAAGCCCAACGAGTATAGATGACGGCCTCGAAGATATCAGGCGGATCCATGGTCTAGGGGGCGAGAGCTTGCCGGCGGCGTCCTACGGTATCCTCCCAAACCTGAAAAAAAGGCTATTTTTTGCCATTCGAGACGGATGGAGAAGTTTTGTCGTCTGTTTTGTGCAAACCAGCGGCCAAATGTTTTTTTATCACACGCCTGGTCAGCTCCCGCCACATGACACCGGCCATGGTGTGAAGACGGTGACCCTAGGGTGGGTCGGAGCCCCTAACGAGCGCACTCCGTTCAGAATTCATGACGCAATCATTGGTTTTGTTGATCGATGTCTGTCGAGTACTGGGAATCTCGCCGCTTCGAACCAAAGATCGGCCTGAGTTTTTCTCAAGCCGATGTTGGCCCAACATCGGCCCCAGATTTGCTTTTTTTGGGCTTTTCCAAAAGTTAGACCTATGCCAATGGTACAGCGAAGTTCAAAAGTTTTTTTTCAAATATATGGCTTTAAAAAAACAGCCGAAACTTTTCTCGTACCGCCGCTGTGGGAAAAAAAGAGAAAAAAGTTTGATTTTTTCTTTTTTTTCCCCCCAACGGCTGCAGGCGGCGCAATTTGTTTTTTCTGGTCGCAAATGGTCAACACGGTGATAGAAACCAGCTCGTGCGACGATCGACGCTCGATCTCGACATAGACTCAGCCCACGGCCAACCCGCTCGGGATCTGGCAAGGCCAACGAATATAGATGACGGCCTCGAAGATATCAGGTGGACCCATGGTCTAGGGAGCGAGAGCTTGCCGGCGGCGTCCTACGGTATCCTCCCAAACCTGAAAAAAAGACTATTTTTTGCCATTCGAGACGGATGGAGAAGTATTGTCTTCTGTTTTGTGCAAACCAGCGACCAAATGTTTTTTATCATACGCCTGGTCAGCTCCCGCCACGTGACACCGGCCATGGTGTGAAGACATTGACCCGAGGGTGGGTCGGAGCCCCTAACGAGCGCACTCCATTCAGAATTCATGACGCAATCGTTGGTTTTGTTGATCGATGTCTGTCGAAGACCCGGAATCTCGCCGCTTCGAACCAAAGATCGGCCTGAGTTTTTCTCAAGCCGATGTTGGCCCAACATCGGCCCCAGATTTGCTTTTTCTGGGCTTTTCCAACAGTTAGGAACTTTTTTGTTTTTTACGTGGCCCATAGGAAGCGTGTTCTGATTTTTTTTGGCGGATATCTTTGAAATTCAAACCTTTTATTGAAACTTCGC
This sequence comes from Nereocystis luetkeana, assembly GCA_031213475.1. Classification (NCBI taxonomy): domain Eukaryota; class Phaeophyceae; order Laminariales; family Laminariaceae; genus Nereocystis; species Nereocystis luetkeana. The sequence goes on along the minus strand of JARUPZ010000009.1, from coordinate 1,380,159 downwards.
TGTACCATTGGCATAGGTCTTAGGAACTTTTCTTTTTTTTTACGTGGCCCATAGGAAGCGTGTTCTGATTTTTTTTGGCGGGTATCTTTGAAATTCAAACTTTTTGTTGCAACTTCGCTGTACCATTGGCATAGGTCTAAGGCCGTTTCCTATGCGGTTCGATTTTTGAGCTTCAGATTTTGGCCCAATCGCATTTTCAGATGTGAAGTTGGCAAATCGAAACAGCCTTCCTATGCGGAAAAATCAGGTTTATTGTGTGTGTAGATATGAGCAAACGCCGAGACCAACTGCTGTTTTTGTGGTTTGGCGCCGCGAAGAGACGCGCTGGGTGCGCTGCACTGCGCGTAGGACCCAAGCGTCCGAGCCAAGGCTGACCATCTCTGGTCTGGCGGCGAAGAGACGTGGCGAGTGCGCTAGAGCCACCTGTCTTGGTATTTTGGGTTCCATGTTGTGACTGACTGCTGCTGCTGCTGTACAGCAGTGTACGTACAAGTACTCGTACGTATCCACGGAGAGGTGCGTGCCGAATGCGCTTCTCTTGGTCTCTAGGCCCGAGCCCGCGCCAGGCGACTGACGTCTGGCCACGGAGGGTCGTGCCGCCCGCCGCCCGAGCGTCGGGCGCGAAGCGACGCCGCTATACAGCTGTGTCACCTTCCAACTCATCGATCGTTCTGCTGCTGTTTACTGTCATGGATAACATCTTGAATTTAGAGAGCATGCCATTTTTCGATTTGAAAATCTGATGACCCAGGTCGTCGGATTTTGGGTCAAAAACTCAAAATCCGACGACTTGGGTCACATCGGATTCTCAAATCGAAAAAATTCCGGTCAGATTTTGCATATTTCGACTGCATAAGCAGGGTCATTCGTCTTTGAGATCGAAAAATACAAATCTGAAGCTCGAAATCGAACCGCATAGGAAACAGTAAAAAAAAAAAAAAAAAACGCAAACACTCTATTATTGCCCTTGAGTAAAGTTCAGCATAGGATATCCTATACCACATCACAGGGTACCTCGTACCTGGTAGGATTTAGTCTACGAGTAGCGCTCGCCGCTGAGCACGTTTTTCCTACGCATTAATAGCACCCCCCTCAATTTGGCCGCAAGTCTACTACTGCTTGTGCGTGGTCGCACCTCATACCTGTACTTCTTCTGTTGTTGAGTACGGCACCAAGTACGATACATCACATGTGATCCTGCTGCTGTGCGAGCAATATGAGATGCTTGAGATGCATATCAAAGAGTAACCGAACCTGCAAACTTCATACACTATGCGCAGGCTAAATATTGGTTACTCCTGCCGTAGACTACTGCAGTTGTATCATATCATACCAGGTACCTCATATCAGGTGACATGCTGCTGCTGTACCTTGGGCATGAAGAGGTTCCACAAGCCGAGAGAGCGAGCCTTCGACTTGAGGCTGGTCAGCACAGGCGGAATCTCTTTCCACCGAGACCCTATTCTGCCCTCGATTTCGTCCATCTCGAGAGCAAACACGGGCTCAGCTGGGATGCAGTCATTCTCCACGAAGTTCTCCAGGAGGGCCAGTCGCGCAGTCATGGTCTCACGCGACATTGGAGGCTGAAGGTAGTCGATGTTGTAGGTGGTACGTGGGAGATGCTGCAGTTCTGAACAGCTAAACCTGACAGTCTCGCGTGTGGCAGGGGGGGATAAGTGGAAAGTGTCGAGAAAAAACGCCTTCCAAGATCATACAGCACCTCTGTTTGACAAAAAAGATCACCGCAATGCATATGACCGCAATGGGAATGATATTGGATCACCAAAAACGACGAACGAGACGCCAAAGGGGGTATCAGTATCCTGCAGGACAGCACTCTATGGTAGAGGGGGTACGACCAGCCATGACATCACGCCGCGCGATGATCGATAGACAGCTCGCTGTCATAGCTACGGCCCGTCGGCAGGCGCTTCCTGCTGAAAACCGTTTGCTGAAGATCTTGTTGCGATCTTGGTCACGCACCACAAGAAGGGTATCCGCAGCCAGGGCCCGAGAGCGTGCCTGGCGCGCTGTGCGAAGCGAGCGCCTCCTGGGGAGTGCTGTCACAGCTTGGCACAGTTGGGCTCGGAAGAACCGTGCTAGTGACTCGGAGTGGGCTGCGCGAGTGGAGATAGTTCAAAAACGAAGGTACAGAGTATATATTTACCAATATGTTGCCGATCAATGTTGGCAACCTCGTTTTTCATCCCTCTCACAGTCCAAAAACGCGCACATGCTCGTATTTTATACGCAGCAACAGGGCCACGACATCTTCCCCCCAAAATCCGATGGGAGAAGACTCGTACGTACAGTATTGTATCGATGCTCGGCAGGAACGTATTTCGTACCAGTCTGATGCTAAATATAAGGCCGATTTGGAGGATGGTATTATTGTGTACTGCAGTGCGTATTGTGCGTACATTCGTGTCAGCGCGGTATTCGTACAAGTACTGTACCTAAAGTGTACCTGGTACCTGGTGCCTGGTACAACTGCAGTAGTTGTGAGCAACACTACTGTATTTAATACTACTGTGCTGGCCTACTGTACAATAATGTACAGCGTGCTCGACAAGCCGTAGCGGACAAAGCAGGAGCCGATGGCCAGCAGATATTACTCGGTACTGGAACGGGCACCCTGGCCGTTGTCACCAGTAGTAGTAGCAAGAGTGGGACAAAGCGCGAATTTTGGATTCCCTACAGCTTTGATCGTTCCAGGACGCACTCGTACTGTAAGTTGCGCCACTACTACTGATCGTAAGGCGTCTTGTTTACTCATATCCCCATCACTCATAAAAAACCCCGCCATCTCTTCGAGTTGACTCTGGATAGTACGTACTAGTAGCGCGTTCTACTTCTATATATATATCCCGACGCAGTACAAGTTTTCCTTGTCTGCGAAGGCGCATTCTTATCGGAGAGCTCTTTTTTAAAAAATTCCAAAGTTTGGAAATAATTGGAGATATGTATCGATATGCGGAGGCGTTCTGTCACTATTCGTGAAATTCTCCAGAAGCAAAAATATCAAGTTCGTTAACATTCCAATATTTGGAAAAAACAGGAAAACATGGAAGATTGAAAAATTGCACGAAAAAAATGTCGAAAATTTGGAAAAAAAGCTCTCCGATAAGAATGGCCCTAAGGCTCATTCTTATCGGAGAGCTCTTTTTCCAAAATTTCCAAAGTTTGGAAATAATTGGGGATATGTATCGATATACAGAGGCGTTCTGTCACTATTCGTGAAATTCTCCAGAAGCAAAAATATCAAGTTCGTTAGACCTATGCCAATGGAAACGCGAAGTTCAAAAGTTTTTTTTCAAATATATGGCTTTAACAAAACAGCCGAAAAAAATCTCGTACCGCCGCTGTGGGAAAAAAAGAGAAAAAAGCTTGATTTTTTCTTTTTTTTTCCCCAACGGCTGCAGGCGGCGCAATTTGTGTGTTTTCTGGTCGCAAATTGTCAACACGGTGATCGAAACCAGCTCGTGCGACGATCGACCCTCGATCTCCACATACATAGACTCAGCCCACGACCAACCCACTCGGTATCTGGCAAGCCCAACGAGTATAGATGACGGCCTCGAAGATATCAGGCGGATCCATGGTCTAGGGGGCGAGAGCTTGCCGGCGGCGTCGTACGGTATCCTCCCAAACCTGAAAAAAAGACTATTTTTTGCCATTCGAGACGGATGGAGAAGTATTGTCTTCTTTTTTGTGCAAACCAGCGGCCAGATGTTTTTTTATCACACGCCTGGTCAGCTCCCGCCACATGACACCGGCCATGGTGTGAAGACGGTGACCCTAGGGTGGGTCGGAGCCCCTAACGAGCGCACTCCGTTCAGAATTCGTGAGGCAATCGTTGGTTTTGTTGATCGATGTCTGTCGAGGACTCGGAATCTCGCCGCTTCGAACCAAAGATCGGCCTGAGTTTTTCTCAAGCCGATGTTGGCCCAACATCGGCCCCAGATTTGCTTTTTTCGGGCTTTTTTTTCCTAAAGTTAGGAACTTTTTTTTTTTTTAGGTGGCCCATAGAAAGCGTGTTCTGAAAATTTTTGGCGGGTATCTTTGAAATTCAAACTTTTTATTGCAACTTCGCTGTACCATTGGCATAGGTCTTAACATTCCAATATTTGGAAAAAAAAAGCAGGAAAATATGGAAGATTGAAAAAATGCGCGAAAAAAATGTCGAAAATTTGGAAAAAAAGCTCTCCGATAAGAATGGCCCTAAGCAGAAGCAGGCAAGAGAAGTTTGTACTCTGTCTGCCTACGTAGGGCTGAAACGCGGTATCCAAACTCCAAGTCGAAGATACGGTAGAGTTTCTCGCTGAGGATGTACCAATGATTTGCTTGTTTTGTTGAACCCTTTTAGGACTGCACTCGCGCTGTTGGCGATAAAGTACGTGGAACTTTTAATAGTATGGGTTCATTATCGTAATACTGTGGTCAAGAGTGACACAGATGGCGAGTGAGCTCGTGCGCAACCATCCTGAAACGATCAAGCTACTATAGGGAATCTTACTCTGCGACTCGTCCAAGTCTTGTCGGTGATGATCCCGGGCAGGACTCCCGTAGCAGGTTCGGGGTTGGATCTACTGGTCGGCGGCTTATGTCTTCCTTAGTCCGTCGCGGACGGTTTTGATCAGTATTTGGCATTTTGTTATTCAGCTCAAGGATCAGCAAGCAGCATAGCAAGCAGCATATATGAGTGGGTTCGTTCTTGTCGTGAGTTACTTACGTACCAGGTATATAGAGTTCAATAACCTTGAGTTTCGGTTCGAAAAGTAGCGCCGATAGTTGATCAAGACGGCCTCATCCCCTAGACTGCTATGTATGTACAATAGTTTAGACAACATGTCGAACTACAATTTGCCCGACGCGCTTAACGATGCAAGAGCCGGCGGTCAGCAGACAATACTCGGAACTACAGCAGGCATCTTGCCCGGCATAATCACCGGCAAGACTGGGAACGAGCGCGAAACTACAGTTACATGCGTACATGTCATAGCTTGGTCGTTTCTGGGCCCCCTCGTGAGACGTGCCACCACCACCGATCTTAGGCTCCCAGCACCATTAACCCTTATCCTCATCAAGAACATCAATACACTCCTCGAGTTGAGTGAAGGTAAAATATTTTAGCCATATATATCTCGACGGAGGACAAACTTATCTTGACTGCTTCTGGTCAAGAGAAGTTTGTCCTCAATCGGTGTTGGACTGAAACAATATCCACATTCATTCGAATCGAAGAGACCTGGTGGGATGTTTTCATAAGGGTGAGGGGATAAGGACATGCTCGGGCCCTTAGACCTTTTTACTACTGCAACAACTATCCCATACTCGACGTAACTATTACCCAGGTTAAGACAAGCAGTGGTGACACGGCTTGCGAGTGAGTTGGCCCACATCCGCCCAGGAACTGTACCTTGTGACTTAGCCCAGTCTTGCCGGGGATGACGCCGGGTAGGATACCCGTTGCAGTTCCCAGTATAAACTGCTGGCTGGTGACTCTCGTCTTCTTCGGGCCGTTGAGCACGATGTAGTTCAATCAGCATATTGATCGTCAACTAACCCAAAAATGATAAGCAGACTTGCGAAATAATGATGTGTTTCTTGTTAACCCCTTAGTGACTTAAACGCGACTAAAAAAGCGACTTAAAGTGACATAAAACTTACAAGCAGCTTCAGAGAAAAAAAGCGTCAAATCAAAAGCGACGATTGCAGCATCGGCGGCACGAAGCAGCCCGGGGTGGCGGGTTACGTAAGATATGTGCCCGCAGTGCCGCGAAGGGAGATTCACGACACGTGCACAGCGTGACGATACTGTACCTGCATTGTTGCGCGCTCTTCCAAGAAGGGATGCTAAGGCCGCCCTAGTATCGTATTCGAGTCGCTTTACTTTCATTCTGAAGGCCCTAAGTATCAGCCCAACGCACAACTCGATCCTTAAATTTCCGGATAGATTGGTAGACTACCAGGTATGTACTCAGTATTGTATACGAACAGTAAGCATACTTCGGATGACGTAAACAACATCAAATAAGTTGAACCGTGCGAGTATATAAAAATATTCCACAGCATCGGGAATAGACAGGCGTAGGCCTCGGGATGAGCACCACTTGAGTGTAGGCGCGGGACCAAACGCCGAACGAAGACTATGGTAAACATAGGGAAGAGGTTTACGTCCAGGCTTATTGAATAGTGATCCTGGGGATCGGGACGCAAGGAGCACAGGTTAGAAGAAGTTACGTTAGACAAAAACTATTAATATTGAAGTGTCGATTCGCACTGCATCGTCCGAGGGATCGTGTTGGTGGTAGGTATTTCTGTGTAGCACAGTCTAGCAGGGTATGTCGTATCGATTATTCTGGAAGGCGTGTAGAGCGTAAATGTGCATATCTTCTTTTCGCTTTGTACGTTACGGTTCGACCAATATGGTGTGAGTGGCTGCGTGGTTATCGCATTCAGCCTGCGCGGCCAACCAGTACGAAACTCTTGTACCAATACCGCCGACGTGCCCTCAACCATTTTCCGGCTGCAAAACATATCCAACTCTAACTTCAAGTGAAAAAAATTATCCCAAAAACGTGTGTGTAGTTCTGGCGAGAAAATAAATGAGAAATGCGATCGTACCAACCGTCTAGAATAGTACCAGGTAGGCTACAGCTCAGCAGTGGTGGGAGCGCGCCACGGTGAACGTAGTGAACAATAGAGCACGTACGTACGACTCCTTGTGACTGCGTCATCTGTCTTCTCCTGACACAGCCCCAGCAGGTCGCCTTTCTTTGTTTGGCCGATATTGCAATCGTTATTTTCGGACATCAGTTTTGAGCTTTCCCTCTCGCAAGTCCCACAAGGGTTTACATTACCGTAACCGATATTTCTCCTTTCAACCCACCCCGCAGATTATCTCGGGCGCTATTTTACTTCAAGACATCGTGCGCAAGGAACAAGCACAGAAGGCAGCTCAAACAAGCACTCCAAATCGTGAACAATATGTCGCAACGGCGACCAATGGAGCGTAAATGGTCTCGCTGGCAAGCGATCGTTCAAGAAGTGCGTGTTAAAGCCGTATTTTTTGCATGGGCTAAGTCCGGCCGACGGAAGCGACGGATCCGAATCGCGGCAGGAGTGCTCCACGCAAGCAAGGAAACGGCTGCGGTAGTGGGTGTCTGGAACACATGGCGCAGGATGGCAGGCGCGTCAAAACTGGCGAGGTTGTTAGAGGCGTGGGACGTGATCGGTCCAGCGCGTCAAGCGTTAGAAGTGATGCAAAGTAAGGCGAAGAAAGTGCGGGCGGAGCAATGGCGACGAGTTCAGCTACTGAGGTGCGTGCTCTGAGTACTGCTGCGTCGCGGTTGGAGTCGTACAAGTAGCATTTGACCAACCGTCATCGATGGACGAGGAACCCTCGCTCCCGAGAACTATATAGTCCGCGAAGACACGATAATTGTCTTTGTCGAATCGGCTCCTTTCTGTTTGCTTTAAACGTCGCTACTGTAGATCACTTCTCTGGCGTATCTATGGCGTATCTATGGCACCTGGAAGCGTTACAATTACAGCATCAACTTCATTGACCCTGACTCACAACTAACCTTAATCCTCGCCCAACCCTGGCTCAAAGGCCACCACCTACCCCTAGCCCTGACTCACTTGCCACCCACCCACAGGGATTACCTACCTGGTACCTATTAGTATATTTATCACCGTTAAATAAAGTGTGTATCTCGCTATTATTAGGAACTCGCGCTCGAGGATATTTGTGAATGTGGTCAACTGTGTGCGCTGGTGAAATTTATTAATCAGCAAACAGGAGAGTTTCGGTCAGACGGCACGAGTCTCCGACTTCACATTTTCTTTGGTGTTTCCGGCTCCATCTATAGCTTAAAAGGGACCCATACTTGTTTGGCTGCCGTGCAAATAGAAACTCACTATTGACTTTCGTATTAGAACACCCTTTGCACCCCCACGGCAAGACCCCAAACATGACACCTTTCCTCCTCGTTGTTCAACCAACCCGCTTTTTGATACTCGCGATTTCGTATTAGACGAGGACTACACTGTGGCTTTACGGTGGCAATGGCTAACCGGCGACAAATGAGAGCTTTCGCTTCTCATGCGCAGACCCACAGCCGGAAGCACGTTGTACGGCACGGCTTGAAGACTCTATGTCGGAACACAGCCGGAGCACTGTGGAGCCGAAAACGAGAGGAAAGCGCTACGAATTACTGCCGAAAGAGGACACTACGCAAGGGCCTCGACAGGCGAGTCACGTTACCGCAGCGGTAGTGCTGCTGCTGTTGGCCAGTAACCCTGTTCGAATCCCAATTTTAAAACATTCGACAAGCGATTCGTATTTATTGTGATAGTGCTACTGGTATGAACTTCCTTAGGAATTGCTCGCACAGTCCGGGGAAAAAACATTCGGAAATATGATCGGATCGATATGATCGGATCGTTCTTCACAGTGGAAAAAGGGTTCAACCGTTTTCATGGTCGAAAGCATACGACATTTTTACAATCTCGAAATTCGAATATATATTTTAAACAAACCCGCCCCGTGATGGGGAACCCTTAGGTTGATATTCAAACACGATGTGAACCTTTGCGATATTAGTATCTCATGAACCACTCAACACACAACATATTCTGGTGTTGTCAATGTTGTCGGTGTTGTCAGTGTTGTCAGTGTTGTCGGTGTTGTCAGTGTTGTCAATCCCCCCGCCCCTCCACCAACAGGGGAGGATTACTAAAATATCATAACGTACTGCGAGATTCGAGAGTCGAGTTGCGAGGTTCGAGAAGACTTAAATTGTGATTGAAACACATATTTGGAGTGTCTACGTACCATTACGGAGGACCATAGTAAAAATAGGACCAAATATTTTGTCAGAAAAAATAGCGAAATATATAGGTTTTTGTGTGCACCGTAGGTTCTATTTAATATGGTCCCCCGTTATATTACGAAGCCGCTCTCGGCTGGTCTGAGGCCTTAACTCCACGGAAGTGTCCACAGCAAGTGCATCTGTATACCAAGGAGCTGAGTGGGGTCCACGCTCCCCCCGGCACCCTGGTTACCGCATCGTGTCTCATTTCTACTGTAGTCGCCAGCATGTCCTAATCTGCCCAGCTCGGCGCATTACGTCAGAGTGAAATGCAAATCAAGCAAGCGTGAAACCCTGACACCTACTGTAGTCGCCAGCATGTCCTAATCTGCCCAGCTCGGCGCATTACGTCAGTGTGAAATGCAAATCAAGCAAGCGTGAAACCCTGACACTTTACATGGCCGTACTGACTCGCACGTACAGGTGGATGCTTCGGCCTCGCTCAAATCAAGCACTGCGTGAAAACTTAACTCTATATATGAGCGTGCTGACTCTTCTCATGTAGTACAAGTGGATGGTTCCGCGTCGTTAAAATCAAGCACAAAGTGAAACCTCAAGCACTACCGGAATATGTTATGGCGCGGACTCGTACCATACAGGTGGATGCTCCGGCATCGATTGAACCTGCTCCTCGCGGTTTTCCGACGTCGTTTCGAAACAACTAGGCTTTCGGCAAGCATCGAGGAATGGGCTAGGAAAACAGGTCAGTCATTAATGGGTCACTCTATTGCTTGCTCCTAGGATGTTGCTATATAGTTGTCCTTGACATAAGCGTGCCCTGCGCTGCACAGGCTTCTCAATGTGACGGTACGGTTTCGAAGACGCCTGCATCTTGACGATAGGGGTTCCAACTAGTGTGGCACTTTTTGGCCTAAACAATTCTACCTGGGTTCAAGCCTCAAATGATACACTCCCTTTGTGACCAAAATATCCCTGGCTGACTTCAGTCCTCTAGTAAGCAACTACCTTTTGTGGCCGAAACATTTCCGGCTGACTGTGGCCGAAGCATTTCCGGCTGACTTCAAATCATTAACTAATAAAGTACACACCTAATATCGTTGTGAAGCCGTTTGTGTTCTACTATATTATGCGTTCCATGCCTGCTTCATAGACCGTGGGGTTGTTCATTTCGTTGAGCGCACACTTTTTCTCCAAATGAATTTTTCGGCGAGATGTAGAGGTCAGTTTCTCGGAGTGCCTCACAAAAAATGGGTGGTGCCCCTACCACAGCACACGTCTCACACCAGACAATTACGTCATACCAGTCAACACCTGACACCAGGTAGGAAGGAGATTTGCCTGTAATGTTCCGAGAATGTTGCACGTTGCCCGTGACATGAAAAGCATCCGTCGTACATCACAGCCTCCCTGATCGCGATGGGTGATTGCGACGATTGCTTGCACTAACGTTTTGAATGAAAAGAGCTATTATAGCAAGTTTCGCGCGACGGCAGTCAAGTCGTGAGGATGTGACTTGCTTCAAGTGGGTGGGCAAAATGGGCCATAGTTGGAGACACGGGATATTTCGACATGCATAGAGAAACGGATTATATCGAGCGAACCCTCAGAGAGCAAAACGCAACCCTTGTTTTTCTTGCGGGGTGGTATCTATCTCATTATCCACTATCAATCTACATTTTATCGCCGCCGTGTTTGGCCGGTCAACCATTGGCCTCGATTACTCCACAGACGGTTCGTTATTCCCACCGGCGTATGTCATCTGACCCTCTGACCATCTGACCATCTGGCCATCTGACCATTTGGCAGCTTTATCCAGGGCAGCACGGATGCTTGGAGAGAGAACAAAACGCCATGCCCTTGCTTCGTGCATGGGACGGTTGGAGGAGACTGCTGCGTGCAGGAGGGCTAGCCGCCAGTCATCGGCGGCTGCTACCGCCAAATGGAGGTGAGGAGGGATGGGTATATCAACGAAAGAGGGTAAAACTTCTGGAGTTGATGGCTTTACGTGGGATATTCCGACCAAACGATTTCGAGCTACGCATAAAAAACTTAAAATACACCTGATCTGGCCGAGTACCCGAAGGAATATCCCGGTACCTCTTCGATGTCTCGATGTCGCGTTTTGTGTACATCGTCCGCATTACCCCGTGTGGTAGATTGAGGGTGTACTATCAATAGGGCGTGCTGTTTTCCCTTGTGGGACCCATGAAGCTTGACTGTCTTGATTAGAGTATACCAGCCAAAAAGACAACGAGTGCGGTCCAATGCAGTGTCTACTGTATAGGACCGAGTACTACCATGCTGTGCGCATTTCTTACAGCTGCAGCAACCCCTTCTATTGCAGCGGAGAGTAGGACAAATTGTCTCCCCCAGCAGTTCCAACAGCCGGGATGGCCTCGTGTGGCGGATACTGTAATCATCACACGTAAGCTTTTGACATGTTTTCCCTCTATACAAAAGTCAAGTGAACCGCCAAAGGCGTTTACTACAGTAGAAACACGACAAGCCGTGTGCCACTGACTACCCTGACTGCCCTGACTGCCAATGTGCTGGGTCGCCATCGCGCGCAACCCACTCTCACCTGCCACCGACGCGTGTGCTCCGAACAGACGCTCCCGCCTCGGGCAAGGATTGATGTGCTGGCGCAGCCGGGGGCGTGCTACTCAGCGGCAGCAACGATTCCAGGGTGCCGCCTCGGCGTTTCGTCGGCTTAGCTCCCTCCGTCGAGGGCTGACGTGCCTCTTAGCTTTCACAGAACAGCAGACTCGGGCACTTGGTATCATCCGGGCGAAAAATACTGCCCGTCAGGCGGCCGCGATCGCGCGATGGAGAGAGGTGAGCGGAAAAGGCCCGCTGAGTGCTGTTGTTACATCATGCACGTACCGGGTTGTATCATTGACATTGACGTTGATTTCCGTCAATTGGTCGTGGTCAAACACGGATGTTTTTTGGTAGCTATCTTCGTTGTGTATCGTATGCCTCGATGTTTTCTACTTTTCCTGGGTTTACATGTTTTCCCGCTCCATTTACAGTAGGCGCATTGGAGCCTAGTCTTGTTACCACAGACGATGTCATGACATGAGCTGATGTGACAACCATCGCAGCAACATGGACATGAACATATGTTATAACCATTTGTGCCCATCCGGACAGTGCGTCGGGAATACTAAAATATGTCATACGTATAAAACAAATCGAGTTTCCAAGCGCTTCGGTTGTGTGGCCGAAACGAAGGGTCAGGCATAATAAGGACGTCTTGGCCGCTATATACTTTATTTAGAGGGCAGCCCATCAGCCGTTTGTTGGTTTACAGTGCTAACAAATTTGCGCATCTCCTCAAAACTCGCAGTTGTCTTGACTTCCAACCGCCTCCTCAAAGGTTGTCAGGGAGTTCCGTGCCAACTGCAAAGCAACGTCATCGAATCAGGCCAGGGGCTTATCCCTCGCCGTTTCGGCGTGGCGAGTGGGCGCTTCGCGGTTCAAAGGCCAGCGCGACCTGGCGTGGGCGGCTGATGCTCATCTTCGTCGCCGGTTTGGTTTATTATCGTTCAAGCTTTGGCGGAGCAGAGTCGATCGTGCGATTGGCGCGGAAGCAACCACCCAGCGGTTTCAGGTGGCCACACACGAAGTATGTACTATTAATAGCACACCCGTGGGACATATTCGACCACTGTACATACAGATCACTTGGGAAAAATTCACGCGATCATCTGTAGGGTGTGCATGATCTTATATACATATTCCTAACCAGGTGATCTGTACGATCTAAGATAGCCAGATAGAGACCTGCTCGACGTGGGTAATACCTGGTAGTATAATATATACATTACATATATATAAATATATTATACTACACTGCTACTGTACTGCTGTGGTAGAAGTTCATGGTACGCAATCAATCAATTGACGCTGTTGCAATTTCTTGGTTCGCTTCCGGGCACGCTTTCCACCACCCTCCGGCGCTCTTACAAATAAATGGCACAAATAACGCTCCTTCTTGATTGTTGGTTCGTCATTCTAGGTTATGTTTTCTGTATAAACATTCTAGGTTATGTTTTCTGTATGAATAGTATGAATATCAATACCGGTAGGCCGTCGTGGGCACAACCACTTTTCTATGCAACTTGTTTTTGGTGGGCACGCATGCGTTTTCTCCGATTACATATTGCCGCCACTAGTGTTTAATATTGTTATCTCACTCCAAATATTACCATCGCTATTCATTTTTGTTTCTCCTCTTCAAATTTCACCACTCATATTGAATAGTTCTTTTCTCTTAAATTTTCGTGTTCCGCTTTTCTGTGGCCACTTCTCAGCGTCAGCGCAAGCTCAGACTTGGCCTGTCGGGGATACGTCGCTGCTCTGAAAAGCGGGGCTTGGCTCGGCTGGCGACCTGGCGAGCCCAAGTTTGGGCGGGAGCATTCCGCGCGACGTACGCATTGAGAAAGTGGCGAAACCTCGCAGAGAGCACGGGGGACCTCGAAGCCTCGTTCCGAATCGCGAAAAGCCGTCGTCTCAACAGCGAGATTGCGCATCGCCGCTGCTCCTCGCCTCTCGCAAAACGCGCTCTCGGGGCTTTGCGTGGCCATGCACGGGATAGACAGCTCAAGAGGCGTTTGCTGAAAGATTGGTTGGGTCATACAAAGATCTTGGTTCGGACAAGGAAGCAGGTGAGTATTTTGATGGGCGTGTGGGTGGGTGGGTATTTGGATGGGTGTGTGTGGGTGTGTGGGTGTGTGTGGGTGAGTTGATGGATGGGTAGCTATGTGGGTGTGTGGGGGGGCTTTTGACGACAGCAGTGCCGATCGCGGGTTGACTTTTTGTGCTTACTTTGATCGAGAAGGTGGAACCCGGAAAATTCTAGCCAAGCCAGATGCTTACAGCACGTACCGATTTGGGGAGATCAAGTCCTTTACTCCTGGCATATTAGTATCCCCTCAGAATGTTCTGTTCAAACTGAAACTGTGGTCAATAGGCCCTTTTCGTGGCATGCCCCGCTATACTAATATTACTACTACCAATAGTTAGATTGTCGATTCATGGAATGCCAGGTACGCCTAAGCAAGGCAGGCATGTACGTTTTCAACCCTCTTGTCACCTGTGCTCAAACATCAGTGAAGGCACAATCGTGGAGGCATTATTGCGCGCAAGTCGCTACTATAACGGTGTGTGGGGCGGCAAGCTGCTCATGCATATTCAAACCATACGCAGGATCAGTCGTTTTCCGCGCTAGCCACTGCTACTGTTTGCGAGGAGGCAACCTTCTCATATTTACGCCATGTGCATACATACTTTTTTTACTGCAGGCTCAATTATTTCGTGTTCGCTCTGGACTACGAGCTCTTCGCTCCTGGGCAAAGTTGTCCCCGTACCTGCGACACCGCCGGTTGTTGGTGTTGAACCACTCTACCCGCAGGGTGACGCAATCCATCTTCTCGGCATGGAAAAGTGCCGTATTTCCGCTTGGACTTCGGGGGCAGTGGGCCCCAAGGGTGCGCGCGCGTCGCGATGGAAAGGCCGCGCAGGATGAAGGGATCCGATTACGATTACCGAAGACAAGCAAGACTATCAATGCTGCAAGCTCGGGAGAAGTGGAATATCTCGGACTGATCGAGGCGACTCCCAAGAGCGACCAAGGCGGGAGGAGTCCATTGAAAGATGCCACTAACGAGCAAGCCGATAAAATTTCGTTGAACCATGATTCGCTGGTTTTGCTGCGGCTTCCCATGGTCGGGAAGCGCATGCGCCGCGTGCTCCATGCGTGGAGGAAGCTAGCGAAGAAGGGGAAACGCCTCAACTACATTCGGGACATGTTGCCGCAAAAGGTGAGTGTGTGTCGAGTGTCGAGTGTCGAGTGCAAGTTCCGTCGCAGTTCAGAAATGCGCAAAGTATAGCCTGAACTACAGTATACCATGTAGAATACCTGGTAGTCATCAGTGCTTTGACAGCCCTGCCGCCTCAAGCCTTTACAAGACAGAAGCAGCTCTCGCTACGGATTCGCGCTGGTGTGCTAAAGCCTACTCGTATTTCAAAAATGAAGAAAAAGCATATCGTACTGCCGCCACTTGTACGCGCTGGTGGAAGACGTGCGTTCGTCGCCGTTGGAAAAAAAACAGTGCTACGATAGGGATAGCATTTCTGAGTGTGACTTTTGACCCTACCATTTGTGACTGCCTTGGCTCCTTAGGGGCACTGAGAGACTACCCAATAAGGCATGCCTTATCGTCAGAACGCCATTTGTTTGTTACATTAGGTCATAAGGCATGCTATGTATACCTAGGCCGGGTATGTAACACTTTCTTGTTTTCTCAAAGTCAATTTCTCGATGAAGAATAGAGCTCCTATACTACAGCTGTACTCAAGTAAGGATCTCCAGGACGTTGTAGGTGCACTCCTACCATAGGAAGTGTCAGACCTTCACTCCGACTGAGATCTAGTCCGGCCTCAGATTTACGTCTTCTCTCAGTCAAATAGTAAGGCATGCTCTGTACTTTACGTAGGCGGTTGTGTAGAACAGCAGGTCGCTTCGCTCGGAATTTATCGGTAAACCAATCGACAAAAAAAACTAAATGAACTGAAGCGAAGTTAACCGAATCGCCACCCTTCGCCTGTTGCTTTTCCGCAGATGGGCCACGTATTTCCTGGCCCACCGCATGTTCTTTTCAAGGCGACGAACAGCGCCCTCCAAAACCTTCACTGCGGGGTGGGACAAGCCAACTACAATCAGAGGACGGTGGTCACGCTAAGATCAGAAAAAGGAAAAGACCACGGTTGTCCTAAGATTCCGAACAATGCCCGCGAGGTGGATTCAGGGGCGCTTCGACGAACAGGGTGCGGTCAAGGCCGCGACAAGGTGGTGGAGAGCTCGGCTCCCATAAACCCCGGGCGACGAAGCGGCGGAGGAAGATGTCGAGGCGATCGTAGTGCTGACTTTTTAGTCGACGCCGTTGGAGAAGGTTCAGGACAGCCGTCTGGAGGCTCCTACCTTGCGCGGTATTTGTTGAGATCACCGAACAATAACGCGCCGCCCGTAAATCCTTGAGTTCGATGCAAATCGTGTTCGGGCGCTTACAGCGGCTAGAACATTGCAAGTCCTTGAGTTGGATAGCAATATCGTCTTCTGGCACCTACAGGGCGTTTAGAACATGCCTGTAAGTTCTTGGGTCCGATGTAATATAGCCTTCCGGAGCATGAAACAGCTCGGTCACACTCGCTGTACTGTATTGCTTCATTGCATTCTTGTCGCAGTAAGAGAAAGTGCCGCATTCATTTGTAGCCAGTACAGTAAATATACGGGTGTCTGAAAAGCACAGCTTGAGCCACAGGCATTTTTAGGCCCCCTTTAAGTTCTCCTAAAAAAATTACACTCATCGCATAGACCCCGATCTAGCCAGTCTAGATCCTACACATGGCCGGCCGATGTGAGATGTTGAACGAGAGCTGTATCAGACAGACCCCACCCGACGAACACAAAAAATAGCCCTGCCCTCCTTATCCAACCCGGCAAACATTATCAATGTCGTGCAGATCATATACACCAGAGATCTACCCGCCCCGAAATATCTAGATCGCGAACTAAGGCTCTGATCTCATCTGCCCGATGGATGGAATTTTAATGTACCTGTTTTCAGCCAATAACAACGCTGTGGAGAGAGAGCGTCTTCATCCACCGCAAACGGGACACGCGGGTCCTCTATGTAAATCAGAAACTCGTCTCCGGCGTGCATCGCTGACGCGTTTTTGCGCTACCGTAGAGTAGTCCACGTATTCTAACGGTGCCCCCAACGCTTCCGCCCAAGCCTGGCGATCTGCGCCAGGCACAACGGGTACGCTTTCCTTTAGTGCGAAAGGTGGTTTTATTTCGACGAGTTTTTTCACCACGGTTGCGTCGTTGCCCGGTGGGACCGTATCCTCCCGATGCTGAGATTGTGGGTGTGCTGCTTGTCGGTGTTGGTCATCTGTAGCGAGTTCTCCTTCCTCGGTGATGGCTTCCTCCTCGCCATCATCGTCATGGTCCCATCTTCCACCCAGTAGTTCAGACCGCTGTGTTGATAGTGTAGCACTTGCCGCAGTCAGACCTTGGCTGAAGTGTGCATGATAAAATAAACAAGTTGGCCCGAGCAAAACGTCCAGGGTGTTTGAAGTTCGAAGATGTTTCTGTAGGGGGGAGCGTCTGACCTTTCCTTACGCATCGCAGCCCGCATTGCTCTGTAAATGAAAGTTATGAGGATGAAAGCTATGTATTATATGAAAGAAATGTATGATACCTGGTAGAAGGATTTGGATGCCACGATGACACCGTGTCTGAAAATCCAACACGACGGCCGAGCGCACGTCCGGTCGATACTATGACATGATAATATGATGAAATGCTGGCTTGTGAGATGGGGCACGGCTTCCCCTTGCTTGGAACATGAAGGTACGTGCGTATCGTAGCCAGCCGGGAAAACTACATACAAAGTTGTTGAGCTGCTAACACATCTACGGTTGGCAGACTTTCTCGATGAAACGTGCTGGGCAGAAATTGTCGTATGACATGGCCGATGAGAAGGGCACTACGATTCATGATGGAATACTGCCCTTCTGGCAGTAGACGCCTATGTATAGGAGGTGCACGGGAGATGCATTACCCATGACACACTGCTGTAAACCAGAAGTATGAAAGTTGAGTTGACGGGCAAGATCATGAGTCGCGAGAGAGAGAGTCGGCTGTGGTGAAGTACTTTGTCACGTTGATCTCGTACAAGTGTCTCACCTATATCCCCGCTTACACGCGTTGAAAACAGCCGGGTACGGTATATGCCCCGATACATCTTGGCAGGCGCTGTGCGTGAGACGCTCAATCCAAGGACGTATATCATCATCGCTATCATCGCTGGCGAACCTGAAGCGGCCGAATAGTGCGACACACCAACGGCTGTTAGTACTCATGGTATGATAGCGTGGCCGCGGGCGCCTAGATGATGGAATTTACGCTCGTGTGCTCAAATGATCCAGAAACTACCTCGTATAGTAGGTGCCACGACATGTCAACCTTTTTTAATTCTCCTCCCCATCCACATGTAATCTTCGCTCTTTTTCTCCTTCTCCCTCCCTACCCGTAACTCAGATCCGGGCCACATAGCAGGCTCTTCTCCCACCTCCCCATTGAGTTACTTGCCTTGTTACCCTTTTTATCGCGAGAATGATACAGAGTTGTTCCCTTGTCGACTCGCGTCAAATTTTGCGTAGACACGCCAGGCGTTTTCTGCCGTCAGTTTGGCTCAAAATAAAAAACCCCATAACATGTCAAGGTGCTTACAGTAAAAATATATCCTCGCGCTCAGGGAATACACCCAGGCATGTAAGAACGACAATGTTTCAAATGCAACAGAATGCAAGACTAACAGGGTGCGTAGACCAGCCAACGTGCTCAGCGTGCTCAAGTTTTTACGGGCATAGGCCCAGAAAAGGTCTCCAGGGAAGCCAGTGAAGCAGGAGAATCTCCACAAGGAGCAAATCCTATATACGTACGTGCGCAACCCTGCGGACCCGAAGGTACGTATCTTTATCTATCTGTACTTGAGCACGATTTATGTGGCAAAAAAAACTATATACGTAATCTGACGTAATCAATCAAACTTTTATGGTACAGTATAGCACTATTAATACCTCGTACTGCTGTACCTGGCATGTACGAGTACAGTTATTAATGGTGGTACAGCTGTAATAAACTGGTGTACCACCACAGCCCCCCGATCCACGGCGAGGGCAGGAACCAAAATGCTCACGGGCGGCGCGCCCGTGAGGCCACACTGATCCAAGTAACTATGCACGACATACAATCAGTGATGTGTACTGGCCCACGGTCTGTTACGAGGCTTATGGTTTACGGGCTACTTTCCCTCTTGAATATCTACGAACTGTAGTACTCACGGGCGCGCCGCCCGTGAGCATTTTGGTTCCTGTCCTCGCCGTAGATCGGGGGCTGTGGTGATAAACCAGTTTATTACAGCTGTACCACTATGGAATGTAGATAGATGCGGAGTAGGAAGCGTGGCGTATAGATACATAGTAGGTAAAGTATCTCGGTAAATGGTGGGGGTGCAAGTGAGTACTCGTACACGCAGGGAAGGAGAATTGGTCCGATGAAGTTAGTGGTATTCGATGAATTATGTCAGCTTTTTTTCATTTTGAAAGAATAACGCCCTGCACATTGTCAGAAGAAGGCAAATAATTAAAAAAAAAAAAAAAATGTACTCGTACATGCCAGGTACAACAGCAGTACGAGGTATTAATAGTGCTATTATACTGCTGTACCATAAAAGTTTGATTTAATACGTACCTGGTATATAGTTTTTTCGCCAAATCGTGTTCGTCTACAGCCAAGATCCTCACCTATAGCACAGCTGAGAACAGGCGAAGTCGTGCCCTTCTCGAAACTTGCGAGTGCACATCCGTCCCATCTTTGGATAGGGCAAGGCGCGAGAGAACGCCTTGCAAGCCATAGCTGATTCGTCATACCCTTCAATCACTGCGCCAGCTGAAAGACGGCAAACATATTTACATGCGGCTTCTTCACTTGTTGTCCCTCCATCCTCCACAACGACAGCAGCAGCAACGGTTGTTGTCGTTGCGCCACACGAACGTCCAAAACAAACAAGCAATAATGATGCCACGGAAATCAACGCAACGGACATCTATTTATCCGTCGGTCCGAACAGGCATCTATCTGTCTGTAGACTCTCGTGCACGCTCCCCCGCACAAGTCTCTGTTCCCCTCGCCTCGTAAGCAACCTATGATACCAGTGCACACACGTACGTACAGCTGTGAAACCGAAACGGAGCACAAGATCTTCAGCTAAAGATCTTTTTTACTCGCGATCTTTTAACGATCTATGATCTCACAACTTTGAATCTACTACAAAAAATACGCCTCGTAGGCCACAGAAATTCCGAATCTACGAGACTGTAGATTGTTGGTTGAACGTAAAACAAAAAGCAAAGTCACCCTATACAACTGTAGTCATCTAGCTGTGTATAGCTGAAAAGGGCATGTAGCTGTCTGTAAGCAGCTATTTATAGCTGCACAGCTTCTCGTAACAGTAGCTGTCTGCAGACAGCTACAGGTAGCTGCGCAGCTTCTCAAACCAATAGCTGTCTGCAGACAGCTAGCTGCGCAGCTACTCGGAACAATATTGTGTCTGCAGGTAGCTAGCTGCGAAGCTTCTCAGTTCTATTAATAGGAGCAATATGATAGCTCAAGCTGTCTGCAGGCAGCCAGATGCTGCGCAGCTTCTCAAAACAATACCACCGGTCTGTAGACAGTTAGCTGCGCAGCTTCTCAGAACAATAGCCGTCTGTGGACAGCTAGCTGCGCAGCTTCTCGGCAGACTGCTATTCCAGCTTCTCGGAAAACTATTCACGGGGTGCCATAGTAAATAGGACTGAATATCGTATGTAAAAATATCCAAATATATAGGTTTTTGTCTTCACCGTAGGTCCTGTTTTAAGTCCCCCGAAATAGCTGCGTCTACGAGTTGTTTCGTTGGGATCGTTGATTTGACCGCTTCAGATTCATAACAGAGCACAGCTATATTACGCGGCTTCCCAAAACGGTAGCTGTCTGCACGCAGCTATTAATAGCTGCGTAGCTTCTCGAAACAGTAGTAGCTGTCTGCCAGACAGCTGACCGCTATCGTAATTGTACAGGGTGTTAAGTTGTGTGAGTGGGGCAAGCTTTGCTGGCGCCGATCGAGGGATACGCGACAGATAATACGATGGCCGCTCGCCGAGGCTCGAATGGGTTTCTGATGGCTGGCCTTCCTTTGGTGACGTTCATCATCGGTGGATCGTACATGCTGTCGGAGGTGAGTGTTTTTCTGCTAAAATCGATTCCCGACGTTCTTTATTTACACCGTCCACCTCTCGTGTGTATACACAGAAGTCCATGTTGATGTTACGTCAGAAGGCTGTGCTGTGTAGTTGTGTGATCGTGTTATCGCAGCTGGTAGTGAACCAGACCGGGAGGGTACAGCAGTGCTTGAAGCAGCTGAATCGCAGTTGAGACGCCTCGTGCTTTATTTACCCCGCTGTTTGTTCTGGCTTCACATAATGCTTTTTATAGAAATATGGAAATACCTTTGTGATGGTATATCAGGCACCTCAGGGCTCAGGGCCTCCACCTGGCATTACCAGTAGATATACAGTACTGGTATGTAGTATTAATAGACAATAGAGCATTAGAGGCAGCGCAGCGCACGAAAGAGCAGTGATGCAAAGGTCATCAGAGCACCAGTACGAGCGAGTAGCAGTCATTTCGGCTTTTGGTACCCTTGGGACCTTGTGAGCACTTATATACCCTGGTAGTCAAGTGAGCTCCTTGTACCCTTGGGACTAGAAAGTACTCAGTCATTTCAGGTCTTGTTTTACTTGGACTATTATATCGAGTACTCCGCTCCTGGTACCCTTGCGTGTCGCTTTTCACTCAGTCCTTTTATTTAGCTCAAATACTACTATTAATAACTGCTGTACTACTCTACTTTGGTTGTTTCGTCCTGCCGCAGTCTATATCGATGTACTGCTGTATCCTGTAGCTTAGCACGTACCAGGTAGACCAATATGGGATACTCGTACAACTGGAACTGATATTAGTAATAGCAATAGAGTCGCAAACACTCTACCTGGTATTAATAATAAACTCTAACGTTCGTAAAGGTTGACCAATCACGAACCTTGTACACTCGCCACAGCATAATATGAGCTCGCGTTATCACCAGACTGCAGAAGGAAATGGTACGAGTACGAGTAAATGAGTGCAGTGAGCGAAAAGTCCGGGTGTCGAGTTTCAATCAAGTAAAAGAGTTTACTGTGGTGGTATTGCTGTATCTGTCCTGAGGCGGCAACTATTTAGTAAAAATAATACTGGTACGTACGTATTACGGACATGTGTCCTTCGACGAGCGGAGCCACAAACTAGCCACCTTAGCGGTGGAAAACTTTGGGCGCCTCGGGGTAGAGGGCAGCAACTTCATCGACCAACTGGCAGCTAGCGTCGTGGGGGGGAGGGATGGTGGGTCGATGGCAAGGAAGGGGGTAGTGAATGAACGCCTGCTCCTAATCGTCTCGGTGACCACCCAGGTCGCCGTTTCGAGGAGGGTGTCGCGGTTCAAGCTCCAGCTCAGGAACCGCCAAGAAAGAAGAACGAACAGGGGGGGGGGGGGGGGCGACAGACCCACACCGATGGCGTTGGGATGGAGCTTGGATGCAGCTTAGGATTTAAGAATAGAACGTAATGAGAAGGAAGGAGCAAGGACAGCAAATGGAGTAGACAAGCCGAAAGTTGGTACAGAATGGAGGTAGACTGTAGACGTGGTGCGTGGGTTTCCTTTTGGTTCCGAGGTTTTTCTCTTTCCGGAAAGTTATGAGTGATGAATGTTGAAGATCATGCTGCAATTTGTCGGATGGCAAGAGAAATAATAATTAATACTCGTGCTGGCTACTATAATATTAATATTACGGACCATATTAAATAAAACCTACGGTAATATAAAAACCAATATATATAATATCTGTTTTTTACTACCAGGTATTAATAACAATATTTGGTCCTATTTACTATGGCCCCCCGTAATACTCGTAGCTGGTAGGATAGGGGACGCGAACCAATGAATCGAAGCAAGCGATCAACTGTCAAGGGTTGTTGCCTTTGGACCGACTTTTGCAAACGTACATATACTTATACCATACCAACGGCAATCCGCAGCCAGACAAATTCTGCGAGTTGACAAAAGTCCGCATTACCATTGAAATGTATCCGCTTGGACCTGCGAGAAACGCTAAAGTGATTGATTGAGGTATAATACATGAATTCACACACCACATCGAGCGCGCGTATGACTACGTGACAAGAAATACCAGGTACTTCTCGAGGAACAACTGGTACCATGTGCGCTACCGGTATGTAATGTGGTTGCCCATCTCATCTACCCGGTATAATATGGTATAGCATACTATTAATAATAATATACTGCTGTATACCTCTGCCACCGTCTTCGGGCGTCTGTGCTGCGCTATGCTGTGCTGGGCGTGAGCTCCTTCCCGATCACCATCTCGTCGTAGCTTCGTAACTTCTATGCCACACGCACGAACTGTATTTCCGTTCCAGCGGCCGCAAGATCAATAAGATCAAGATTGTCCCAAAATGTTGTACTAATATGGCAGCCATTAGTAGCTCTCCAGCTTGCCAAAGCAAACGAGTAAGCACCTTTCAACAAATTATAACAATATTGTGGGAATTGTACATAGAACATTCATAATAGTGCTACTGAGCATTGATCACAAACATAAGGAAGATGCGTACGTAGGCATTTCCATAGCAGATCACACTACTCATGGCTGACTTCTTGCGTTTCGTCCTTCCGTTGACGTATACCTGGTATATCTGCTGGTCAGTTTGTTTCTGGACAAGTACATGTGAAGGACGTCCGCAAACGAAGCAAAAGCCTGCGGGAGTTCGATCTTGACGAGGTGAGATATTCCATCAACATCTCGCCATATCTGCCACCAGGTGGTATTATTAATACCCTGGTATTAATAGTAATGTTACCGGATCAGCCGCAGCAGCAGTCCGTATCGAGCGACGTTTTGTGAGGGTGTTAATAAAAGTCTTGCTACCATAACATACGTCACACGGATAATGTACATGATCGGTAACACATTAGCATTACCAGTTATGTTGATGTGTCAGCTATCGATAACACATCAGCATTACCGGTACCAGTTATGTTGATGTGTCTCGTATACAATGTATACAGTACTGTAGTGACACAAGTTACCAGATAACGTGCACCCCCAATCTAGCATCAACAATATGTTACTGCCATGTTGGCTCGTACGTGCGAGCGTGCAGATTACGTGATAGATGGATAACGTACTGTGTTATCTATGATGGATGCGTACCGGCGGGGTTTCCAGAAAAAAATGAGGCGTTGTTTTTGCGGGGAGGGCCTAAATATCCCCTGTTTTGGGGTATTGAAATATGGAGGCGTTTTTTCACTGGGGATGTCATTCTATCCTCCCCCTTGGGGATATTTTTGTAGGTAATCCCATACTGGGATGTCGGCGAAATTGGATAACACGGCTACGTTATGTTACTCCCACCCGCCGCTATACCACTAACACAGGTACTTAGTAACTTAGACCCGGATTGTTTTTTATGGCAACACGGTAACGGAATGTTACCGTGAGATTTTTACTGACGGTAACATCGTAACATGATATTAGAGAGACCTCCGCATTCAGGCTAAGAGCCTAACATAATGCTAGGTATGGGCTGGCAAAGACTGTGACGTATCTAACGTAGGTTAAGTGTTACGTTATCCGAGCCTAAGGCAATCATATGGGGGGTCCAGATAACGTAGTGTTAGTAGTGCTGGCGAACATGGCAACGTTTTGTTAGGGTGTTATGTATAACACTTTTCCTAAGGGTAACACTATGTTACAAAGCAGTAGTGTGCTATGTCTAACGCTGCGTCGACAGTAACATTATGTCATCGTGTTAGTAAATATGCGGATATCAATCTGGGCATGTTAAAGTGATAAGGTAAGTGTTTGGTCAAAGCGTAACACTGTGTTACAGTGTTAGTTCAAGGACTGATCACGGCATAACATATTGTTGCTGTACCAGAGCTGGACGAGATCGAACAGCAACATAACGTTAAGGCTTGTGCACGTTCGTGGGTTTCCAGTTAACACTGTGTTACCGCGTTACCGCGAGCGCTCCTCCAGTGCTAACACTATGTTAGTACGTTACCTCGTCCCTGTGTTAGGCCCCATAACGTAGGTAAGTGTTATCAGAGTGTTACGTTATACGAGGTGTGATTTTATAGTCATACTTCGTACATCAAGTAGAGTATTGTTTGGTTGTACGTTTGTTAGTACGTTCAACTTTATTTTTCATCGTTGGCTCCATCCAACGTGGAGGTATGATATGCCTGGCGCACCAGCGTCGCCACTGTACTGCCGGTTGACAACAGCACTGCACCTACTGCTGTAGTGTTGTACATACATCATACCAACATATGCAATGGCTTACCTCTTGTACTGCACCTCTACTGATATGCTGTACCTCGTACGTACATCTTTTGAGTACTGTGTTTTGTACCCTTCCGTCCCCTTGTGTACTGTACTACTGTCCTACTGTTCTACTTTGTACTTTGTACCCTTCCGTACGCTGTACCAGTATTTAATTACTGCTGTATACCATGGTATGTACGTACCCTCTTCTGTGCTGCTGTATACACACTACACTGCTGTACACCGTGCATCATTACTGCTGTACACCATGCATCACTACTGCTGTTGTACCCGGCTTGTTCTCGGCGCTCGTACGTTCCAGGAGCACGCGAACATAATGAAGGATTTCAAGGAGGACTTCGAGATAAAGAGAGTACCCAGACCTGAGGAGTAGAGGTGGAGGGATCCATTGACAATATCCATCTTATAGCACCAGATTCTGCTGAATTAAAAAACACGTTCCGCTTCGGCAGAATTCGTGCGTTTAGTTACGCTCGTGTATACAGTCCGTTTTATGTCTCGTACCTACAGTGCAAGACAAATGTTTCTGTAGACGTGTTGAATGAAGATTTGTTATTTGTACGTGGCGCATTGAATCCTTGTCAGCGGGCGGGCACGGCAAAGTGTGAGCAGTGCGAGTGCTGCAGTGGTGATATTATTGATGACATCCCTTGTATGTAGTCAATGGACTCCGTCCGGGTTTCCGCAGCTGGGCCGGGACAGATCCCGTCCGTCTACGCCCATGGCAATAATCGAAGTCTGAGGTGTAAGTCGATTCAAACGTGTGCTTCATTCTAGTCCAGGTTAACTATTGTTGTAGGCTGTAGACCTTAGGTGTCAATCGCGTAAAAAACGACTCACGAATAGACATGGGCACCATTTCGGAAATAATCGGTTCACCCGTGGTTACTGGAAACCCATCAGGTGTCTACGAGTGACGGGTATTTATTTTAATAGCTGGGTGATGTTCGTCCCGGTTAGACTGGTTATCCTATAACCGGCATAGCCGGCCGGTTTTACCGGTGATGCCGGTTAACCGGTATACTCTCGATACCCGGAAAAGCTGATATCTTAATTATAGACTGTAAGCAGAGCCACTATTACTCTAATTCAGAAACGGTTATATTAATACCCACTGCGGTGGTGATCTCTCTACCGCTAGGAGTTCCCCTTCATGACCGCGGTGGCCGTGCGATACCTGTGCAGCGCTGCGTCGTCGGCATCTTCCTAGAGACTGTTTTAGAAGTTGGGGCTGACGATGAACAAGAGGAGGCAGAGGCTAACGGGGGATAGCCTCGCACGGGTCTTTTTTACCGCTCGTGGAGCTAGCACCTCCGGCCTCCTCGACGAGTACTCCAAATAGAAGCACAGCTCTCCCGGGCGTTTGTGGTATTTGTGGTATCGATTTTCGCGTTTTGAATTCTTGACTAGTAATAGTAAAGACTGAAGACTGAAGACTAAGCGTTTCGCCGGAATGATGTCGGTGGGTAGGTGGCTAGGTCCACATCTGCGTACACATCGGGCGGTCGCTGGCGTTCGATGGTGGGGTTTAGTGTTCTGTTTATTTCGAGGGGCCATAGTAAATAGGACCAACGGTACACACAAAACCTATATGTATATCCCTATATAATCCTCTCAATATGTGGTCCTATTCACTATGGTCCCCCGTAATAGTGCATTCCCTGATAATCTCGGAAACATTAACATTGTCTACGCAACTGGCTTCGGAATAAATCTACTACTACGAACTGTAGCGGTAAATATTGTTGATCATGTTTGGCTTTATGCCTGACGGTGGATCATGCGTGACGGTTGAAGGATCTTCGTCATTGTACGTCGTCTGTCTCACTCATCACCAGCCTCTGACTTTTTTTTAGTAAGTTTGTGGCCGGCGCGGGGTTCTTCTGGTGTACCGTGTAGTTGGCTTGTTGTCATACGAAGTATGCCCATGATCACCCCGAGAGATTTGCTTTCGTGTTCGTACCTTGTCCCGCATTGAAAATATCAGGAAGGTATCCAGGTCGGGGTATAATATTCATGAGTTACTTGCACCTTGTTGTTTGTTGCACGAGAAGCGCCGAAGAACTCTTTCTCATCGCTGTCACCAAGGGATTCGCTGTGTGACCCTTGAGTCATGGCCCACGCCTACAACTTGTCCCGTGAATCGCGCTGTAGCAGCAGCAGTGTTTACATTATGTTAAGATCATGCGGACAGCGGGACACTTTGTACCTCTGAGCAGGTCTGCCTTTTGAGCCGGTACTCGTTGGTACATACATGTGCTGTTTGCTTAGAGATAGAAGAAGAGCAGCTTTATTCCTTTCGTGCACGACGGAGACTGAGGCCACCTAAGATGCGCCTTCCAAGTACTACAAATACGATCCCAGTGCCTGAACCCAGGTAATTACGGGGCTTTCAACCTCATACAAAGCAGTATCATAACACTAGCCCACTCTGAGCAGCCGCATATTCAGAATTATGGGAAATTCACGGAAGCCTCGATTCCACGAACTAGAACATGAGTCAAGCTTAAACGGTCCCGGGTCGTCCAGAAATCGAACCAAAAATACTCCATCCGTGGGCGTAGACGCGCTGATTTTCCCGAAGCCACCACAGATCGTCGTCGCTCTTGTACCAAAAGTGGGCCCCGTTGGGAAGCACGGTGTTGCAGTATCAGTGAAGTCAGTCGGCGTGCGATACGCAGCCATAGCCGGGTGTAACCGCTCGCCGTTACTCCGAGAGAGCTCCCGTTGTGCCGCGCCGATTCTCATTCGGCGGTACAGGCGGTTGGTTTGGCGGTGCCGGTTCGGGGTGCCCTCCCAGTAGCGCAAAATTGCGTGCCGAGAAAGCTGAAGGTCCATTTCCCGTTCCCAGGATGGACGGGATAGTCCTGTCCAGTGCGTCTCGTACATCACTGCGATGACGCCACCTCGACCTCGAACCGATTGGTGTCCGGTAAATTTTTCCACTTCGAGTCAGTGAAGAGGTGTCGAGACGTTGTCCTGGATGACATGGTACGGGGGAGATTTCTTGGAGAAGTTGTTGAGCACGTACTGCGTCAATCCCGCTGGCAAATACTTCGGCATGTCGCCACGGTCGTGGGGGTTGGCACAGGGCTTGCAGCGTTGAACTGAAACGCGCCGACGAGCATCCGCGCCGGGCATATCGGAAGGAAGATCCAATACAGGAGTGTTGCCCCAAGAGGAAACCAGTCCGGGGTGTCCGCGGAGGAGCAGGGGCCAACTGCGAGAAGTTTTGTAGGGCCCTATCCAGTTGAGTGAGAGTTTGGCCTTGAGGACCTTGGCGTCCGTGTCGGGCTTCGCGCCCTGGTGGATGGTGACCGCCGTACTGTATACCCACGCCCAGCCGCCAACGTCAAATTTGGGGGCCGGACGGAGAGCGTCGGCGAAGGCGGAGTTGCGGCGGTTCACGCGGGCAACAGTGAGGGCGAGGTGTTCGCGAACGATATCGTACGCACGCTGCTGGCGGCCCGTCGCCAAGTCGCAATAGGCAAGATGGTCGCGGGTCAATCTTTGGTGGCCGGCGACTCCAGTACGCTCGAAATCGTGAGGGGGAGGCGTGGCAGCCGACCCATATGTACCTCGTTGGGAGCCAAACCCGTGGCGGCACTGACCGAATTGTTGTATGCAAATTCGACGTGAGGGAGCTGTTCATCCCAGTTCTTTTGGAGCTCGTTGACGACCATTGCCAGCATTTGGGCCATCGTGTGGTTCACACGTTCCACCCCCCCCTTGCCGTTTGGGTGGTAGGAGCTGGTGGCAATTTTTCGAACCCCGAGAAGCTTATAAACGGCGTGCGAAAGCTTGTAGCAGAACTGGAGGCCGTCGTCCGAGAGGATGCTGCGCGGGTACTCCCAGAGAGGAATATACCGGTTGATGAGAATGATAGCCGAGCCCTCAGCGGTAGACTCTGCCGCTGTGACGGCGTACATGTCGGCTCGGCGGCTGAAACGATCAGTGAAAAGCAAAATGTAGGTATTTCCTCGAGGTGTTACCGGGAGAGGGCCTAAGTAGTCGATGCTGACGGCGATGTCGGGCCCTGCTGGCAAGGGCAAGGTGATGGTGGGCGACCGGACCGTCTGCCGCAACGTTTTCCGTGCTTGGCACTTCAAGCAGTTGCGTAACCACCACCGGGGGCAGATGCTCATACCGACCCACGGGTGGAAACGTTTGAGCATACGTAGGGTGCGCGCGGTTCCTAGGTGGCAGGAAGCCGTGGAATGGCAAGCCTGCATGACCCAGGGGCGCATGAGTAGCGGCAAATAAATGCGAATAGACTCGTCGTTCAGTAAACAGGCCGTACGACCCACCGGGCGTTGCATGTCTGACGCAAGGGGGGGCGGCGGCTGCCGGACGAGTAGAATGATGCCCGCGTCGGTGGTATGCAAGCGGCCTTTGTGAGCCAGCTCCTGAACCTCCGAAAAGGGAGGGCGCTGGTGGGAAGGGAAACACGACAAAAAGTCGGCTGGCAATACTTCCCGCCGGCCAAGGGCTGTGTAGCGCATGGC
This sequence comes from Nereocystis luetkeana, assembly GCA_031213475.1. Lineage (NCBI taxonomy): Eukaryota > Phaeophyceae > Laminariales > Laminariaceae > Nereocystis > Nereocystis luetkeana. The sequence goes on along the minus strand of JARUPZ010000009.1, from coordinate 1,350,737 downwards.
GACGTTGCACGTGAGCTCGGCCTGTTGTTCCCGAGCCCAGACAGCGAGCGAATAGTGCGCTGCAGAATCACCGAACTGAAATTCGGCAGCTGCACCAAGGGCGTCCAAGTTAGTCGTGGGGACGGGCGGTGCGTCAGTTGATATCGGAAGCCGTAAAGCGGGCGGTCGCGGCCGTGGGGCTCGCGGCGGGGTGATAGCACGACGGGCTGATGGTCTAGGGGCCCCGCCGGGCCCGAAGCCATAACCAACAGCAGGCGGCGCGTAGCCAGCGGCGGCGGCTGTTCGTCGGCGCATCCGAGTGGAGATGCGGCCGGAAGACGGCAAACCATTCGGAGGCGCCGGGATGCAAGGCGGCGATGGGGCAGACGCGGCCGGATCAGTGATCACAGCGGAATATTCTCCCTGTAAAATGCTCGCCGGGGGAGGAGCGCGCTGGGAGGCAATCGTCGCTGCAGCGGGGGCTTCTGCATTGCCCTGGCCTGGAGGGGCAGACGCAGCCGGAACAATGCTCACGGCGGGATCTTCTCCCTGTAAAGTGCTCGTCGGGGGAGGAGCGCGCTGGGCGACAATCGTCGCTGCAGCGGGGGCTTCTGTGCCGCCTTGGCCAAAAGGGGCAGACGCGGCCGGATCAGTGATCACAGCGGGATCTTCTCCCTGTAAAGTGCTCGTCGGGGGAGGAGCGCGCTGGGCGACAATCGTCGTTGCAGCGGGAGCTTCTGCAGAGCCCTGGTCGCCCCCAGAGGGTACGACAAAAACCGAAGCGAAAGCGGTGTTGGCGGCGGGTGAAAAAAAACTCAAGTCAGGACGGCGATCGACGGTGGCAACGGAAGCAGATACACGAGCGACGAATCTCCCCGGAGTAGCAGAGGGGTCGTCAATCCTCATACGTGGCCCGTGTTTGCGAAACTTGCGAAAATCCGAAGAGGTGAAAGGCAGCCCACCCAAGACGGCACTTTCGGTGGGAGGCACCAGCCCACCCAAACCTACACCGGGGGTCGGGGAAGAGTGAGTGCGAAGTCCGCAGGCTCGGATGAGGAAGATACCCCCGTCCTCGACGGGGTGAGGCTGCTAGACCCACTGCGGTCGTGCTCTGTGGCGGGCTCCGGCAAGCGGGAGAGAAAATCAGCATTTTCGTTGGCGCTGCCTTTTAAATTTGCGGTACTCGAGGGTGTAGTCGAACGCGGTGAGGAATTCGAGCCACCGCTGGACTCGCGCGTGGCGGTCCCCTTACTTTGCCGATGCTCTCCAATGTTTTGTGGTTCGAAAAATTGTGAAACTTTGTCCCTCATAGATAGCCTCGAAGTCGTTTAATTGGCCCAGACAATGCTGCCAGCTTCCAGGTCTAACGGGGTCCAGTCAGTGACTCTCGGAATCGAGCGTAGCGCGGGTGGTATAGGCAATGGGCCGTACCGCGCCGTCCAGTTGTTCTTGTTTGAGCGAGGCACCAAAACCGTCGATGCAGGCGTCACAGTACACGCGAAAGGGGCGGGAGCCGTCGGCTACAGCGTCCCAGTCCGGGAAGACCAAAATTGGCGGGGCAGCGCGCTCGGCGAAGATCTGGCGAACGATAACTTCCATGGCCGGCGTAAAGACGTACTTAACCCCCTTCCGGAGGAGGGCAGTGAAAGGCCGGATCCTTTTAGACAGGTCGAGCAGGAATTTGCGATAATGTCCACGCCGCCCATCAGCGCACGGACCCGCTTGAGGTTCTTGGGCATGGGCATTTTCATCAAGGCCGAAACTTTTTCCGCATTGGGGCGTATACCCGCGGGCGAAATGGAGTGCCCCAGAAAATTAGCGTCCGTGGCGCCGAGGCGAGCCTTCGAGGGGGAGAGGTTGAGGTTGTGTTTGCGCAGGCGTTCGAAGAGGGCTCGTATCGCCTTGACGTGGGCCGTCGGATCAGAGTCGAAGGCGATCACATCATCGAGGTAGGCCGCCATCTGTGCCATACCTTTGATGACTTCGTGAATCACTTTGACGAACCAGCCGGGCCAAGCACTGCTGCGTTGGGGCATGACGAGCCGCTTGTAGAGCCCCGTAGGAGTGCAAAACACCGTGAGAGAGACGGTGTCATTATGCGCGATAATCTGGTGGAACGAGGAGACCAAATTGAAGAGAGAAAACACCTGCCCCTTCCCCAGGGAGTCGAGGACTTGATCCACGCGAAGAATAGGCAGTTGGCTGAGGTTGCTCATCTGGTTGAGTTTCTTGTAGTGCACGGTGATCCGAACGCCTCCAGACTTCTTCGGGATGACCACCAGTGGGCTCGAGTACGGAGAGGTCGAGTGCTGGATCAGACCTGCCGCTAGATACTTGTCCAAGGTTGCCTCCACTTCCTTGGCCAGGATGGGATTGATGCGGTGCGGCATGGACGTGACAGGAGCGCTTCCTTCCGGGACCGAAATCACGAAGGCATAAACGAGCAAAATCTGATTTGGACTTCGAGAAAGCGTCCGGAAATTCGCAGAGAACCCCCAGTGGTTCGAGGGCCTCAGGGGTCCAGTCCGTGCCGTGAAAATCAAAAGTCACCTCTCGCAGATGCAGCGGCAAACGTGCCCAGACGCGCAGGAACGAAGCGCGCTGTTCTGGGCTCAAACGCTCAAGCATTGCAGGCGAGGGCGAGGCTGAAGCTGCGAGGGGGGAAGCTGTAACTGCTGAGACCAGAGACACCCCATATGGTCCTGAGGGAGGGCTGGGGGCTCGGTTGTCCTGCTGCAAAACGTCAAGCGGGACGTTCAGCAGTGGGGCGTGGGCGATGCCGAGGATATCCCCCCCTGGCTATGATAACGCTCTGTTTGCTTTTTACATCTAATCAACGTACCGATACCGTACCAGGATACCAGGTATAAATTACAACACATATTTTCGAGATGACTGCTCTGCAGCGGTTCATCCTGCAGCAATAGCATTTGCAGTATCACAAATGTTAGCATTATCAGTTTTTTTTCGCGTCAAGTTTGGCACCACATATTCGTACTCCCATTAATATATCATACTGGTATTGTATCACGCCACATATCATATACCAGGGACCTCGTATAGACTACCTACTGTAGGTACCTAGAAATTGCTTTTCCGAAAGCAACAACCATGTAGACTCTAATCGTATACGTAGCTGGTCCTGGTACTAATATGCCGCACGTAACTGATCGCCTTTGCTGCAGAATATTACACGGGACATTCCGAGAGATGCGGCGGTTTTCGAACGCAAAACGCAAAACACTGCTGCTACGAGTATACTCTACGTACAACATACACACGCAGCTTTGTTTTGGAGCATTTCCTACGAACCACAAAACAAGATACAAAAATCACGCACCCCAAGCGTTTCGAGCCATGAAAAAATTCCACATTTCATCACGTGATGGGTGGACTGACTATATATAGCCCTTCAGGAGGAGACTTGAAGCGTTTCGCTAGTACTCAAATCAAGGGGAAATCGTGAGCCGTTCAGGAGGAAACTTGAAACGTGCCGCCCATAGCCACCCACACTCCAATCAAGAGCCAAAGTCAGGCATATCGCTCTCACGCATACGTCAACACTTCAAAAGAGATACTTGAGGAGGAAACATGAAGCGCTCCCTCCTAATAAATAAACTCGACAGAAAAATCCAAAGCATGGCCATCTCTACTTGTAGCGTTCCAGTCTTTGATCAGCCTCAAGTGCCGCGGTTGCATGTACACTACGTATTCAAGTGTTGGATATCGTATCTCGAACGTTTCCATGTATCGCAATAAACTCAATGAACTTCGGCAATCGTATGGAATCGAATGCGTTTTACCCTCCACCCCCTGGCATCGCCGTATTGGAAATGGTATTATACACCGGCACCGATTACCAGTAAAGCTTTCTTTCGACTAATCGAACATCGAAATCGTACAGCCTGAGTCGAGTTGATTTTTCGGTTGATCGATATCGTATCGAACTCGTCTCTCCTTCTTCCATCACTCAACCCATGCACCCTATCAATCAATCCGAAACAACAGGGAGCGAGAGCGAGAGCGCCGGCGTGGGCGCTTTAATCTTCGTCCCAGTCGGAATCGTCGTCGCTGTCAGAGTCTTCACTTTCCGCTTCCAGGTACTTGCGCCTGCCGCGACACACCACGCGACGAGGGTGTTAATAGGGGACGAGGGGGGCGTACTCATTTGATAACTGCCTTAGTCATTTGACTACTGACCACGCATCCCTTTCGGGACGGAGCAGCGTTCCTACTCCTACAGTGATGAAGATACCTCGTAACACTTGGGCCTTCATTAAATTTGCTACATACCGGTATACGGCATACCAGGGTATAAAACTTTTGCTTATCTTATCCCCTTCCAAGAGGGAGAGATCAGGGTCGAGCTGACCATGACTAGTTTCTTCGGGAAGGCAGCTATTAATACTCACCTTCCATTACTAGTTGGTATCGTATCCTGCCGCCGCCTCACGCCACGAATCCATACACTACCAACCATATCACGAAGCCTACCAGGTAAACTATGGCGCTATACTTGGCCGCTCTCGACATTGTTGTCATGATTTGGTCATCGCTGTCTCATAACCGGTGATGGCATAATGTGTACCGTACCTCTCAAGGATGAAGCAACCGTACGTAACCATACAGCGTGCGTGCTGCAACTGTCGTTGGGTGTATTTACTCCTAACATTTTTATGTCAAGACCACCCATACTGGTACATTGTAGGAGTAATAGTAGTGCATGGCGACACGATTACTTCAGTCAGCGGCTTAGCATGTACCTGTTACTGTTTACAGCACATGGCAACGTGAGAGCTGGTCGTAATCACGCTATTAATAGACAAAAAAGCTAACACTTCGCACATAAAAGCACGCCTTCGTTGGCCAGTATCATTTACACGAATAGCATGATACACAAATTCGTACTGGAAACACCTGGCCGTACATATCACATAACCTTGCGAGGATCTCGTTGATGCTCCCATACGCAAATTATACTACTGTAGTTGAAAGAGCTGGCAGTGCATGTCATAATACCTTGCGAGTATTTCGTTGATGCCCGGGTTGACGCCGAGGGGTGGGTTGTTCGTCTCCACAGGGGGGGCTGCTTCACGTGGCTCCACCTTCTTCAGCTGAGCGCCGCTCCTGCAAAAATAGCCACAGCAGGATTCAATCAATCAACTAATCACTCTACCAGCCAACCGGTCAACCAATCAACCCATCAATCAACTACCAGGTATTCCTTAATCGATATGTGGATCTTCGATCTATGAACCAACTAAGCAACAACGATCCATGAATCAATCAAGCAACCATCGATCTATGAACCAACCAATTCACTAACCCATCAACCAGATCACCGAGCAATCAATCAACCCATCGACCAAAAAATCAACTAATTTCTCAATCCCATCAACTACTAATTCTTGACCATGCCGCTGCTTCCATATCAACACTTCGGGACGGAAGAGTGCATAGGGTTTGTTTTATTTCTGCACAAACTCACGTGGCTAAGTACAAAAAAATTCTACTGTAACACCTACCCCGACCCGTCGACGTAGCGTTCACCTATTATTGACTCAAGAACTGGCCAGCCGTTCACTTTGTGCTTTCGCTTTTTCTGTGAAATAACTAGACCCTTTTGTCCGGAAATGCAAGGACAGCCTGGCCATACATTTCAACACACAAACGGAGCTTATACCCTATACTATCGGACAGAGAGGTACTAACATACCATACTACTATACTATTGATACTGTAAATACAGCACGCACCTGATGGCAGAAAGGAGGTCGTTACCCCCACCGCCCCCACCTCCACCGGGGGCAGGCGGAGGCCGTTCCATCTTCTTCAATTTCTTGCCGTCCGTGATGCTGGCCAAAAGAGAGCCGCGCGCCGAAGCCGAAGCCCCACCAGGTCCCCCGGCCCCCCCAGGCTCCCCAGGCCCCCCAGCCCCCCCACCGATTGCAGGCGGAAGCGGGGGCGGCGCAGGCGGTACGCCACCCATCGGGGCCGGCGGGCGGAGTGGTGGAGGCAACGGCGGCTGTCCAGACGGTGATGCCTCCGCAACCGGGGGGAGCTATGCGGGCATGGAACACGGAACGGCAGGCGTAAGGCATTCACCACGTCAAGCATCTGTGCTCATCGACTATATACTATATACCAGGTAACAAACACCACACCTTTGTCTTTTGGTACCTCACCTTACCTTACCTCAGCTCATAATCATCCCGTCTTCTTGTTGCGGTAACCAACCATTGTACACCAATTGTACTCTCACGCTGCTGCTATTATTCATCAACCTGGGTCGACCGTGGTCCACGTCTACGTTCGCGTGCTACCGCTGCTACCACTGCAGCTGCTGCTGCTGCTATAAGGAACATCGTTCAATAAATAAGAAGGGGAGTCAAAATGAGTCACATTTCGGTATAATTATTTTGGTGTCGAAAATGCCCATGTTTGTTTTTGTACTCCGTATTTGTTTTGGGAATCCTCGACGGGAATCTGGTGGCGCTTTTGTTTGTGGCGATCAAAGCAAAAATAGAAACCTCCAGCTACTTCACTTTACGTCGACGGCTGTGGTCATGCTTGCTTCATAATAACGCATACACAACATATTGAAAAAGAAAAGCGGAGCAATAGAACAGGGCAAGCGAGCTTCACAAGGGCCTACCTGTAGCAGTAATCAAGCAGAGGACACGTACTATATATTCGAAGCCAAAACAATACCAGGTATACGGAATGTATTTTGTAGAGCCGAAAAAATGCGATGCACGTATGTATACTCGGTATTAGAGGAGCACTACTCAAGGCCAAAATAAAAATGCTATCGTCTACCAGGTATGTTATTCATACTATCGAAACGGTTCAAAATCTGGCGCGGGCTGCTGGACTCTGCCCATGGCCGCTTTATATACGGCATGGCTGTGGCTGCTTCTTGTCGTTTTCTGTGGTGGTGTTGACAGTATTCTAGCTGTTGACCTTGCTTACCGGGGGAGGCATGGGAAGGCGGCTCGGCGGCGCGGGAGGGGGTGCAGGTGGCTGGGGAGACCATTCCGACGGCTCAGAAACCTGCGCGCAGTGCAGACCATTCACACACACACACACACACCAGGAGGTCAGGTGGACATGGAACAACATGGAACACCCCTGGCATATTCCACAATTGAACCAACCCTAACCCATGAAAACGCGAGAGGGGGCAGGGCAGAGGGCCACCATGCTCTTCATCGAACTAGCTCCTCTAATCGAATCTCTGGCTGCAATTGACAATCGATTCATCTGCTTCCGCTCAGCCGCTGTAGATATCTTCACCACCGTAACGCCTTAGCCCTTTCGTGACACGACTATACAGCGCTGAATACACAACAAACAAAAATATATATAAATGACGAGGGCGATTTTATCAAATGAAATGTCCAGGAGGAGATTGCCGTAGTACGAGTATCACCATGCTGCGCGCATGTCGTGTAGCTGCTTACATTGCACTTCAGACACACCGCATATATACTACAAACCCCAACAGTCAGGGTTGCTTGGTGGAGTCAATGGCAATGCTGTCCCAGTCCTATATCTATAATTTTGCGACGAGGATGTTTCCCTCTCAAGTCCCTACCCTTTATACCCTGTACTCTCTCTACTCTAGTTAACTGGCGATGCCTAATGCCGTACTGTTGTAATTCTGACTGAATACCTGTGCCAGGATAGCTGTGTCAGAATACCTGTTTTAGGATACCCTTGCCAATTGCTCGCCTAAACCTCCCCGAGCAGTATGTACCCCAGCAGTAAATACTAATTACTCATTACCAGGTACTCGTTACTCTCGCCAGGCAGCATGAAACTACACAGGATCAAACAGCAGGTGGACACGATCGCCAGAGTGCCGCACGATGCTGTAGTATACCACAAGTCGCACACTGTAGTACCGTACTGCTGTTACGGTCGGATAAAAAAGCATCGCACAAACGCTCCCCGAGAGTGCTCCCGGCAGGCAGGAAGCACGCAGCCGACAACATCCCAACAGCGTCGGATATGATAGGTATGTAAAAACACAGCACACAACACTGACCTCGGCAGGATTAGACTGGTCAAACGGTACCGGCGGAGCCACCGAAGGAGCACCGTACCCAAAATTCTGGGGAGGTTGCGGAGGTTGGGGTTGTTGATCGACCCCCCACACCTCATAGCTTGGACGGGAAGGCGCCTCCTCCACCTCAGGCCCACCTAGGGTAGGAGGGGGAGGCACAATGGGTTCCTGGAAGGAAGGTCGCCTAACGTGCAGCACCCGCGGCGGCGGTGGGGGCGGTGGCGGGGGGGGGGCCTGGGGCGGTAGGGGTCTTGATGTCGGCGGAGGCGGTGGTACCGAATGCGGCGCTCCATACGTAGAAGGGCCTGGCGAGGGTCGTTCGGCAGGGATATCCGGGGGGGAAGAATAGCCCGCCAGCATAGCCGCCGCCGGTGGGGGTTGAGGCAGGGCTGGCGGTCGGGCTGAAGTAGGAGGAGGGGGAGGCGGGGGGGGGCTTGTGGATGCCCCCGGTCGAGCAGCTGGGGCCTGGGGCGGTGGGGGCCTTTGTTGCGGTCGGGGCGGCAGCGGCGCCGGAGGCTGCTGCTGCTGCTGCTGCTGTTGTGTGCTGGAAGGGATCGCTCGCGCCGACGGTGGCTTGAACAATCGCCTGCTAGAGCAAAGGAGTTTGTTAGAGTAGCGAGAAACAGTTCACGGAGACCACGCCGCAGGGGGGAGCAAGAGGGAAAATAAAACTATGCTCAACTACGCCTACACAAGATAAACCTGCATTTGTAACGCTCGTAGTGGGATACCAAAGCTGTGCTTTTACGACAAACTACATTTGGGACCTGATTTGTTGTTATAGAGCATGGGGGAAACATGACAAAACACGCATGACTGTTACATTTACAGCGTCATCAGCCACACGAAGCAACAAAATTAGGGCCAGCTTACGGGGGTGGTGATTTAATTCGAATGCTGGACTGTAATCAAACCGGGGACTTGTAGTACAACGCCCACTTCCACCATCATCAGACCGCACTTCTCACTCGTTTGATTGGTATCGCTAGACATACTATCAACTCACTCCTTTGATTGCTATCGCTTATGCTAAAACGTGATAAGTGTGACTGACGCCTGTCAACCATCGTTCGGGATCGGGCCAGGCTGTGTGAGATGGCAGCTTCAGCAGGGACGATGTTTTGTTTTGTGGAATTATTCATCATGAAGAATTGACCAACCTCGTATCGTCGTTGATGGCTCCAGGTTTTCGGTCAAAATCTGCCGCGGTCAGAGCCCCGAGCTGCTCCACGGCGCTTGCATTAGGAGTATTCGCCGCCCCTGCCCCTGGATCTGAAGAGTTGACCTGGTATCCGGTATCCGCAAAATCTTCCTCCTGCAAATGGAAAAACAAAAAAACAAAACAAAACAAAACAACAAAACACACATGCCCAAAACGAGCCACCCGCATGGACAAAGAGAGCGAGTAAGAACAGTATTTCCCACGTGTTGATTCACTTTCCTGTTGCTGGAAAAATTAAAATCAGGCAAAAATACAAGAAAAGGGCAGAGGATATTAGGGGGGTGGGGGGGGGGAGGGGGGGGGCAGCGAGTGTTTGCAATCCATCTTCACAAAAACGATTCGAAAAATGTACAAGCACTGACTTGGGGCACCCGAACGACTGAATCGACCGAAAACAAGAAAAAAAACTTGGGACAATCAGCGGCAACCTTTGCTGTGGCCAGGCAAATGGTATGATATAACTGGTATATATAAGCACGCCTGGACACTCGCCTGTTGCAGTGGCCAAGCGAACGGTTTCAAATAACAGTAGATACTGACAGTACTCAGTAAACGAATCTCGGACAAACGCCCCTTGCAGGGCAGACTTGCCTAACCCACACATCCAAAAGCCGCCTCTCTTTCTCGATAATGTAAGCACAGTACTCAACTCTCCATATGTGGGACGGTAGCCCCGCAGCAGGTACATCTCTTCGTTAGAATAGATTGTGGAGACCCACGTACCTAGGTGGGTTTGTCTTGTGAGGCGTTATCACACTGATCAACTATTGTCAGATGAAGTTATCTCAGAAGCGCCCCGAGGAGCCAGGAAGGCCTTGAGGATTATAGTGGTAATGAGGCGGTACGATCTACTCTAGGGGATAGATAGGACCTGGTATCCACACATATGGTAATGTCTGTAGTCTTCATCGCCACATGCAACATCCAAAAAATGAAGCAGGTCTCGACAGAAGGAAAACAGCTGAGCACCAAGCAGCATCCCGTATCATGCACACTAACAACAGTCCTGGTACTGCACACCAACACAGCATCACTTTAGGCTTTTAGGTTGCGCGTAAAAAAAAGCAGTTCAAAACAAAAAATATATATATTATATTCAACGAAAAATATAGCGAACATCTGGATTTCAACGAAAAAAATAAACCAAACTCTGAGTTCGAACTAAAAAAACAGTAAAACCCGAATGTAATCACCTGTCTGTAGAACTTGTCGCCGTAAGCCTCGCGCTTCTGCACCACCACCTTTTCGTTGCTGACGAGGGACGAGACATCTCCCGGAGAGCTCCGAGAACTCGCACCCCTCGACACGCCACCACCGCCGCCGCCCGCCGAACCGATGCCTAATCCCGCCGCACCCATTGCAAACTTGCCTCTCCAGTCCGAGATTGACTTCCTCGCCGGGCGCTGAACGCGCGAACTTTCTTCGTCCTGCTGTCCTCCCGCTCTTGCGCCGGCTGCTGCCTTAGCCGCTGCCTTCCTTCGCTTCCGCTCCTCTTTCTTCTGTCTCTTCTCAAGGACAGATTTTTCCTGGTGGGTTCGGAATGCGCAACGAATTACGTATTCAAGACGCAACGGCATTAGCGAACGGCAGCGGGGAGGGCTGTATAATCGTCTCCTACAAAATACACTAATAGCAACAATACACCTTGGGTCTAGCTTCGACAAAATGGTTAACATTTACTGTACCTGCTACTCTACTGTAGTTTACTTTAAACCCTAATCCTATCACCCGGGAACGGGGGGGGGGGGGGGTGTACTCATGCCATGCATGGCCGTAGTTGTATGACCATAGACCCTCGCATCCCTATAATGACGAAAGGGGGGGGGGGGGGGGAGGGGGGGGTGTACTCGATAGGAGAGATGTACTCGATCTCATGCATGGCCGTAGTCGTATGACCATTGACCCTCGCATCCCTACAACGCCGGGACGGAGCATGTCGGATTTTCACCGACCAGGCACACATTGCTTGCACAAGGCGCGAAGCGCCGTGAGGTGTTCGGCGAGTCGCATGAAGGGTGAGCTGCATCATACTAAGAACCGCTTATGAGGCGGACTTACATATGGATGACAGCGTCAATGGGTGAATTTAATCTTTCCGGTGTAGCCACTTCCAAGGGGAAGGCACAATCAAGGGGGAGGGGGGGGGATAAAAACAAGGGTTGTGTAGATGTTGGGCACAGCTCCGACAAGATGGTTGAGATACACTCAAACCTTCCACATCATACCCTAACCCGACCGCCTGGGAATTTTCTCGGAAATACCATGTCATGAGGATATATAATGTACACAACAGTCAGGTGTGCGCGTGAGGTCCGTATCGACCAGAAATCGTTGGCAAGGTGAATATTGTGTTTTTTTCCAAAACGTAACAACCAACAGACTGGAGGATTGTCAGCAATCCCGAATTGTCATGGCGCTCCAAAATAAATTGAACACCTGGTATAGTACACCGGAAGGTCAGCATATCATCGCTCTTAACTCCTGATACGTCATGAATTGGCTGCCCAAAGTGTGCCTAGACGTGTAAAAGCATATGTTCGAAACAAATTTAGCAACCGGAATGTTTTCCCGTTTGATTCTGACCTCAAAAACAGGGATAGATGTGATTTCAAGCGTATTTCGGCATCATGTACCCCACTGTAGAGCGCATCCACTGAAAGTAAAAATCGAGGCTACAGAAACCTAGTTCGTGATATGCCGCACAGGGATAAACAAAAATCACTCCAATCGTACACTTGAGTAAAGAGTATCATCCCGTCAAAAAGTAGTAGTTTTTTCTACTCATCATACGATGGGAAACATGACACGACACAAAAAAAACAAAGGACTACAGGAGGCTTTGAAAAATAAAGAGAACGAGGAGTTCTTCGCCCGCACGGGGAAAACAATAGGAGAAGCGGGGCGAGACAAGCGCGCCGAGAACATAGCGGAGCGCCGCAACTATCGTGCTTAGGAGCGACGTCATGCCGGTGCTGCCCGTGCACGCGACGAGGCCGTGGCCAAATGTGCTGCTGAGACTGAAGCTCGCCAATCGGCTGAGAGTCTAGCCTCGGAGCGAAAATTGTCGATGGAAACCGAGGACCGGCTGCGACTTGACACGGCAGCAAACTTGTCCGAGGAGCGTAAACAGCCGCCGCACGCGCAGGCAGATACGCGTGCAGCACTAGCGGCGCTGGCAGCCAAGGGGGGGCGGAGGTGGGTAGAGGTGGCGAGGGTGGCGAGGCTGTCGGAGGAGATGGATCGCCACCTTCCATCTCCTCTTTCTCTCGCTGCTGCGCTGTCTGTTGCTGCTGCTCATCCTACCTTTTTATATCCCATACGGAGGCTTTTCCTTGTTTTCTAAATTCTCGGTCTTCTGAAATATTTCAGGCTTTTGGGCTTCAGAAAAAAATGATGACGGCTGCTGTCAATTTTCTTTGTTGTGGTTGGTCGAAAAAAACGAAATTCATCACTGCGCAACACGTTCAATAGACACCGATATTGCTTGTACCGGCTATAAAAGGGACCTCACGCCCACACCTAACTGTGCTGACTACGAGTATCGTATCAACCATTTGTCCACACTGGGCTAGGTGCTACCAACTATTATGACGGGGGCGGCAGCGGGCACGAATTCCCGTAGTAAATCGTGTTCCCTGTAACCGTTTGCTATCCTTGTGATGCATCTATATACAGTACCTGGTATTCAAACAAGGTACCGACCGAAACTTGGCAATAGCTGTACTTTCGCTAGGAAACGGGACACTTGATCAACGCTTCGCGAAAGGAAATTCATATCAACAGTGTAGTTAGTGCATGCATGTACAGTACCTGGTAGTGTGCAGTGCGGTGTCGCGAAACGTAAAAAGTCGCGTGCCTTCGCGGCGCGACCATCTAGCCAAAGCTAGCCCTCAAAAGTAGAACTCTCATCGCACTCTCATCTCCCTCTGACCCTCCTTTCATCTTACCTGACGCTCCAGCTCCAGTCGATACCACTCCTGGTAGAAGAACTGAGGGTTAGAGTACCTATCGCGATCGCCAGACAACACACGAATGCGGTGCACGTAAAATAACGCAAAAGTCAACAGCCGCAACCCCAACATCAGCTCGAACGCCCAGGGAGTGGCTGGGACGACTATTAATAAAGATCGTAGACACGGCCAAACACAGCCACAGTTACAGTCGTCACGCCCGACCGCCTTGAGGCTTGCTTGCCAAACCGAATATATAGATATATAGATATGTAGATATGTGTAATCCCTCTAGTGCGTCACTTCCGTTAATACTCAGACGTACTGGAGGTACCGCGTTTTCATGGACGGAACACACGTATATTCATGTATATCCATGTATGTATGAGCATATTTATGGTTACGTGTACTGTATGTACGACGGCGGATGACACTGCACGCAGCGCCGGACAACCTTCAGGTACTGTACGCGCAAGGCTATTTAGATTTGCACGTACTTTTTACCACCCAGCACCCTGCTCCCCTTCGGTACTTTGACCTCGCAGTGGCCTATACCTGGTACACTACTACTATTATAATAGCAGCAGTGGGCCAATACTACTATGATAATAGCAGGCACCACTGACAACACAACCACCCACTCAGTGTTGCAGAAATGCAATAATCAGCTCTCCGCAGGAGCCCACGGAAGCTCACCTGGCACCCTGATCCCATTTGATACCATACAGGTAGGCCGTACATATCTACAAGAACACCTCCTGCTGCTATACATGGAATACAACCGTATTGGATTTGCGTGCACATCTCATCATGTAGCCTGCCTTACACGTACGTGCAGTTCCTCCGGCGCCGCACCGCATGGCATACATGTCTCACGTTGCTTCGTGGCTCGCTCCGTGAATGCATTCAATCTTTCAGCCATTGATTCAATCATTCAGCCGAGGTAAGGGAACATGCAGCCGTGGGGGGAGGGGCACCAGTGCCATGCATGCATGCGACCGCAACTCTTAAGGTTACACGGGGAAGGTAACGTTCAAAAACAGGCAGCCGGCTAGACGGGAGACCGGCTGCACCACCAACGGCTTATATATGGTTCGTAAGGTTTCAAAACGAAATCGTTATCTGAAGCCAACGATAATCCCTGTGCACAGGCTCATGCAGTTGACAACCCTGACCTTAAGGCGCAGCTGTCCAGGCCGTCCTTCCTCAACAGCTGTTTTTCCTCTGGAGATATGACGGCGTCGATAAGGTGGAGGTCGGGTACTCGTGTGACCTAACCGGAAAATACGTAAGGACATATCATTTTTTTGATCATTTCACAGCACACGATGACAGGACATGGGCACAAAGTTACACCACAGTTTGATAAGAGGACACACACGTATATAGGACACTTTCAGAGAACGCGCGTTCAAGTGAGTTCAAGCGACCAAGGCTGACAACAGTTAGTGCCACTAGTGCGCGCATTAACGTCCGCGGTCTGAGGTACAATACTTTGGTCGGTTGAACTAGTATAGCTACCTGTACAGTAGGGATGTACCTGGTATATAATTACATAGCCACAAGAGCGTCACACGCCGCCAGGAACCCCAAGTTCCCGTCTGTGACCGTACCCACACTATTAATAGTACACCTACACTACAAATACCAAAATAATGTACCATAAGTAAATAAAATCGCCACATGCCGGTAATGATATCTGCTGTATGTGTGCTGGGTGGGACCGTTTGTGAGGAACACCAATCGATAATACAGTAATACAGTAGTGGATCCGTATAGACTGCTCTAATCATACAAGCAATACCAGGGAAACTATTTATAGTAAGCTTTTGGTGCCTGGCCTCCTGACGCTCCTTACCTCTGGACTGTGGTATCTCTCGACCAACCATCGCGGCATGGCCTCAGGAAGAAACACCTTCGCGGCTGACTCGCTCTCGGCCTGATTTATCCATACATGCATCGCCGATAGCATGTACCAGGTATGTATATATGCATGTACAACAAACAGAAACATTCAGATTCATGTTCACGTTCGCGTAAATGCAACACTAATGATGGCCTAACAGCGCAATACCACAGCAATGTAAGTACTATACTCGAAGCACGTCACCTGCGTGTCACGCAGTAGTCACGTGTGTGTCACGTGTTTTGTCGGAGCGCAATTCTGTCATCAATATCATGAATATCATGAGTATCAATACCGGGTACCTGCTACAGTAGTATTCAGATATGCATATGTACGTACGCGTAGCTTCCTTGAATCGAACGCGATTAACCTCTCCCACTTCCAACGGTTATATCCAACGGTGAAACCACGTTTCGGGCGCAAACAACTTCAACAAAAATTGGACACATTTACGCACTACTCTAGGGTCAATCACTGCTGTCTTTTCACACGGTGACTGCTGTGTTTTCACAAGATGTCTTGACAACATGTCAAGCCGTAAGACATGGACGGAGCAAAGCTGAGGCGTTGCAACATCAACCCTATGGACTGGGCAGGGGCGACTCGCTGATGAACCTTGATTCAGTTAAATCATAAGGCAGCCGTAGAATCATAGAGACGCCCAGCCTGGCGGCGTAGGGGTTAACTAACCTTGAGCGCGATATCATACTCTGCAGTGGTCGGTATTATTTTATCGCAACATACCTGGAAAATGAAAATATCTAAGGACACCATCCCTACTGCTGTAGTAACCTTCCAGGAATCATGCCAAACATACGACGCGCGTCCATTGATACATTAAGACTGCTGATAACGTCGATACCCCCGATACAATATACATATACCGAGTGGATACAAATAAGTACGGTATGCTTCATAAAATAAAGCACCCATCGAAGCCATCCAACTCAACGGTCGTTCGTTGGGAACTAATTGATTGCTGAGTTTGATAGGTAAACAATGCCACACACGGAAGGGAGAAAACATCTTAACGTGTCGCCTACACCATGTCTAAACTATAAACATACTGTACGACTGAACCAGAGATGGGAAAACAACTGCGTCGAGAGAGGCGGGGGCAACCGTCTGACCTGATTGGCATGGTGCCGTTCTGCCTTGATGGCCTCGATAGCGGCATTGTCGTCTATTCCAGTGCCACTGCCAATGGCTTCTGCTGTTCGCTCCTCAGCTCCAGGCAACGCCTGCACAGCCAACGAACGAACCAAACAACATTACACCAACTTAAAATAGCCACCCATCATCGACCGAGTCAGTTGCCTTACCAACAGTAAAGTAGTATCAATAGTCGAGTCGTGTTTATAATTTTACTAATAGTTGTACGATGCAACACTTCTGGATGTCTTCACCCAGTCTCGAGTCTTGACGGCGGTCGTGCTCGGGCAATGATGGATTGATGATTGATGATTAATTATTGATTATTGATACTCTTAAAACACTTTTCATACAGGAAGGACACTAATACTGCTGTAATGCAGCTACTTTGAACAGGTATTAATAGTAATATACCAGACATGTGTAACTCGTAGAAGCTAAGAATGCCGCTGACCGCATGGCTTGGTAGCGTACAGTATCCAGCAACTACTGTACATGGAAATAACCGCAAGGGCAATATCGGCGTGCGGGACGGTACTCGTATAGCGTACTATTAATAGCATAACTACATCAACAGAAATATACTACCTGGTACTACTATTAATAGTACTAAGAGTATACCTGGTATCATCTGTAGTTACAGATTCCAAAAGGCTCCATGTATGTGGTCTACGGATAGGATAGCGATATACTTCGTACAGAGTACCAGGTAGTCTCCAACAGTATAATATACTGGTATGTACCTGCAAAAGGCGAGAGCATCGTCCAGAGGCGGCCGACACCTGATTCGCGAGGGTATCTGCGGTCTGGAACAGTCCGTCAAACATGTCCTGGGCGTACTGCAAGGACCAAGCAGGTAGGGGTTCAAGCACGCCAAAGTAGAGCGGAAGAGGTATTGCGGTGTTACATGCATGCGATATCGAGGTATCAAAGTACGAATTTAGCGGGATTGCAGTATTGCGCCACCCACAAAGCTTCTGATACGGCTTACACGGGACAGATTGCATTGCATTGCATTCACCAAGGATACGTAGCGATCACGGCCCTACCAGCTAGCATATACCTTTACCTTCGCTAGTCGTTGGGCACGTACGCATAATTGCCAAGCGCTTAACCCTTGTAGAACTCCAGTCCCGTTTTGGGGACACACCACTCAAATTCCAAGTAGTTTGTCCCAAATTGTCCCCAAAACGAGACTGCAGTCCTAAAAGGGTTAACTCAAGTGGGCTGCTCGTGCAGTAAAACCGGTGTGGTGTACCTCCATACTCTACAGTAGTACAACAGGGACGCAGCACGAGGAGCACAACACGGGAGATCGAACACCACCTTCAGCGAGCTTCTTTGACGTACAACAATAGCAGATCGATATCATAAGATATCATAAGCCCTATTGCGATACGCCGGCCTTCGAAAAGCTAGCAGGCGTGCACATGCGGCAGTCAGCATCAACCCAGGGGGTGAGGGACAACCATATTTACTCCACAAAAAAACCCGTGAAACAACCGCAACTTCCACTGAATACAGTAGCAGTAGTAGCAGTAGTAGCAGTAGCAGTAGCAGTAGCAGTAGCAGTAGGAGTAGCAGTAGGAGTAGCAGTAGCTATGCAGTGGCTATGGCCGGGGACGGGCAAGAAGCTGGTGTAACAACAGTTCGCCAATACTTCCTCAAACATGCAGACATCGTATTATGTATGTACTGTACTGTACTAGGCAACCCACGCGCACCAACGCCATCCGAAGGTCGGTATAGGGGCATGGCAGACTCTGCGCCGTACGCCGCTTGTGGACAACAGGCGGCTACCCAAAGACACCGCTGGGCGCGGGCTAACGAGCAGGTTGTGGCCTCGACATTTCGAGGAGGAGGAGCCACAGCTCGAAGACAAATGCGGAAATGACCTGAGGATGTCACAGGCCAGGCCGGGCAGACGGGCAGACGCCCTCCGAGATGGGATCTCGCGAACCGGGCTTGGCCGACGGTCGGTGAAATTGGAATCTCGCAGGCTGGGTCAGGCTTCGGCCCGTGATTCGAATATATCACGGGCCCCACTCGCGAGAGTTGCCTCCACCCGCAAAAAACGTTGGGTTTGAAATAATATCGGATTTTTACAATTTTAAAAATAACGCGAAACGTGACGTTTTTCGGCTTTTTTCGTTAGAAGAGCTGAAATGTCACGGATCGTGATCATCGGGCATGCCAAAAAGCCGCGAGTTGTGAAGTCACGAATCGTATTTTTTTCGGTTCGTTAGGAACGGCCCTAGACCGGACATGGGGAGCAAAAGTGTACGCTACATATTCGTCAAAAACCTGCCTTCGCTACGCAAAGTACTTTTTGGTCCTTTTTTCAAGAATTTACCTCAAATTAAAAAAAAACTTCCGCAAACACTTTTTTAATCATCACTTCAACTTTCCAGCTTAACTCGTACGAGGTTTTACCCTCAGCGATCTTCTGGACAAACAATGATCACAGGTGTAGACCTTTCTCCCCCCGGTAAGACCCTTGATTATTATCGCGCATACCAGGTAGGGTTTAGTATTCCCACTGCTCATCGATTTTCATCGAATGTTGCTAACTCACGCTCTCGCGCTTTCCCTGAACCAGTTTTTATACAAGGAAAAGTCCTCACGAATAAGCACTCGGTGAGACTTGAACCCACGAAATTGATATTATTAATAGTAGGCACGCGGAACACCTACCAAGCCACCGGAGACGCCGGAAGTCTGATGTCCAAATATTATACCAGATCAGCGTTTCGATGATAGAACCACTTACTTAGATCTAAATCCCTGAGCGTGCTCGGTTGGTACATCCCTGGCCTCTCAGAGCTCCCATTTCGAAACAACCTCCTTTTAATACTTGCCGGATCTTTCCAGCGGTTCTTTGTTTTCTCCATTTCTCTTGGCACTCTCGGTCCTTTCTTCCTTTCTTCTTCTTTCGTTTCATGTGCGTGCGTGTACTCCGAGCACGGCACGGCGGGAGAGCCCGGCGCCGTCGCGGGTGTCAGCGGGTGCTGACGGGTAGAGGGGGGGTTGCAAGGAGCGCGGTCGCCGCTTTCGTGCCTATGCGTCGCGTGTGCCTCGAGACACGAGGGATGCATGAATGCGCTCTCCTCAATTTGTGATTTTGGATAAGAGTGTGTACGAGATATAAGGGTCATTCGAAAGCGCAAGACAACATTCAAGCGGTGCTTATTTTAGACCACGCTGAAGTTGAAAGAGGGAGCTCTGTGGTCATCAGGGGACATCCGGGGGGGGTATCCCCGGGTTTCCTGTAGAGATACGGATATTGGGGTATAACGGATGTTGCGTCCTTGTTGCTGGGAAATTTTGCCCACAGCAGTCTCTTTTTTCTTTGTTTGTCTTTCCTTTCTTCTCGGTAGTAAACTTATTTATCTCTTACTTCGCGTCGATTCGCTCGAGTGGTACAGCTATATGCTGGCCTCGAGCTGAGCTTGGTCATCCGAAGCGTACCATAGCTCCCAGTCTAAGTACCAATACTGTCGAGCTGGCGAACGACGGCCACGGTGAGCACCGGGCTTCACGCGAGGCGGGCGACGGGGCTGACTGTGGCAGAGAGTGAGGGAAGCTTTACCCGGACAGAATCGGTGGCGAGGTGGTCGCGATAGGGGCGGGCGGCGTACGAGGCTGACAAAGGAGCTCTGCTGTTCCTTTTTTTCCTTTTTTGACCAGTGCAAGGTATCCCAATCAGGCAGAACAATATTTCAAAAGAGGGACGGGGATTTTTTTTTTCCCCCGAATTTTTCGGTTTCATTTTACGTTGTTTTTGCGGTGCTGCTGTATCGCTGTGCCGTGCTTTTCGCACATACAGCAGCATATGAAAAGAATAAATTAAGTACGAACCCTACCTGGGGTATGTACGTACGTGCGGCAACCGCCCGCGATGCGAAGCGTATGTGGCGTCCGAGCTGTTTTCTCCTGAAGCATGGCGGCGAGACTCTCGGCATTATCAAGTCGCCAATTTGCAACTACGATTATAATTAAAAAACTATATTCAATCATGGAGCTCTGTCCGCTTCGCATAGTAATTAGATGTACTTTTCCTTCCTGAGCGAACGTAGCGGGCGGCCTAGGCCGCCCGCGGAGCGAAGCGCCTTGTACAATATACCTGGTACAAGGGTACCTCGTTTGTACGAGTGTGAGTAATAACGTTAATAGAATAACTACAGTAAATACTCTGTTGACTACCTGGTACCAGGTACTGCTTTAGACTACGTACTGGTAAAGGTACCTGGTACGTACGTACATACCAGGTTACCTCGCACCGGTACACAGCCCACTCTCCATTTACGAGTATGCCCTTGAATTGATGCGCTACTACAGCAGTATAGCACTGCTGGTATTGACTCGTATGAAAACAGAAGCTTACAGGCTTCGTGGGTTCATGCTGTACCCGGGTCGTACTCGTACATGCTTGGTACGTTACCTGGTATGGCTTACGTACACGTACTGGTGCTCTAGTCTGTTTCAAGTAAGATACAGGTTGGCGTGTTGGTTGCGTCAATACTCCTACGTACACGAGTTTTACCTACTAGCTGTACCAGGTACCACGAGGACTGCTGGTCCAGCGTACCGGATAGAAGTATGCGGACCCTTGGTTCTCAAAAATAACTACCCTGGTACTCCCGACTCTGCTGAGATCTACTGCTGCAGGCGGCCATCACGATAAAGTAATACGCACAAGAACGTTGACGCGATTCTGGGGTGTCTAGTGGTGGCCATAGACCCCCTTTGCAAAAACGAGGCAAGCAGGCGAGAATTTAAGCAAAAAGCGTAAGCAAGAAATAGCATCCCTCCAGCTTACCGTTGCAAGTGCTCCGAGTTGTGCTAAAGTGCCGACCATGCTCGCCATGTTGACATCCTCCAAAACCTGGGTGCCCTGCGCTCCTTGACCAGATGGGCCTTGCCCATAAATTTCGGGAGCACCGAGATTCAGGGCATGCGGGATCGGCCTCATGGTGAGAGGCATCTTGAAAGCCCCACCGGAGAGAGTAGCTCTACCAGTGACTGCACCAACCTACCTACATATGGAGATGAAACATTTCCACTAATATTATTGGCGTTACTACGTGGGTGGGAGGGGAATTTCAGATATTTGTTCGTGACGATGAATCTGCTGTGTCGTGGAACGTGAACAACACGCAGCACACGGGACGCAGTGCACATCACAGAGCACCGGAGCCTCGCGTGTGGCAGGTTACGTTGCTTTCACTGGCGCGTGATCACCCCAGTGCGTCAATCTTCCGCTGATACGAGGCCTACTCTGTACCCCACAACCGACAACTTCAAGCGCTGAGGATATCGAGATCATGCTGTGGACAAAGATCGAGAAGATCGAACCGCAGTTGGTTTCGAAAATGATATAACGACAACAACAACAGCCACAACGACAACACGCACACCCAAAAACCTTCCGCCGTGCTGCAATTTTAACAACTACATGAGTGGTTGCTGAAGTCCAATGACGCATGCGGCAATGAATGGCTGAATATTGTTGTCGGTGCAGTATTCGAGAGAAGAAAATTTAAGGCATTTTTCGCGCCCGCAGCGTCCCCGGTGGCTTATTATTAATATTATAGTAGTCCGCGTGCCTGTTAAAATATCAATTTCGTGGGTTCAAGTCTCACCGAGTGCATACTCGTAATAAGGACTCATTTTTCTTGCATAAAAATGGTTTATTAATAATAGCGGAAAGCGCGAAAGCGTGAGTTAACTACATTCCATTCGATGAAAATCGACGAGCAGCAGGGGGAATGCTGAATAAACCCTATGCACGACAAAAAATGAAGGCCGGTACTGGGGGAAGAAGGGACGACACCTATACCTGTGACCACACGGCTTGTTCAGAAGAAAAGACTCTCTCTCCTATTAAAGTGATGATTAAAACGAAACAAAAAAGTTATCTGCCGGGGGTGTGTGCATTTCGTTCTGTCTACCCGTCAACATCCGGCATATACTCAGTGTCCGTGCCGATTCTTCATCCTATTTAATAATTATACTAGAGAGATATACATAAACACGCACCCTGTGGCCACATAACCACGACCCAGAGATACTGCACATTATATGTGTACTGCACATTATATGTGTATTATCTTCACACTAACCCGTTATTTCTACTCGACTACACATCAGTACACCCAGTGTCCGTCCCGATTCCTTGTCCTGAGCTACAACATATTATTATGTGGTCACAGACTGTTGTGAGACAGAAAAAACAAACCGAAAATTATCGCATATATTCACAGATTCATGAACGAACGGGCGAAGCACGTGAAACGCCAACGTATAGGTACGACAATAACACAACAACACACACCAGACAAGTAAATGAGAACAGAAACAAGTACAAATATGAGATGCGACCGAAAACGCAAATATTCTATCAGAAAACCTGCTATTAGTAGTAGAAGGAAAGTATACCTGTGGTGCATGCTCAAGAGGAGGAGCAGAAAACTGCTGCACGGACGAAGCAACCCCAAGGAGAGGAGGATATCTACATAAGAAAACAAAGGAGGGGGGACAAAGGAAACAAAGAGAGAGACAAGGCAGAAAGCACCAAGTCAGAGAGAAGAGAGAAGAGAAAAAATCGTAATCAAGGTGGTTATAGTAACATGGGTTCCCGTCTCTGCTACAAAACCCATTCGGGGGCCTTACCACACCCTCTGCCTCCTTCTTCCTTTCGTCAATAGCGGTGTCAAGTGTCAGTGCTACCGCTTTCGCGCCCCCCCGCGTTGAACAGCCCAACAAGAAACAAACAAAAACTAGTAGAATTCAGGGGCTATTAATAGTGGAACCGATACCTTTCCACCCGGTTTATCTTTTCGTTTCTGCACTCGTCTACAGCTGTATTACTACTGTAACTGTGGTACGGCTGCCCTCCACCCTCCCCTTGTCGCCACTCTTGGCGTTCGCAGCTGCGTGGTGTATCCAGCTCCTCTCCGCCTCGCCTTTGCGCCACCTCGCCATGAAACAATCCGCCGCTTCGACGACCCACCGAATCCACGTCCCACTCTTCTCACCCTCCCTCGGCGATAAATCTGCTCCGAACGGCCTAAAGAAGCTTCCCGTGGAGCCCTCGGTGACTTGGAAAACCTTGAGGTCGCCTACTAGATATTGGGCCGAGGTATTTTCTGGTGGGCCTGGTCCCGGGTTCTCCCCACCAGTCGTCGTCCCAAGCATAACCCGCCGGTTCAGCCGCTCATTGGTCGTCCGCTGTACAACCCCCGCAAAGAGGAGGCGTCATTTGTGCATGGTCGTCTCTACGCTCTCGAATTCTGCTTTCTTGAGGGCCTTGGCGTACGACATGAGGTGGTCGGTGCGTTGTCGGCGCCGTAAGCCAATGATCCGTAGGACGAGTTTGTGGTGTGCCGTCCGGGGCTCAGCGAAGTGCTCCTGACCAAGACTTCACGTTACGCATCCGCACAGCAGGGTCTCAATCACCTCGGTTTAGTATGCGCGTCTTTAGAGTCAACGCTTCTTTCTGTTTGTGTTGTCTGTCGCATCTCCTCTGGGGGAGCACGACACCTTTCTTCTTGTTATATATTTTTTCTCTTCTTTTTTTCTTTCATCTTTCTGGTTTTTCTCTCTTTCAGCGTATGTGGATTGCTAGCATGCGTAGGTTATGCCTGCCGTATTCAGTACGTTGAACACGGCATTGCATTGTCTACTTTACTTAGTGCATCAAAACAAGAAGTTGGGGCACATGGTTGATGAGCAGATTCCAACGAAGAAATGTCTGTTCGTATTGGTAGACGCCAACACGCGGACTGGAAAGATAATGGAAGGGCGTGGTGACGGTAGGGTGTTTGGGGCGTACGGATGTAATGGTCTGAACAGTAATGTCAACCTTCTCCTGGCCCTCGCTTCATTCAGACAACAAGCTCGCTCTCATGCACACGTTTCTTAAACGCATGTAAGGATAGAATATCTCATACCTTCAACGGTATCAGTAGCCGCAATGAATAAAAACGGATACTGACTTCCAACTAACCCGCCAAGTACACCCATCTCGCGTGTTGCTGTAACGGTTAAGGTTCACCCCTAGTCTCCGCCCCCAGCCAAGGAGGATTCAGATGATACTGTCGCATACGCGATGGTCCGCCTCCGCGGTCGTATTGCACCCAACAGACACGTGCGAACGAAAAACGAATCCAGTCTTTCGACCAGATATTTATATCTGACGGAGATTGCAGGCAGCGAGTAGTGACGCAGGTCCTCTACAAGCTTCCTTTCCTACCCTCGCAGCCGAACAGTATATCTGAGATGGCCGAATTATTTGCGGACAGAGGTTGTTGATGCAGTAGCGACAGAGGTACCACCCCCACCACGTTGCACACTTACTTAAAATCAGGGTGGTGCGAGACCGCGGAATCCTCAGCCGCCTTCAAAATAGCGTGGGATGCGAGGGAGGATGCCCGACGATTCCTGCGCCTTAGCAAGGACAAGACCGCGTGGAAGACGCTGAGGACGGCGTGTGCGAAACTGCGAGGGTTGATCGACGCAGGATTGCATGTCTACTTTAATTAATGACTTCCTTTCTGAAACGGAGAGACTCCTCGCTGACAACAACCAGCGGGTTTCTACAAGCACTTGATGGCACGGTGGGGTTGGACGGCCGAAACACGAGAAGCGAGCAGTTCCTCATGGACGAATATGACACGCTACAAAGGGACAAGGTGCGCATTCTTGAACGGTGGGCGGGGGTTTTCGGTACCCCCCAGACCATGAATTTTTTCACTTTTGACCCAAGCATCAGCGCTCTATTTCCGCAACATACGGTTGGTACCATCGCTTGGAGATGAATGCACCATGGATGACATGACGGCGGTTGGGCCAGAGTCCCTTCCAGCCGAGTTACTAAAACTCGACCACCCCGAGTTCGTCCGGGAAGTGCCCAAATTGCTTGTTAATGTGTGAAGAACGGGTGACGTCCCCCAGCAACGGAAGCAAGCGACCATTGAGCTCCTTCATAAAAAGAAGGATCGCTTTGAATACAACTACCATCTATCTACGGGTGTCGCTTGTTGCCCATCCAGGCAAAGCATTGCAGAAAATGCTTTCGTCCCGCGTCAGCAACTACTGCGAGGCCGAGAGGATACTGCCCGAGAAACAGTGCGGCTTTCACCCAGCACATTCAACAGTCGACATGCTGTTGGTCGTGCGTCGACTGCAAGAACTCGGAAGAGCTAAAATAACCCCCCCGTACATGTGCTTAATCGACCTGCAGTAAGCACATGTAACTCCGTCGACCGAGAGCTATTATTGTGGGTGGTGCTTGCAGGCTTCGGCGCGCCAGAGAATATGATATTCGTCGCCAGTTTAACGAAGGCATGCGAGCTCGCGTGCGTACGGATGATGGTCAGCACAAGGAAAGGTCTAATGCCACTCAGGGGCTGCATCAAGGATGTATGCTGTCATCGCTTCTGCTCAAGGTATTCTTCAAATTAAATAAGAAAATAATGTCACAACTAACTATAAACATAATAAACCAGTGAGGACGAAAGGAAAAAGAAGGACAGGAACACCGAACCACAACAAAAGTACCTTCGAGGCAGTCGCAGCAGTTTGTGGTACGAGCAGCATGGGAAGGTTCTACCTACTATTCGAAATCGGTCTGATACCTTGCTACCCTGTCTGCCGTCTCCTTCCTGCTTTCGTCAACGGCGGTTTCCCAACGACTAGGGACGGAAACATTTTTAGACGTATACAACTCACAAAAATGTCAGCGGTTGTGAGCTGGGAAAAAGAATCTTTAAGAAATTAACCAATCAGCGCTTGGGAAAGAATGGGCACGTCACAAAAAAAATCTCCATGTGGTTATCATTTATCATACACCACGTACCCGGTACCAGGGTATGGTACGAGAGGAGCTGCAGCGTGTCGCTCAAAAAGGGCGGAGCAGCACACACAAAAAAACACCACGACGAGTGGTTGAGCAGCAGCGCACAAACGGGCGCGTGAGCGTGAGGGGGAATTACTGGTGGGCCCTCGGCCTCGATGGCTGACTACCAGCAAGTGAAGCCCCGGGCCTGGTTGAAGGTGGATCTGCTGATGATCCTGGTGCGGCTGCTGGCGCTGCTGATCCGGCTGCTGCTGCTGCTCATCCTGCTGCTACTGCTCTGCTGCTGCTGCTGCTGCTGTTGCTGCTGTTGCTGCTGGTACTGCTGCTGCTGCCACGGTGCAAGATGTTCCCATCTACAGCCATCGAGCCCGGTCGCGGCTGTCCTCCGCCCCCGCGATGCCAAGGCGGATAACAGCTTTTTCTCGGCACACGATCGCCGCCGCTCGTGGACGCTGCGACCCGTACGCTGCAGATATGCCCCCGGGTTCGCTAGGACATTTTTTTCCTTTTTGTCCTTGGCCGAGGTTCCTTCTGTTTTTTTCGAAATACTCATCACGAAATTGATTGTCGTTGTCCCCAGAGAGTTACTCCAGCGGCGACTTTTCGCCGGATCGTTCTCTACGGATACCACGTCGATTCGAGCGGGGTTTGGTTTGCTGTATGCCACATATCCCAAGGTAGAGTATAAGTCTGCGCACTACTCAAAAGCACACCATAGAGCAAGAGGCGGAAACCACATAAAACATGTTTCTCCGCACCTTTTAGTATATAAACACGTCAATTTGTACTCCTGTGCTAAAAAAAGCAAAACATCCGGGAGAAATAGGTTTAGCAATCTGGGAGAAGGGATCTTCAGGGATGTTTTTGACGTGAAAAATGCGCAGCGTGGTCTGCACTTCGGAATCGTCGTCCGCAACTGGGAAATTTCCTGGTTCGATGCAAACGCGGCGCAGCCACGTTTATGCAAGTTTTGGCCCGTTTTGGCTGCGGTTTGGGGTCAGGGTTAGGGTTAGGGTTAGGGTTAGGGTTAGAGTCATGGGTTGGGTTGGGTTTTTGCCAGTACCTTGATCCCAACAGGAACACACCTGAAGAGCCTACACTACCAACCTAAAGACCCCTTCTCCCAGATAATTAAATAAAGGTCCTCTCCGGAAGGTCTGGGCCTGTGTGAGGTGTTTGTATGACGTCAAGATCGAAATTCATCTCCACCTCAGAGAAATATCGTATATAAGTTCACTATGCATTTACACTAAAACTAAGTACTTGGCGGTATGTCGGTAGCTTTAATTTTGCGGAATATTTAATATTTTTTGGCTGATCGTTTCGAATAGCCTACCGCTTTTTTGGGTCCAAACAGACCTCCAGTCCCACCCCTAATTGTTGCTCCCCCCCCTCCCAGGGTCGGATGGTCATATGAATACAGCCATGCATGATAATGAGTACCCCCCCTCCCATTGTTTTGGGCACTACCCACAACGGATGCGTGGTGCTCTCTACTCAAATCCGCCTCATCCTTGCGCCACTTGACCTTGAACCGTTTGGCTACTTCGAGGACCCCCCGGTACCGCTTGGTCGCCTTCTTTGCTGCAACGGTCCACACCGTGCTCTCAACTCCAAACACCAACGGGGAGTGTTCCGTGGACCGAAACACCCCGGGAAGTTCAACGAGAAATCTGTGTCTAGTATTTGGCTATCCACCCGGTCTTCGACCCTTCCCACCGGTGATCGTCGCGAACATGACCCGACTGGGTAACCGCCGCTTTTATCTTGTCGCACCACGCCCCCCGCACAGGAGAGCCGCCGTTTACGGATGGTCGTTTCGATGTTCTCGCATAGCATGTTCTTGACTGCCTTGGCGTGCGAGAGGGTGGTGTAGTTGGTCCGTTGTCGGCGCTGGAAGCCAATCACTCACAGGAAGACTTGGTGGTGCACCGACCGGAGCTTGGTTAAGTGTTACGCACTGAGAGCCCACGTAATACATCCAATCACTCACAGGAAAACTTGGTGGGGCACCGACCGGAGCTTGGTTAAGTGTTACGCACTGAGAGCCCACGTAATACATCCAATCACTCACAGGAAGACTTGGTGGGGCACCGACCGGAGCTTGACGAAGTGTTGCGCACTGAGAGTCCACGTATTACATCCGTACAGCAGGGTCTCAAGCACCTCGGGCTTCAACTTGCCGACTTTCAGACTGAGCCGGGCCGGGCCGTCTTCACATGGTACTGGGGTCGAACTGTTCGAAACATGCGGACATGAGACGGATCCATCGGTCGATTTCGGGCCAGAGGTCAGCATTTTCGTGGATAATGCCGCCGAGGTATAAAAAAGGGTTGTTTGTATATGCTTCTGTCCAGCTGCTTCGATCACGAGCGATGGAGCAGTGGGTGTCTGGTTCTATGTTCGTAGCAACATCGTCTCCGTCTTCTGTTCCGATACCGTGATACCTGCTGCTTTGCTTGAAAATTATCACAGTGACAGTCACTTTATTTAGCAAGTCCTTCAGTTGACTTCGACATATTCAATCCCTGCGTCATCGACGTACTACATGCCCCACACTGCCCTTCGCACAAATGCCAATGCCACCCCTTTCCCGACCACAGCATCTTCCTCGAGGTGGACCAAATCCCTTACGATGTCGTCGTCCTCGCTGAAGCGTACTAGAATGACGTGTATCGTAGTAGCGAAGAGCACGTTGAACAGTAACAGCAACATCACGCAGTCTTGTCGCAGACCCTACGTGACATAAAACCACTCCACGTGCTCGCCGTTATTCGCATGTACACAAGTCCGTATGTCGTCGTGGAACTGGCCAAAAAAACACAAGTATTTTCGTTAGTACGCTGAAGCGTGCGGATACCTGCCGCAGCAGCTCTCCACCGACAGAATCGTACGCTTCCTGCAGATAAAGCACCATGTATGTGGTGTGTGATTGCGGCACTTCAGGTAGGTGTTAGTACGAGAGAGGAGAGAGAGGAACGAAGAAAAAATGTTTACGCACGTTACACATATCGTCCGCCACACGACCAATCTATTATTCTATCAATTATATATAGACAGTGTGATGCCCAATCTATAACTTCACTCTAGTATTGCTTCTAATACCAACTTGTTGAAAAATATATTCTCACGTTCTCCAAAATCAACTTTTGTAAGCTCCCTTCGTGCAACGTAAAAAAAATGTAACTCTCACATGCTCCGAAATCACCTTTTGTAAGCTGCCTTCGTGCAACTTTCCAAGATTTTGTCCTTTGCGACGTAATCTTCGAAACACGCATGTGTTTCTGCCCTCCTGCGCTTTGAACATCCGGTCATCGTCACCTTCCGCCGCTTCCCCCGAATTCCATCGAAATAAGAGCCTTTCGAGCTAGCAAGGGGTTCACGCAATCCTCTCTGTCGTCTTTTGCACACTACATACGCCGCGCTGAGGACTATTGCAGACAACAATACATTGACTGGAGAAGGGTGAATTGAAAGTGTCATGTCACAGTGTTTTGGTGGTTCGCTTTGGCGAGAAAGTGGTTTTAGGGAGTCGTCTGCACATGGGAGCGAAGTCACCAAGGGGTTCACGCAATCCTCTCTGTCGTCTTTTGCACACTACATACGGCGGGGTGGCGGACTATTGCAGACAACAATACATTGACTGGAGAAGGGTGAATTGAAAGTGTCATGTCACAGTGTTTTGGCGGCTCGCTTTGGCGAGAAGATGGTTTCCGGGAGACGGGGCGAAGTGCCCGCGTTCTGGTGGCTCGCGTTGACGAGAAGATGGTTTCCGGGAGACGTGTTGGTGGGAGCGAAGTCACA
Organism: Nereocystis luetkeana; assembly: GCA_031213475.1. NCBI lineage: Eukaryota > Phaeophyceae > Laminariales > Laminariaceae > Nereocystis > Nereocystis luetkeana. The sequence goes on along the minus strand of JARUPZ010000009.1, from coordinate 1,320,797 downwards.
GCGTTTTGACATGGTGGCTCATTTCGGCGCGAAATTACTTTTCGGGAGTCCTGTTTTGATGGGAGAAACGTCAGAGTGTTTTGGTGGCTCGCTTATTCGAGAAGGTGGTTTCCGGGAGTCGTGTGTAGGTAGGATCGAAGTCAGGACGCTTTGGTGGCTCGCTTCGGCGAGAATTTGATTTTCGGGAGTCAGAGTTTTGGAAGGTGGCTCTCGGGAGTCGGGTGTAGGTGGGAGCGGAGTTATATGGTGGCTAGCTTTGGCGAGAAGATGATTTTCAGGACTCGTGTGCTGGGGGGAGCGAAGGCATAGCGTTTTGGAGGCGAGTTTCATCGCGAAATTGGTTTTCGGGAGTCGTGCGTTGGTGGGATCAAAGTCACAGCGCCTTGGCGAACGCACAGCGAGCACGCTGTTTTTGTTTCCAACTCCACGGCGAGGAGTGTCGTCTCCGCCGGGAGTGTTGTCCGCTGCTCCTTGTCCATGACCGTCTTCGTTGTCGGTGCCTCCATCGATTGTAGTGGACGAAGTCGGACGTTCCGAAGGGGGTATCAATAGTTCGAAGTGGCCCGACCTTTCAAAAGCCCATTCGTAGACGTTTGGATCTAGGGGGTAGCTTAAGTTGAAGAAATGCAGATGTATTGCCTCCATCGAACCGATTGGGGCGTGGATGAACGCAAATTTCCCCTGCACATACAAGTCGAGAAAGGGACGTGCATTGTTGAAGTCAAATTTCTTAAATGTACGATTTTTGTGCAACGTCTATCCCCTGCACATAGAAGGCGAGGAAGGGACGTGCACTATTGAAGTCTAATATATTAAAGGTACGTTTTGTGCATGTATACTATAGAAGGAAGACGCAACGTCTAGTCTGCGGACGAACCTGATATTCACGGTGGACGACGAGACGATCTGGACACTGCGGATGCTGGACCCACGCGACGATATTGGTAGCGACGGCTGCTGTGACAGCACCCATAGCAGTAAGGGTCATGTACTGGTAGTCTTTCAAGAAGCCACGCTGGAGTTGCACGTCCAACACCGACAGGGGTTTCCTGTACCCATCTGAGATATCGAACCCCATAGTACGAGCCCTTGCCCCCTCCAAAAGATGAAGAAAGCGACATTCAGGCTGGTTGGACATGGCGCGGAGGTGGGCAACAGTCTTGACACGTCCGACGGTGACGTGATTGACGATGGCGTTGGCGATGCTTCCCTCATGCCGTCGACCATCCGGCAGAGTGTACGCGAATTGGGTAGCCTACAGGTACAAGGCGTTGGAGCATCAATCGCAATGGTTAGTATATACTGGTATCACCACGCCTGCAATGTTGGCTGGATGGTGTAAGACGATAGAAGGCGCAATCAATATGTGGAGCGGTATAACAGTAGTAGTCGGATCGGAAGTTGAAGTATTGTATTAGACTTTAATTATTATTCAAGTACTCGCAAGCTACCTGCAAGAACGCACGGGTTAGTACGGCACGTGTACGAGTACCCGCAAGTCGTGCTTCGAAGTTTGAGAGATACCTCGTACGAAATGTCAATATTGCGATGATACGACTACCTGTACGACGTCCTTGCCTTATGTCTACTCGCAGATGCGCATGGAACCTCACTTTCGTGACACGAGTACTTGTATCCCGTACTTGCAACAGCATCTATACTAGAGGGTGCTCATCCATACTACAGTAGTAGCGTGGTTTGGTTGCGATGTAAAACGCACGAGGTCGAGAAAAGCAAATACCTTCGAGGTTTTGAATATTGGAAGTTATAAATTTATCATTTAGAATGTTTGGAATATACCTGGTAAGAATTTATCATGTCAAAAGTACAGCAGTCCAGAATCAGCAAACTGTCGCACCTTGTTGGCGTTGAGGTTCATCTCGTTGAGGATCGAGTAGAACCCGCAGTTTCCATCTCCTTGACACTCAACCTTCCCTGCGCTATCAGCAAGTATGGTAGTAGTGGAGGGGGCAGCACGCATGTTGTGAATGTCCAGCTGTTGCCCTTGCAAGGTGGCCGGGTGTACCAGGACGCCCAGATGATCGATGCCAGATATGCAGTGCTGATAGAGGTTGTCGTTGAGGTACATGACGAAGTCCAGCGCCGCCATAACGTCGAACAGTCCAAAGGCAGCCGGCTGGTGGCTTTGGGAGAGCAGAGCACCAACGATCGCAGCACAGGCAGCGGCCGTGGCAGGAAGCCACATGGCTGTACGACAATGAATCAAATTTAAAGTGGATGTGCGAGGGGCACTGTATAATCAGCCCCGGGGTACAAGAAAAGGGACGAAAACGAGACGAAATTGTATTGTATACGCATCCGGGTACAGAGTTTCTGTGTGAAATTAAGGCAAAGCAGGTACGGGACTGCGTGACACTGTGATGCAAAGAAGGAGCCAAACACAGCACACAGCGCACAGCAAACACATCTAGGATGCACCCAATACCCAGAGCGTACGGTACACAGGAAGCACACAGACCACACAGCATACAGGGAAAACACACTGGACACACCACAGCAGGCACACAGAACACGGAAAATAGCACGCAGCACACCAAACGCTGGTACATTGGTGCGTCGCTACCGCTCCATCTCAGTCTCGGGAATAATTGGTTGGTGGGACTGCGCTGGTGTATTGGTGGGTTGCTACCGCTCCAAATCAGTCTCGGGAATAATTGGTTGGTGGGACTGCGCTGGTATACATTGGTGGGTGCAAACCCGAAAGTATTAGGTAAGATTTTTAAAAAGCAGTACCTCCCAAGTAGGTCTAGTAATCTGGGAGAAGGGATCTTTAGGGATGTTTTTGACTTGAGAAATGCGTAGCGTGGTCTTCACTTCGGAATCGTCGTCCGCAATTGAGAGATTTCCTGTTTCAATGCAAACGCGGCGCAGCCGCGTTTATGGCGAGTTTTGGCCCGTTAAAAGCAGTACCTCCCAAGTAGGTTTAGCAATCTGGGAGAAGAGATCTTTAGGGATGTTTTTGACTTGAAAAATGCGTAGCGTGGTCTGCACTTCGGAATCGTCGTCCGCAATTGAGAGATTTCCTGGTTCAATGCAAACGCGGCGCAGCCGTGTTTATGGCGAGTTTTGGCCCGTCTTGGCTGCGGTTTGGGGTTAGGGTTATAGAGTTAGGGTTCGAGTCAGGGGTTGGGTTGGGTCTTCGCCTGTACCTTGATCCCAACAGGAACCAAAACACCTGAACAGCCTACCAACCTAAAGATCCCTTCTCCCAGATTGTAATGGGACCTCGACCTCCCTCTATAGCTCTGCAACAACACCCAATTTCCAAAGCATCCTTCCTATCTCATTCTACAGCAGCACACTACTGTACACACACAATCATGCACGCTTGACACGAGAAGGTATCTTCGTATCTTCCCTAACAAAACTTGTTTGTCCCGCCGCGTTGTTGGTGGAGATCGTATGAAGCTTCAGTTTCGCCGTACTTTGACGTTACATATCGAAAACCCGCCGCATTATTTATTATTGACAGCTAACCAACCGACTTCACCTCCCGTATGAAGCTTCAGTTCCGCTGCACTTTGCCGTTACAAATCGAAAACCCGCCGCATTATTCAATATAACCTCCCACTTTCATCATTCTCCTGTCGCCTGATCTACACGTCCACCTTTGACCAAGCAAGTATGCCGTCGACGACAAGAGGATCTTCGAAAGCGAAGGTGAACGTCGTCAGAGTTTACTGTAATACTGAGGTGTCCCGGTGTCCCTGACTTTCGTTTGTATCGTATCACGTTCTTCCCAACTTCGTAGGTATAATCGCGTATCTCACCGAAATAGCGATCATCGTCCGTTTGTATAAAACGCGCCCCTATCTATTACCGTAGCAATCATCATCTGTGCGTACACTTCGTCGAACCAACATTCCACAGATGCTCCGAGTATACTCGGAGTAATACTCGGAGTAATACTCGGAGTAACGAGTAATTTTCGTACCCCGAGGACTCCGAGTAATTTCGTACTCCGAGGACTCCAAGTATTAGAGTACTGGTAGCCTAAATACTCCGAGTACGTGGAGTATGAGCAGTACTGAAGGCCCAAATACTCCGAGTACTGGGAGTATGAACAGTACTTGATACAAGTAGTATCCGGAGTACAAACATCTGAATTACTCGGAGTACTCCGAGTATCGCGAGCATTGCACCCAGGAATACTTCATCCGAGTAAAATACTCCGAGTAATACCCTAACCTGGAGTACCTTGGAGTATAAAACCCTGAAATACTCCGAGTATTACTCGTACCTCGGAATATGAAACCCTGAAATACTCCGAGTATTGAAGTATTCGCAGTACGGAATGCCCAAGTACTCCGAGTACTTAAAGTACGAGTAGTACAAGATCCCTAAATACTTCAAGTACGGAAAGTATTCTAAGTATCGAACCCCAAAATACTCATAGTACAGCAGTATTACAGAGTATCGAGCCCCGAAATACTCCGACGACAAGCAGTATGTAGAGTGTATCCATACCCAAAATACTCCGAGTACGAGCAGTACCTAGAGTACTGGACCCCGAAATACTTGAAGTCAAAGCAGTCTATATCCATACCCGAAATACTCCGAGTTCGAGCAGTACCTAGAGTACTGGACCTGTGGTCATCAGGGGACATCCGGCGGACATCCCCGGGCTTCCTATAGAGATATGGATCTTGGGTTATAACGGATGTTGCATCCTTGTTGCTGGGAAACTTTGCCAAAAGTGTCTCTCTCTTGTCTCTGTGTGCGGTCTTCTAATAAACCTATGCACCCCTTTCTTGTGGTACAGCTATATGCTGGCCTGGAGCTGAGCGTGGTCATCCGAGGCGTACCATAATACTGCAGTATTCGAGGGTAGGCCGGTTGTCGCACGGGAAATTTCGAGTTGGAGGGTTGGGTATGGGTATCTTCCGGTCAGGTATCAATCGTGTGGGCATATTGACGTCTTGGGTAGTGGTATTCGGGTATATTCTTCGGGTCTTCTTCGGGTTTTGGGTCTATCATCGGGTTGGGAATCTTCTACTTCGGTCAGGTGGTGTTCAAGGTTTTGGGTGGAATTCGGGTGGAGCTCTACGCTTCAGGAGGAGCTAGTGTTACAGCGAGTGGCGCCAGGGTAGGAGGTTCATAGCGCTGCGACTGTCGTGACAAGCTCTGTGGGGAGGATAATACGGTGCGAGACAACTGTCCTGATCAGTGTCAGGCGTCGGGTCTATTCGATAGGCAGAGGGCAAGCTTTGGTTAGCATTCTCTGGGCGGATCTTATAGGGGCAGGGAGGATCCCCGGTGTGGGAACACCTTCGGTTCCGTGTAAAGACCCAGTGACGAGGTCACGGAACAACCCGGTGTTTACTAAACACCACCAAGTGAAGAAAGGAAATCAAAGCCAAATGATTTGTGATACCCGTCCTATCGATCCCCAGCCCCTTGGGCCCTGCTTTGCCCGTCGTGCCCGTCATCGTGTCTATGGTGCCTGTTCCATTGCTTACTCTGGCTGCTTGCAACTACTGCATCGCATCGATTCACTTTTTGCGTGACCCGATCATTACTGCACGAAGGCACTTCTCGAACTCCCAACCAGCAGGTCAGTCGGTCTCAGAGATTTCACGAGCGCGGGGCCTTTTTAGAGTCTGAGAGCTGTACCCTGCTGTAACATGGTGAACCCAGGGAGATCGAAGTGCAATGCAAATGATCGGAGTGTTCGCAAAACGTGTGCAGGCGATGGGAATGTTTGGAATGTTTGCAAAACTGTGATATGATGTGATCGTGTTCTTTGTGCAATCAATCCCATGTCCTATATTGCATAACATTGTATGGGATACTCGGTATATGCATACATGCACATGTTTTTGTTGTTACCTCCCTTGTATGATGGTGATTCGTGCAATATGCTGTTATGTATTCACGCTGCCGATGGGGCTCTGCCTGTTTGTTTCGTGAGGCTTTGAAGATACTTGTCTGGGCAATGCATGCAGGCATATTCGTTTGCCGTACTCCGTTTACCTGTTGCTCGTGCTCGTATGTTTGCTCTTTGTTTATGATCGCACCATGTTCGTTAATAAATGACTGCATGATATTTACCACATACTGTCTTCAAAACCAAATGCAACCGACAGGTGTCGATACGAGCGAAAGGTGCAGTACGTACTGATACACGCATGCTCTCGTGTACGGTTTGCTCGGTCAGGTGATAACGGAAACTAACAACGATGAGCCTTACACCGTTTGGGCGTACATAACCTAGAACGGTGAACCCCTCCCTCGACAACACTACTGTGCATTGTCGGCTGGCAAACATGGAACTTTTAAGAAAATCCCTGAAAGTTTGGTGACTAGCATTCTTGCCGCGATGCTTCAACTGTATCATTAGTTGTTACTCATGTGTGTCTCTAGCAAGACTACGACACGACGAAATGAGCGTATGCACACCAAATGGAAAGTCCGATGCACGTTTGACCATCTTCGATGTGTCCGGTTGCACCACTGTCCGTGTTACATACCAACTGAGCGTTGTGCTCGAGTACCAGGTACCTGGTATGAAATCGGAGCAGGTGAAGATCGGCTACGCAAGGCCTTGTGGGGCACGGGTCACACGGGGTGAGATAGTTTCAGCTTGGCGATGATGAGCTTGCACACAAGAGAGGGAGTTGCGGCTTGCTATGTCCGAAGGGTTCGGGGTGATGGCAGATACACGATGCAGCCCATCCTGATCAGTACCAGGTCAACAGGTATGGAGCAGGTGAAACACAACCGTGGGATCGATTCGTCTTTTTGTTTCGATGTCGTATCGACAGTCGAAAATACGGGTATTTTTCTTGCTGTACGGTATTCCTTGAGTGAAAAATAAATGGGGGGGGGGGTAGGCTGTGTCGCCCTAATTGACTTAAAATTCAAGTCACACACGCCACCGCAAAATAAATCGTGCATGCCAGTGACGAGCTGCCCGTGGTGTTCGGAAACGCATGGAATCAGAGTAGTAAATTAATGGTTCTGCTGTATTCATTTAGACTACCATGTATGGCAACATATGTACGACTCTATTAGTCAGCCCAACCTGATCGACAGTCGGTACTTTCGTTAACACATGTCACATGCAACTACTGTTGTTGGAGAATATCTCGCGGCTGGTATCGAAACAGTAGGGAGTACTTTTGAACCTCGTTGCAGGATGAGCGCCTCCCGTAGAGGGTACAAAGTTTGAAGCTGTACATAGTTACGGATAACGTACCATGTCCCGAACACTTGGCTGCCTGGAGCAAAGGCGCCTCAACTCCGAAATCACTCAGAAAAGGCGTACCTCCGTCTCTACGATACTATCAGTAGTCTACACACTACGCACGAATCTCAAAAAGATAAAAATGTGGTACTGACGACCGGCATTACCATACACGACTAATATGAATATTAATGATAGTAAATGGTGTAATTTGGAAAAAAGACAGGGACCCATATACTGCTACTACCCTGGCAGTTTGTTTTACTTATTCCCCGAACAGGGTCGATCTACTGATACACGGAGAAGCATACAGGGGGGGTGGCTCGCAGTATGTATGCTCTTTACAACATCAATAGAGGACGTATATATGTTATCTATGATAATACCAAAATACTAAAACTGTAGAACTGCAGGTCGTACGGCAAGATCTCTCTGGATCCTTAGGGTCACCATGCCTCTTGCTTTCACAAGAGTAGAGACCTTTTCCTTTGAAGCTGGGTAGAAATGACGATTTATAGTCGAAGACAACATACATACGTGGAGGACGTATCTACAGTATATAGGGTATTCACACTAATCCCAATATAAATGTTCATGATACTGAAGGTCGTACGGCAAGATCTCTCTAGATCCTTGGGCCTACCGTTCCTCTTGCTTTCACAAGGGTGGAGACCTTTAACTTTGGCCTACACGTCCCTTCAACATGTACGGGAATACTGCAACTGTAGTGCCCCTTACTATCGCAGCAAAGGATCACACCGATATTAATAGTGGCCCGGCATGAAGTGCTGTTGTGAAGCCGTTCAGCTGTGCAGTGTAGAGCAGGGTGTTATTCGGGTGTAAGCACCGTATGAAAGCTACATTGAAACATTATGCGGGTGAAGGCACCACATGAAAGCTACGTTGAAACAACTGAGAACCACAAACGATAATCATAGCTGGTTGTTCTGGTCTTCTCGTACTTGATACATTGGAATTGCACTTGTGTCACCCGTTATGGTCTTCTTACCCGGTACGTTGGCCTTCCACTTGCTTTCCCCGCTATGGTATTTTGACCCGTTACGTTGCCATAGGAAACAACCCTACTCATTAGCTTCTGCGCACATGATTAGCGTCTGTCAATTCCTATTTGAAATCAGAACCGATAACCCAGTACTAATGTAGTCGGGTATAAAGACATGTGTTCATGGGGTCTCAATACTGTGTGTACTGCATACATATACTGTACGTAACAATGTACTGGTCTGCAGCATCTCTGTGGCGTAGTTTGTGACCACAGAAGATCTATCTATCTAGGATCAAATAATGAACACGGACACTGGTTGTGCTGGATGTTGATGGGTAGAAAGGACATTTTAAGGTGTGAAGAACACGCACAATACTCGTACAGAGTACAAGCAGTACACAAACGGTCGCACCTTATTAATCCCGACTGCTGTAAAGTATGTCTTCTCTTCATCATTCACATACTACGGTATAATATAGTATCTTCAACATACCGAGCTGGTATCACATCACACAGCCACAAGTTAGTTTACTTCTAGCAGATACCTGGTACACCGTGTACTTCTGTTCCCTTCGTACTCGTACGCCGCGGAAGTACGCAATAATATATTTACTGATGTGCATGAGCTACGATACTGCAGTCCTTACTAGTCTATGGCCGAAGATTCGGTTAAAAGCATTCTTACCTGCAGTCGATTACATATAAAAATGTCAACAGCACAGAAACACAAATAACAGATCTAATAGGGTCCCAAAGATGGTTTCGTTGGTTTTCATCAAGGTTAGCATTGGGTCCTATTTTTTCATCAAAAGCCCCCCGGCGGTCTTGCGTATCCCTTCTGTTTTCAGCGTTAAAGTTGGAGCTCGAATCTCACGATGGGTGAGACGGTGATTTCCGCCATATATATTATACGATAAAATGTAAGGAATCAAATCAACTGTTGAATCCGCCTAACGAGAGTAGGTGCAATGAAGGACTGAACTCTTCTCGCAATATAAATCCAAGGCACAGACCGCATGCTTGGAGGGGATTAAAGGGCCTGCTCTGTGACCCCGGATGTTTTTACGTAGGGGGGAAAGAGAAAAAGGGCGAAGCGAACAAACGGGATGGAAATAAACAATATCTCTTTATCTTACATACATAACTACGAAGAAACACTGCATGGTTGGTGGACGTCCAGCGGTTTCAAGATCGGTTTGGTTTGAAGAAGACACTGCTGTAGACATACTTCGTATGATGATGTTGTCCCATTAATAATAGTGGCCCCGGTGGTTCAAGTGGTTAACCTCGAATTCTACTTGTGTTTGAGCCCTGGGTTCGAGCCCCAGGTGGGTCGGACATTTGACTTCATTTTCAAACATCAGAGTAAAAAAGGGTTCAATTGTTGAGAGCGCCTTGCAGCGTGGTTAGGCACAATTCGATACGAGTCGACGAGGGAAGGAAAATCTGAAATCTTCTCGCGATAAAAATGAAGGCACGTACCGTAGCGGGAAGGGGGTAGAAGAGCCTGCTATGTGACCCCGGATCTGAGTTACGAGTTGGAAGGAGAGAAGAAGATGTGCGAAGATAATAAATGGGATGAGCAAGAAGAAGAAGAACTCAGAACTCCGGCTACTAAACAGGCTGTAACTAAAATGCTTCTCGATTGGAGAAAACAAACAAGTACGGTACAAACTAAAAAGTACAGTACCAGTACGTAAGAGAAACGGTACCATTTAGAACGATATACCCAATATTGGATACCATCCCGTATCAATTGCAACTAAATGACACCATGAACGTGTGCATGCTGTATTATTATATGCAAAAACCAAAATTAAAACAAAGGGGCGAAGAAAGGAGAACTACAATACATTGTACTTGCGGTATGTGTGGAGTATTCAGGACAGCGCTTACAATGGCTCATCAACAAGGGCCGCAGGCTGCGTGGTACATTGTTCAGTTTGGGCATGAACTGGGACAGAGTGTGAACGTGGCATAAACGCCCAGCATAGAGCATAGAGCGGGCTACCGAAGAACTCTGGAAAGTAAACCAAACCTTGGCGTGAAAACAAGCGCTTGTTACATCTTGCCGAAATGATCCCGGAGCGTTGGCTTGCTTCTATCCGGAACGCTTTGCCTGTAGCAAGTGTGACTGCTATTCCTGAACAAATACATTCCTCCTAAGCGGTGGATACGAGATACACAACAGTGCCAATCAAACTGAGGAGAGAAAACCTGGTATTTTCCGATAGGAAAACAAAGCAGTTCCCCAGCGCGCATACTCATGCGCCGCCTTAGTCGCTGACGCGGTGAACGGAGAGTCAACCGAGCTTGACTCTTCAAGTATCTGACACGGTTCCCAATGACGACGGGGTATCTTAACCGTTTGAGTACTGCACTGCTGTACATGTGCCTAAGTTTGACCCTAATTCCAAGTGTTTCGTCCCCGCAATGGCAGGGCTGTTCTAAAGGCCACATATGCCCAATGTCCAAACTAAAGGCTCTCTCAATTTGCGAACGCGAGCGTGTAGTTATTGAGCGTACCACGCATCACTGTTGTTGTCGTACGTATCCGAGTATCGAGTGATCTGCTTGGTCGGAGAAGAACGGATGTAGAAATGGTAAAATGCACTAATGTTGGAACTAAAATGTTGTCATTATAGTGTAATCCAGGTTAGGTGACCATAACTTTGATCGCAACGATGGCACAATAAGAGTGACAGTTGAATGGGAGGCAAATCAGACCAAGAACCTTGCTACGAGAGAGGTATAGTTCGATAAGGCTAAGCATCTATCACGATCGACCAGGCTCCTTAACCCAATATCAGTAGGATACAGACCATGGTGTTTGGCTAAACGTTTTCGTGATAATACCTAGGCTTTGGGGATTGTTCACACAGATTCAGTTAATATACAGATACTTGTACTCGTCAGTCTCATAAGACGTACATGAGGAATATACCAGGTATGATAACGTTTAAATACCCAGACGTCCGAAGGGACGAGTGCATGTGCAAGTCACTACACCACCCACAGGTACCCATTTGTGATACCCGTGTCCGAGATGGAACGTGACGAGCTATGGTATGATCTGCGCAACCCAGCAGGATACCCTGCTATTCGATGCTCCAAGTATGGTGGCCCAGTGTTGAAGGAACGGATCGAGAGGTGTGATTGGAATGCCTGTCGGCGGTAGGCAGTTTCCGTTCTGGGGGGGTATTTGTCACCACCATTCTACAACTACATCCACAAACATCGTTATGCAAGGGGTACGATCTGGAAGTGGTTGTGGATGAATGACCTTTGAGGACTCATGATTTGTTTTAGCACGAAAAGGTCTCACTGGGGGGGTGGCGTAAACGTCAGTACCTTCAAACGACTGACTTACTTGGAATCATACAATTACCTTGACTAGTGAGCCTTCCCACAGTAGGGGTGCACCAGAAGTTCCTGAGCCCCTCACATTAGAAACTCAATATCTCTACCGATACAATACTTCGAAGCAATTTAGAAGTGCCCTTAAGTCGAAGTGGCGTAAACGCCAGTACCTTCAAACGATGTAGTCACTCGGGATCGGATAATACCTTAGGCTATAGGATAGGGGGTCAGGACGGACACTGGGTGTACTGATGAAGCTGGGTAGAATGGACGATTTAATGTGAATGCAACAACAGTGTCAGAAAGTCGAAACACTCGAAGAATACAAAGTATAACTCTACTTCAGGAGGAGGGAGTAGAAAGAGGACTCATCATGTGGTTCCTACAGCACGTCCGTGATGAACCCATACATAAAACCACCTCCACATTCGCAAGAAGTACCTACTCTCGATGCAGAGAAGTTTGAGATCATCGCCAAAAGGTAGGCGTATGTCATATAAACCCCGTAATACGCGCGATCGAAGTAAATACGTCAGAACGTGATATTCCGTACCAAGAGACTAGAGACATCCGGACATACTTCAGAGTAGCAGACGAATGCTAATATACGCAGAAACGGTTTTTGAAGGAAGGTACAGTGAGAAACGTCTGGGGAAGGTAAGGGAATGGTGGCAGCGTCGACACAGTCCACTGCGCAAGTTGAAACGTCTGCCAAAGGTACGTGAAGTTTTGTAATATCGACAGTCCAGTACGCAGGTATATTTGGGTACCAAGCGGTGGACCGTTACTACAGGTTAGACAGTCAAGCGCGCAGATATATAGAGAGGGACAACGTGGACAATCACCGCAGTATTTGTGTAGTGTGGCCACGTATAGCCCCACGATTATGGACTGGCAGGACTCTGTGAAGGGTCAATTGAAGGTGAGGTGGTATGGTGGGACGATGATAGCTTACAGTGGAATCCATGCCGGGGCCGAAACAGTAAACGTGTAGGTTATTGCCAAAATGCAGATGGAGGCCTTCGAGAGGAGCCTCCCACCTCAGATGCAGGTGAGGCAGGAAGAAATAACATTTTTTTCACAGGTGAAGCCGCTCGTCTCAACAGCGTCTACGGCCGGCACCGCGGGAAGGAGAGGCGCTGCAACATCAGGCCGACGGCGATGGACGGAGGAATGCTGAAGAACATCTGGACGAAGGTCAGGTCCGCCGCTCTTCTCAACATCGTCCATCGCCAGCACAACGGGAAAAAGGGGCGCTGCAACCGGGCCGACGGCGATGGACGGAGGAGGAATGCTGAAGAACATCTGGACGGAGGTCAGGTCCGCCGCTCTTCTTACCACCGTCGCAGGGCAATACCACGGAGGGGAGAGGCGCTGCAACATCGGGCCGACGGCGATGGATGGGAGAGGAACGCTGAAGAACGTCTGGACCAAGGTCAGGATCGCTGCTCTTCTCAGCACCGTCTGGAGGCAACACTGAGGAAAGAAGAGGAGCTGCAACATCGACCCGACGGCGAGGTGCAGAGATGGAAGGCGCACGCTCTGCAGCAGTTCATGATCGCAACGCCCGCTGGGGGGGGTGTTACAAACGTTGGGCGGAAAGCGCACGCGCTGTTGCCGGGCAAGTACTGGGAAGCCCGCTTTGTGCCGACGATGGCCATGCTTCGGGCAGGGGGGGTGTTACAGGGAGTTGCGCCAGGGTAGGAGGTTCATAGCGCTGCGACTGTCGTGACCAGCGCTGTGAGGAGGATAATACGGCGCGAACACAACTGTCCTGATCAGTGTCACGCGTCGGGTCTATTCGATAGGCAGAGGGCAAGCTTTGGTTAGCATTCTCTGGGCGGATCTTATAGGGGCAGGGAGGATCCCCGGTGTGGGAACGCCTTCGGTTCCGTGTTAAGACCCAGTGACGAGGTCACGGAACAACCCGGTGTTTACTAAACACCACCAAGTGAAGAAAGAAAGTCAAAGCCAAGGCATCTGTGATACCCGTCCTATCGATCCCTAGCCCATTGGGCGCTGCTTTGACCGTCGTGCCCGTCATCGTGCCTGTGGTGCCTGTTCCATTGCTCACTCTGGTTGCTTGCAACTACTGCATCGCATCGATTCACTTTTTGCGTGACCCGATCATTACTGCACGAAGGCACTTCTCGAACTCCCAACCTTGCAGGTCAGTCGGTCTCAGAGATCTCACGAGCGCGGGGCCTTTTTAGAGTCTGAGAGCTGCACTGTTGTAACACCAGCTTTACTTGCTGCTACAAATGACAAAATATACGTATATCTACAATAAAGGTCGGTTGAGCCAATATCGCCTTCTTCGGGATATTTGGCTACATTTATTCGGGTGCGAGGTGTCTGTCATCGGGACGAGTGGTGGACGGTCAGGGCGATCGGCTGTTCGAGAGGAGCGCCGATTGGAGCAACGGCTTTGCCGGAGCATATTTTTGGATACGAGTCAAGTACACCAATCACCAAATGTTGTCTACGAGTACGATGTACGAGTTATGGTACGCCTCGGATGACCAAGCTCAGCTCGAGACCAGCATATAGCTGTACCACTCGAGCGAGTCAGCCACCCTAGTCGACGCGAAGTAAGAGATGCGTAAGTTTATTATTCATAGAAGATCAAAACAAAGAGTCAAGAGACAGGCACTTTGTGGGCAATGTTTTCCAGCAACAAGGACGCAATATCAGTTATACGCCAAGGTTCATAGCTCAGTTGGAAACCCAGGCATGTCCCCCGGATGCCCCCTGACGACGACAGAGTACAGCAATATTTGCCAACAAAAAACCTCTTGAACAAGATACCAGTGGGTGGAAAATTATCAGGTGAGAGGAACAATATCTTCGGCGTGGGTTGGTGCACGAAACGGTGAGGCTCTTTTTCCGTATCTTTCGCATTCGGATTCCTAGCTTGGCGGGCTAGGATATGGAACGTTGGCAAGGTTCGGTCTGTCGGTCGTTTGGTTCAGACCAAGGTCGAGGGGCTGGTCGTGCGTCACGAGGTACTCATATGTACAAGTTCGAGTCTGCAGCTTCATCGATTCCTCATACAAATTCAGAGAGTCATCGTGTTTTCGGCATGAGTAAGGCTGTTTCGAAATGTAACCGCGAAACAAAATATTTCGACTGCTTTGAGCAGATGCACGTATCGGGCTTCCTAGTTGTTCTCATGAATTTGGTGTTTTATGATCAACTGCTATTCATGCGTACGCTGATATGAATGATGTACGAGTAGCAAGATCCGTAGCTTTGTTGTGTACTGCTGTAGCATGAAAATGCCGATACACATACATGTCAAATAATCCTGATCATATGTCCTTGGTCCTTGGTCATTATTTACCCAGGTACGTTCACGCAGATCTACGCACTCCGACAATCAAGATCCGGGCCATATCGACAAAAAGGACCGGACTTCATGGAGAGTCGAAGTAATAAGACAACAGGAGGTTGTGAGAGTGGCGCTCATGTTCAGCTTTAGCTTTTGTCTTCATCTTCTTGGCATCGTGTGCAGGGCGAGCTTTGGGATCCAGCTCTAGTGATCGTATTGCCTGGTAGGACGCTTGACGGAACAAAGAGCTGTAGGTTCAGAATGCGCCACTCGCTAGCCTGCCTACAGAAATAACGAACATCAATCACCTCCTACGCTGTTTGGACCACCCTCTGCAACCTCACAGGCGTGTGCATGCTGCGTTTTTCATATATCAAGAGCAGAGAAGGACAAGAACATGTACGATAGTGAGACTCACCAACAAACACGTACGTGCTCATGTACTGGTACGTCAAGATCTGCTGCAACATTTACAGGGAGTATATTGAACAATTTTCATGGTGTCGGTGTGCCCGTCACGTTTAAACTGTGTTGTAAACCAACTTTTGATTGTCTTGTGTACCCCGACGTTATCGTCTCGTCGACCCTGGTAGCATCCAGGCGAGTCAACGGCCAGTAGTCAATCGCTAGGGAAGTAATGGAAAACGCGCGAACGGTTCACGCAGCTTGCAAATTTGAGTATCGATCGATTTTCCGATCGGTTGAACTCACAGCTGACGTACTCTTTTAGATTTTTAATAAAAAAAATACGACGCGATTAGGACAGGCGTGGTACGTGGCACGTGGCCTTTCTTCCCGAAGCAGAAGAATACCCAAGCTTATTGGTGGTCACGTGGACGATATCCGTTTGTTCCTCGATTCCCTTGCGAAGCTGGATGACTTGAGAGAATGTTACATTCGAGATATGATTCCAGTATTTCTGCTGCAACGGCTAATGGCGGCAGGCTATACTGGTGATAATTCCCGTATTTCCAATGACGCCCTGCTGGACTGTCTGCATGCTAAGTAAGGTATATCATAAGCGCAAGCTAGATGCTATCTCTGCGGAAGAATCGCTTTGCTCAATTGCTGCTCGATCGGTTGATCCTGCGACTAACGCTGCTGATATGGCACGATTTGTTGTGACGCTATTTGACGATATGCGCAAGTTCGTTGCCGAGGTTGGAATAGGTGAATTTTTCATGGTTGGAGGAGATTTTCGAGGCACCTGGAAACCAGCACCAACACAACTTTTCACGAGGATATTCTAGGATGCGATATCACCTGAAGTCTTCAGGCAAGCATGCACTTCACAGTTGCTTGTTAACGACGAGCTATATTCTCAACCAATGGATTTATTTTTGATGGTGGGAAGAGAAGCAAAGGAGTGGCCGAGAACACACCGGTTGCTGGTGCATGCGTCTATGTCTACGGATAACCACGGTTATCATTATTCTGGGAGTTGAGGCTACCAGCAAAGGTCTTCTGTGAGTACTGTAGGTCTCATTTCTTTCCATCGAGTGTGGGTGGAGTCAAGCAGGACCGTGCTAGATATACAGGTCGACTTATTGAGCGTCAGGCCAGCCAAGGAGAGCAGGGAGTTGAAGGCGAGCGTTTTTTTACTAGGCGTTATGTCTACCCTGCTTCCGCACGCGATGATTGTTCCGGATCGGTGGGTACTCCTGTGGGACGTTTCAAACCTCAGGGTTTCCGCCCCCACCGAAATCCTAGCCCTTTGTGTGCTTGTTGAGGCTACCAGCAAAGGTCTTCTGTGAGTACTGTAGGTCTCATTTCTTTCCATCGAGTGTGGGTGGAGTCAAGCAGGACCGTGCTAGATATACAGGTCGACTTATTGAGCGTCAGGCCAGCCAAGGAGAGCAGGGAGTTGAAGGCGAGCGTTTTTTTACTAGGCGTTATGTCTACCCTGCTTCCGCACGCGATGATTGTTCCGGATCGGTGGGTACTCCTGTGGGACGTTTCAAACCTCAGGGTTTCCGCCCCCACCGAAATCCTAGCCCTTTGTGTGCTACCAGCGACAGTTTTGCTAGATCTGAATATTCCCATAATTCTGGAGACACTCGAAGTGGTGCTGCTGTGTTCCATCGTGTCAGCAGATATACGGGGCTGTGTTGGGCTGTTCCTTCAAATATCAACGTATCACGTGCTACGACACTTAATTCTACAATAATAGTGAAGGGGCGAGGGGCTTCAACAGCGATGACTAATAGTACTGCCATTCCCGATATATTTACTGGTGGTGGGGGAGCGTCTTTGTCTGGACTTCGGAGCCATCAAGATCGATCTTGTGGGGCTGGTTCTACCCACCGTTTAATTAATGCCGTGCGCTGAATTACGAATCCATTTGATGCTATTCCTTCCGCTGCACTGATATTTGTTTATGAGGAGACAGCAACGGGGGCGTGAGTGTTTTGTGAGGACTCCGAGATTGATGTGAATGAACCTGTCGCCGCTCCTTCTGCAGAAACGGCGTCTTCTTTTAAGGAGCTGTCACAGATGGATGTGCGTGTCTGTGGAATATCGGAGATTGATATACCAACGGAGGACGTGGGTGTTTATGATTGGCTCAAGAATTGCGGGATTAATTTACGGATTAAAGCAATGACGAAGAGGACAAACACATGGTACAATGGGACACCGTGCTCCCAAAACACATTTCGGGCTAACCCGCTTTCTACGTTTCCGTTTTGACCAGTACCCCAAGGGAAAACGGACAACTGGTCGAACTCTTTCCCTTTAGGCAAGCCCGATTATCCCTTGAATTAAATCCCCCACGTTCCAGCCACTATTACCTTGTTCGTGCTTCGGACAAAAAATCTGTTCCCTCCCCTCCTGCTCTTACATAGGAAGTAAAAGCTAGTGATTTCCATCTCCCCGCCCGTTGAATCTGAATGTCCGATGCGCCTTGCGCAGCAAGCTGGGTTGCCCCCCCGATCCTGCCTGAGCGGAGAGCGTACTGAGTCGGGTCTCTACCCAAACTGCTGAACATCCGCCTCAAGGCCTTTGTTGCAACGGTGTGCGTGATCACCTTGCACCCGGTGGCCGTGCGTGTTCAATGGTGCTAACCTGCTCAGTTGGGGATGGAGGTCTAGTAAATTCAGAACGATCTTTACGTCCCAAAACCTTCCCTTCCCTTTCGTTACTCTCGTCCTTGTGACGATTGACTCCAACCTCTTGGAGTCTGACTTGGAAGCGCGGAACGTCACCTCTACTCTGTCTGCAGCACGTCTTTCTTCCCACGCTAGTTGGAACGCTCCGGAAAAAAACGCCAAGTCTCTCCTCGTCAGACAAACATCTGCGTGTACCAGCCCGTTGCCGTAGGCCCAAATTTCAGAAGCTCTACAAATAATATGAAAAGACAACGCCAGTCCGATCCAGACTACCCATCCTTCGGTTCCCAACTCACACGCGCTCTTCATCCCCGTGGTCAACAGGTCCAACGTAAGAGGCTTCCTGACCTTGGGGCGTATCTCCGATTTCCCGTGAGCTCTATCGATCCCTTTCCCGACCGCTACAGCCATGCAGTGTGAAGTGGGCAGCTCCCAAGCTCCGAACAATCTGAGGAAATACTTAATCGCGGATAGATAACCTCGTATGGTCTGGCTTTGGTTTTTGAATGCAAAGCATCACAGGGCCATGAATTTCGTCAACTCTTTCACTGCTGCGTCGACTCCATCACCCTCTGCTAGCCACGGACTCTTCCCTTCAATCGCTCCGAGACGGCACCAGGTTTGCCACTTGTTCCAGTACACCGTTTGCGTGCTTTCCCCCACTGAGGCTAGCGCGAGTGTCTCCACCAGTCTGTCCACCTCCTCGTCCTTCCCGCCCTCTCCAGTGTGTGTTCCTGCTCGATGGGGTTTGCGGGGTGTTCATGGTTCTGCATTTCGTGTCATCGGTTCCCATATTATATCATCCATGTACCCTGTGGGGAATTTTGGCTGCAGAATAGTCTCGAAGAATGCACGGCCATCGTCACCTATATTCTGCTCTCTCCATTGATTGCCCTTGTACGCGTGAATTTTTGCGCGATTTCTGTTTTTAGCCATCTCGAGATGCCTTCCGCTACTACGTTCTGAACACCGGGAATATGCTTTGCGTCATGGCTCCATCCGCTCGTAATTTCCAGTCTACCTAGAAGTCTCATAGCCAGTGAAGCTCGCCGGTTATGCGACCCGCCACACCGATTAATCTATGACACGGCTGCCACGTTGTCCCCACTCAATAGTACGGGTCTCCTTGCATGTCTGGCCTGTCGTGCAGAATGGCTTGAGTCACGTACGCCGTCATGACCATACCACCCAATTCAAACAGGTTGATTGTGATTGCGTCCTCTCCTTTGGTCACCGTTTGGTTCTTCAAGAGACGCGACAGTACGGGGTTCAAGTCGTATCTCCAGTATACTTTTAGTTCTGGGCAAAAGCCCCCGACTGCAGTAAAGCTTGCGTCCGAGTAGTATCGTCGCGAAGGTAATCGTTCTACGTGTGCGTAAAATGGTGCGCCGAGGGACTCCCCGGCGCAAACCAACTTCTGTTCGATTGCCCATTTCCGAAAGGAGATATCATTGTGGAACTCCCAGCCCAGTCTCACCATCCTTTTCGTCGATATTTATGGCTTTAGCGGCTTTGTGAAGATTGGTCAGACATAAAAGCTGCCAAACAAAAAATCTACCGGCTCTGAATATGTAGGTGAGGTTCCAGAGTTTGCCTGCCATGCTAAGCACATCTTGCGCGCTTGCATGCGTTTTGTCCCCCGACCACTCCTGCTCGAGAAGGAGACTAATTGCTTCTACCCGTTCCTTAGTCACGTTAATCCCGAGGGTGTGGGTGTTGATTGTAAAACCCAGCGCATCAACGATTGTTTTACAATCAGTGCTCTTCTTTGGAGCGAGTATAGGGGTTTCATCTTTCTCGCCTAGTCCGAATAATCTCACGTTATCTGAAGCGAGGGAAGCGGAAGCTATGAGGGCGGTCTGATCTGCAGGATTAAGTCGCACGCTGGTCATAATCAAGTCGTCTACGTATACTGCCGTCAGAAACGGTTCGTTTGGTCCCCCTCTTCGCGATACTTTTACTCTGACTCCGGTCGGGATCCTAGTTGGCTTGCCCGACTCCCATGGGTTCACGACTTTGACATGCGACAACATAGCCTCGTTTTCTGGTAGAACAACCGCACTATCTACCGTGGTGTGAAGGTGGGCGTGTTCGGCCGCTGAGGCCGTGAGGCCCCAGTACCCGGGCGAGGCTGCCCCTCCAAAGGTGAGTCTAAATTCTTCTACCAACACGTCGTCCACCACATAGCAAACGTTCTGCGCTTGGTGCGGTGATACCCTGATATTCCTGAAGGCGTCTGTTGCGTCTGCTTTGGCCAAAAGGATAGGAAGGTGAGGGAACCTTATTCGGAGGTCGGTAAGCGCGTTTAAAAACGTGAAGGGAGTGCGTCAGCACAGAGGCATTTCGGCACATCTTCCGTTTGCGTGTCTCTATTTAGCCCTCCCTTCTCTCCTCTCGCCGCGTCGACATCAAACGATAATTATTCTGACCTTGTGCGTAACAACGGCACCGAGGGGTGCCACACGTAGTCCTTTAAGCGCGGCAGCTGACTCTCTGTTGAACACTAGAACGCGATTGCGTCGTACATCTTTGTACAGTTTCTCCCAAACTAGGTCCATATGTTCAAACACTGTGCTCTGGTTACCATACTGAGTTTCTCTTGCCGGGTCGAGGATCGTGACTGCTGTCTTCACCGGCACGCCATTGTTCACGATGTTTATGAGTTCTGTTATTGCGGGGAAACCTTTAACCCGCCCAAAGTAGTGTTCGACGTGATCGACGGCCAACGGAGGTGACACGAGAGTGCCTCCGAGCCCAACGGCCACATCCCCCACTTTACCAGCGCATACATGCAAAAGTTCTGCACCTGTCTCTGCCACCTCTCGTACCAGGTATGATGGTTTTCTTGTATTTTATATATATTTATTTCGCGGGTTTTGACGGTCATCAACATTTTTGTTTGCTTCCATTATTCGTTCAGTTCAACGAATCTTTCCTGTCTGGTTAGCTTACTTGTCTGTCCTTTAACCTGGTACGGTACACATCCATGTGAAGGTGCTACTTGTCGTACCGACCCTTGTAAGTATTTTCCTTTCGACGAACTGTCCTGTGCCCCAAGGGGTCTCCCCTGGACTAAGGGCTGGCAAATCACTGTACTGTTGTCTAGAATTGCTGTTGTCCTGCGACTCGTCACTCTGTCTAGAGATTTTTTTCTTTTTCGGACTTGTGTCTAGAGCTACTGCTATTTTCTATTATTCAGCCCGAGGCCAGCATATTATAGCTGTACCACTTGAGCGAGTCAGCCACCCTAGTCGACGCGAAAAAACCGGTCGCCCCGGTGGTTCAAGTGGTTAACCTCGAATTCTACTTGTTTGAGTCCTGGGTTCGAGCCCCAGGAGGGTCGGACTTTGACTTTATTTGCAAAAATAAAAAAAGGGATTCAATTGTTGAGAGCACCTTGCAGCGTGGGTAGGCACAATTCGATGCGAGTCGACGAGGGAAGAAAAGGCTGAAATCTTCTCGCGATAAAAAATGAAGGCACGTACCGTAGCGGGAAGGGGGGAGAAGAGCCTGCTATGTGACCCCGGATCTGAGTTACGAGTTGGAAGGAGAGAGAGAAGAAGATGTGCGAAGATAATGAATGGGAGGAAAAAAAAAAAGAAAAAAAAAAAAAAAAGAGATGTAAAGGTTTATTAGAAGATCAAACAGAGACAAGAGAGAGACACTTTGTGGGCAATGTTTCCCAGCAACAAGGACGCAATATCCGTTATACCCCAAGGTTCATATCTCTGTAGGAAACCCAGGGATGTCCCCCGGATGTCCCCTGACGACCATAGCCCCCCCCCAGAGCGAATCCATAGGCCCACAGGGACTTGGGGGAAAACGATAAAAAATGAAGACAGGAACAGCCGGGTAGACCATAAACAAAACAGAACTCGAAGTAGAAGAAGTAAGAAACCACCAGTCAACATCGTCCGTTTCGACAAAACCCTTACCATAAACCAGGTAGCATTCATCCACAATACGTTGCTATCCAAGACAGCCACTTGATTTGATTTACACTCAGAGGAGAAACACTGCAAATTTGAACAAACTGTATCCCACTTCACGTGAAAACCTACCCAGCAATATTTATCGAAGCCGTCCCATATCTCCTCATTTGCCGTCGTACCAGGTATTAATTTTTTGAGAGACGAGTCAGAAACACACCAGTTACCACCCGCACATACACACATCCATACCCATACAAGAAAAAGTAAACAGAAGGAAGCAATTTACCAGCTTCTTTCTTCTGCGGCCTAAAGCCATCTGTCAGGAGCAGCAAGTAGAGGGCCCAGGTTCAGAGATATTTTTTTCGACTGCGGGCAAGCAAACACGACCGGACGCTCTTCAGTTGATTCACCCATACATAGCCTTTATCCCAGCACAAGAACCGATTTGATCGTCGACAAACACTTCTTCGCTTACAGCATGCGCTTTCCCCTCGCGTTCTTTGCCCTCAAAACCTCTTGCGTTATTAGTGCATTTCTCTGGCCCAACACGAATTTGAGCAACATGGTCCACGAGCTTGACCTCGGGCGATACCACAACAAATCCCGGTTCATTATCCATCATCAGCAAAATAGTGGGTTTAGAGGACGCAGCTTCCTGTTCAGGAGCGCCCGTTAACGAGGCAGAGTCTTCAACAACAGGTATATCTATCTCCGACATTTCACAGACACCCACATCCCTTTGTGAGAGCTCCTTAGAGGAAGACAACACTTCTGCAGAAGGAACGACGACAGGTTTATTCACATCGATCTCGGAGTCCTCACAAACACCCACGCCCGCAGATAGTATATCAATCTCCGACATTTCACAGACACCCTCAACCTTTTGTGACATCTTCTCAGAAGCAGACACCGGTTCAGCAGAAGGAACGACGACAGGTTCATTCACATCAATCTCGGAATCCTCACAAACACCCACGCCCCCCGTTGGTGTATCAACCTCCGACATTTCACAGACACCGACAACTTTTTGTGACATCTCCTTAGAAGAAGACACCGGTTCAGCAGAAGGAACGACGACAGGTTCATTCACATCAATCTCGGAATCCCCACGAACACCCACGTCCCTCGTTGCGGTTTCCTCGTAAACAGAGATCAGTGCAGCGGAAGGAATAACATCAGATGGATTCGTTATGCAGCGCACGGCATTAATTAAACGGTGGGTAGAACTAGACCCACAGTATCGATGTTGATGGCTCCGGAGTCCAGACAAAGACGTTCCCCCATCACCAGTAGATATATCGGGAATGGCAGTACTATTATTCGTCGCTGTTGAAGCCCCTCGCCCCTTCACTAACATTGTAGAATTAAGTGTCGTAGAAGGTGATACGTTGATATTTGAACAAATATCCTAATCGAGTCGTATTTGTAGTCGAAATCATTTGTTTCGCGGTTACTTTTCGAAACGGCATTATTCATGCCGAAAACACGGCGACCCTCAACATGATATTCGTGAAACCAAGAACAAAACCTTTTAAGAAGAACAAGAGTTCCAGGTCATAAAAGCAAACGAAAGAGGAGACACAAGCTCAGAAGAGGAGAGGAGTCAGATATATTGGCGGACTCTTCGTGTTATTTCATATCAATTTCTTACGATCGTAGCGGAAGTATAACATCGATTCACACCTTATCAGTGAAGAATCGATAAATTTTGTGACCTCTATGGCAAATTGGCCTCTACCATATCTTGCATCAAAGAACAGGCTGTACCTGTTGTGGCTCTTATCGATTGTGTAATATGGAGGCTGACACTATCACGCAGACTTGTTTCAGGGCCTTCGGTACGGCTACCTACAATCGGTTTGGACACATCTTTATCTTCGGCGCAGTCGTGCGGTAGACAGCGTCATCATCAAGCAAACATCGATTTTGGACAGTTACATTGCGATGATACGAAAGGCTGAGTACCACTCCCACCCACACCCCTCGCACGTGTCGCTGGCGGTGGTGGTGGTGGTGCTGCTACCGCTGCTGATACCGCTATTGCTCTTATTTTTGCTATCTTCCTGACTCGAGGCGTACGATCTGAAGCAGCGGCCAGCCCCGTTTGTCGGCTGCAAGCACAAGCGTATGTCAAGCTTCTTTTTACAGAACGGAGATATCAGGTATCATACAGAGTCAGACCCATCAAACGTTGGACTTCGTTGCGCTAGCTATTGTAAAAGAGCGGCGCACGCCTTGAGATATACTACTACCCTCCCTGCTGCTGTGGCTTCGGCTTTGTCTACTGCAGCTGCTGTCACTTACGAGTCACGACCACTACTGCTGCTGTATTCGTTGCTCGTAGCTACGACGATGGCTCCTGCTGCTGCTTTTTGCTGCGTTCAAATTATTCTGTATTATTTTCTCAATTTTTTACAATAGATATCCCAGAAAAAGACGGAGAAACCTCAATCCGCTCCCTCACAACGAAAGCGTGAAGAGCGCCTCCAAACAATCCGGTTCGAGAAAAATGTGTTTTGGAGAGCGAGGACAAGCTGTTTGACGCGCGACGTAGCGAACCGAGCTAAGGGCAGAGCGCACCATTGCATTATGTCACGAAAAACAACGTGCGAGTCTTATCATGTGGTATCTTGTTCTTCTCTTCCAAAATATCCGTTTTGCTGTGCGATATCATACAATATCATGTGTCATACAAGATCCCATCAGCTATATTGGAGGAAATCTTGTTCTTCTCGACAGGTTTTGTTCTTTGTTGCACGAATATCATGTTCCTCTGAATCTGTACGAGGAATCGATCAAGCTCCAGACTCGAACTCGTACATGTATGAGTACCTCGTGACGCACGACGAGCCCCTCGACCTTGGTCTGGACCAAACGACCGACCATTTGAACCTTGCCAGCGTTCCATATCGTAGTCCGCCAAGCTAGGAGTCCGAATGCGAAATATACGGAAAAGAGCCTCACCGTTTCGTGCACCAGCCCACGCCGAAGATATTATTCCTGTCACCTTAAAGATCCTGTCGACAATTTTCCACCCACTATAGTATCTTGTTCAAGAGATATTTTGCTGACAATTATTGTTGCACTCGTATCTCGTACTCGTAGACAAAATTTGGTGATTGGTGTGCTCGACTCATATCCGAGATATGCTCCAGCCAAGCTGTTGCTCCAATCGGCTGCTGCTCCACTCCAACAGTCGATCGCCCTGATCGTCCACCTCTCGACCCGATGACAGACACCTCGCACCCGGATGAATGTAGCCAAGATTCCGAAGAAGGCGATATTGGCTCAACCGACCTCTATTGTAGATGCACGTATGTTTTGTAATTTGTAGCAGCAAGCAAATCTAGCTTCACCTGAAGCGTAGAGATCCACACGAATTCCACCCAAACCCTTGAACACCACCTGACCGAAGTAGAAGATTCTCAACCCGATGATATCCGAGTACCAATACCCAAGACATCAACATGCCCACACGATCGATACCTGACCGAACGAAACCTCACCCGACCCTCAAATTCGAAATTTCCCGTGCGACAACCGGTCTACCCTCGAATACTGCAGTATTGTGGTACGCCTCGGATGACCAAGATCAGCTCGAGGCCAGCATATAGCTGTACCACTCGAGCGAGTCAGCCATCCTAGTCGACGCGAAGTAAGAGATACGTAAGTTTGTTCTTAGAAGAAAGAAAGACAAACGAAAAGAAAAAAGAAGAGTGACTGCTGTGGGCAAAGTTTCTCAGCAACAAGGACGCAACATCCGTTATACCCTAATATCCCTATCTCTACAGGAAACCAGGGGATGCCCCCCGGATGCCCCCTGACGACCACAGGGCTCGGCTGAAGGCGTTTGTTCAGAAGATTCAGAGCACAGGTGGCCACTGGAGTACCTTGAGAACGTACTCTAGAGGACCTTAAGTAAAAACACCTTGAGCCACAGATCTCAAGGTCAATTTTTGTCCAGCATAAACTTTTACAACCCCCCCGGATTGTCGAATGTACGCGTCACAATGTACTCAGGTTGGGAAACGTACCAGGTCAAAGTGCTGTATTTTTCGTTATGGCTATAATATTTGACAGCACACGAAAATCGAAATCAAACGAAAAAGCAAGCCAAACAAGGAAAAACGACAACAACAAATCTAAAACACGAAATCCAAAAAAAAAAGAAACGCGAAACAAAAAACGAAACAATCGGGGAAATAATATGGTGTTTGCGAAGTTCCGATTATGGTTTGGTTTGGCCAATTTCTATTCCCCCGATCCCAAAAAAAATCAACTTCACAAAATCATCTTCACAAAAATTTCGGGTTGGGTTTGGCTTTTTGGGTTTCGATTTGGACGGTCAAGTCATTGGCCAGGACAACCCAGATCGCCCCGGACAAATGAAAACATCGTATTTGACAAGAAATCATATTCTTTTACGTCAGGTTGTCATCGCACAGCGTACAGCAGCAGCCAGAAGGAGTGAGGCATGATACAGGGGTTGCCTCTCACCACCAAGCTATCTAACCAAGCACACGGCCCATCCGGCGAGTCCGTGTCAACGCGAAGCCCTCCTTATGGCCGGCAAAGGCATACGGCCATATGCGGCGGAGGGCTGGCAGGGTGCAGCATCAACATCGTTGACGGCGCCGTGTGCGTTGTGGACTACTGCTGAAGTTGTTGCTCTGCTGTGCAGCTTGCTGTTCCTGCGGCAACAAAGCAGCGGCACTCTGGGCTCTGGGGCGTGTTACCGCACCACAGGCTCACCCACAGCACGCCTACGCACGCACTGCACAACAGGCCCCATTCGCATCGATTGTCACTCTTCGTATGACTGCCATAGAGCACACAGAGCAGACAGAAACGCAGCGAGCCACGCAGCAGCAGCAGGGAGCAGCACCTCGTGCGAAGCCGTTGGTGTTCCATTTATCGTCCTTTTATTTCGTTATTTGTCATTTGTGGCTGTATTCTAAATTCCTAGAAATTTATTTTGAGGTCGAAACCGAAATGATCGTTTTGGGTTCTCGCAAGCAGTTTCAAACCCGATTATGTTTTGGTTTGGTGAGTAGCCTTTGGTTCGCGACCCAACTATAATCGGTTCTTTCGCAAACACCCTAATATACTGGTACCTGGTACGAAATATGTACACACGAAAAAAAAACTAATAATTGAACTTGTAGAAGACAACATACATGGTGCTATATGCACTACACCCGCAACAAAATAACGACTCACATCTTGTTGTATTTATTGCCCACAAACTTATGCTTTTCCCTGTATATATACCTTTTTTGGTCTCACTCGCGGTTTTGCACTGTACATAACCGACACCATACGTGAACACACGCTCTGTACGCAAAAACCACCCAAAACGTACTTTCAAATCAAGTAAAAAATATGAAACCTCGGCACAAACCATGCTCGGGGAAGAAGAATGTTCTGCCCTATTTTCATTGTTTTTCATGGATTCCGTAGTCAATTCTGCGTCAAACAAAAAACTGCCAAAACAAATTACAATTATTTTGTTACAACATGAGATCGACACAAACTGAAACACCTATTAATAGTACGATGCAAACATCCTTGCAGTTACCTGGTCAACGGCGATTCGCAGTTTTACCAGCTGCCCTCATGATGATTGTCAACATCATGCCCCTCTCCCCCATCCCTTTTCATAAAACATATGATACCAACGATTTAGCGCCCCCCCACAAGCCCCAGTTTTCCTTTTCTTGCAGTTACCTGGTAGACGGCGATTCGCAGTTATACCAGCTGCCCTCATGATGATTGTCAACATCATGCCCCTCTCCCCCATCCCTTTTCATAAAACATATGAAACCAACGATTTAGTGCCCCCCCACAAGCCCCAGTTTTCCTTTCTTCATTATTTCCATGTTTGTGTCAGTTCGTGAATAAAAGTATATACATACATACTGAACTATATAACAACGCATACGGGGTATACAATTTTAATCCAAAAATGTGTCATACGCGTTGGCGAAAAAAAACTCAAGCAAACGTTGCAAGAACATCCATGAACCTCACGACAATGTCACACGTTATGCAAACTTCACGACTGGACGTCTCACAATCGAGGTGCATTTGGTACGTTACGCAAGCGTTGCGGTATGCGTTTTTCCTGTCGCCGCAACGTGCTAAGGTTGTGGCTTCGCCACAAAGTCCCGCAAGGCCACCTGTGATCCTCCAGCAGCAGCTCCTGCCTCCCTCCGCTTCCGGCGCCTCCCTCTCCAGCCTCACCTCTGGTGGCGTTTCTCTCTCCGCCCTCGTGGGCGGCGCCTGCGTCGTTTCTGGTCGTCGCTGCTGCCCCACACGTCGAGCGACGTTTTCCATTGTTCGGCATCCTGCGCAAACAAAAACGCTCTAAGCCTGTATGTATATCACTGCCCGTATATGGCTACTATTATCTTGCGTTCTGCCTGCCTCTTCTCTCGTTGGTTCTCTCCCTCTGCTTGGGGCACGAACTCTGACCAGGTACCCTCATCCATAATCCACTTTCCATGTGTCACATTGCAATGCCTCCCAATTCTTATCAACGCCTTTTTAACAAACTCCATATTCGCTTCGAATATAATAATATTTAACCAACCGACTTCACCTCCCGTATAGAGAGGACGAGGAGCGACGCTCGCTACACCACGTTGTTGGTAACGCGTCGCGATGATGATGAGTTTCGGCGCGAAGACCTGGCCCCGAGCAAAGGAAACTCAACTGCATACAGCAGCGGAAGGAAAAAGCCTACCCGCAGCACCTGTGGTGAAACAACACAAACCGCCTACACGATGCGAAAGACGTTGGCTCTCCTAGCAGGAGCGGATGTATGACGCGTATGCGGGGTCCGTTTATCATCCTCCGTCGGTTCACGTTTTGCCGGCTTCGTTTGATCCCCGTAGATTTTCCATACTCGCCTTTACGCTGCTGATGCTGCTCCTCCTTCTGTTGTTTCGACATCGTATGATGCTGTTGTTGGAACCCTACTCGAGCCCCTCTACTACTTTAGTATCAGTAAGAATCTCGATGATCCTAAACAGCTTTTCACGACGTCAAAACTCGCCCTATATCACCTGTGCAGCAGCCGGTTTGATGATTTTTTGGGGTTTAACCGACATTGCTCGCGGCTCGACAAAGTTCGATTTCTCGGTATTATACTCGATACTCCGAGTATACTCCGAGTATCGAGTAGTTATCCTACTCCGAGTACTTCGAGTACTGGAGTACTAATGGCCTAAATACTCGGAGTACGTGGATTATGAGCAGTATTGAAGGGCCAAAACCCCTGAGTTCTGGGAGTATGAGTACTTATACTCGAGTACAAGCAGTACCCGGGGTACAAACGTAAAATATTCGAAGGGAAAATGGATTTTGTTAAAAAGGCGTTGAAAATAATTGGGGAGCATTACAATGTGACACATGGAAAGTGGATTATGGATGAGGGTACCTGGTCAGAGTTCGTGCCCCAAGCAGAGGGGGAGAACCAGCGAGAGAAGAAGCAGGCAGAACGCAAGATAAAGGTAGTCAAATACGGGCTGTGATATACATGCAGGCTTGGAGCCTTTTAGTTTTTTGAAGCTGGGTGGGAGGCACCGGAAGCGTGGCGCGAGGCGCCGAACGCGGAGTGGGAGCGACTGTAGAGTCAACTCTGCATGAGCTGTGTTAGAGCGAGTGGCGCCAGGGTAGGAGGTTCATAGCGCTGCGGCTGTCGTGACCAGCGCTGTGGGGAGGATAATACGGCGCGAACACAACTGTCCTGATTAGTGTCACGCGTCGGGCCTATTCGATAGGCAGAAGGCAAGCTTTAGCTAGCATCCTCTGGGCGGATCTTATAGGGGCAGGGAATCCCCGGTGTGGGAACGCCTTCAGTTCCGTGTAAAGACCCTGTAACGAGGTCACAGAACAGCCCGGTGTTTACAAAACACCACCAGGTGAAGAAACAAAGTCAAAGCCAAGTGATCTGTGATACCCGTCCTATCGATACGCAGCCCCTGTTTTGCCCGTCGTGCCCGTCATCGTGTCTTTAATGCCTGTTCCATTGCTCACTCTGGCTGCTTGCAACTACTGCATCGCATCGATTCACTTTCTGCGTGACCCGATCATTACTGCACGAAGGCACTTCTCGAACTCCCAACCAGCAGGTCAGTCGGTCTCAGAGATCTAACGAGCGCGGGTCCTTTTTAGCGTCTGAGAGCTGTACCCTACATCACCAGGATGAACCCAGGCCGATCAAAGTCCATTGCAGATGATCGGAGTGTTCGCAAAAAGTGTGCAGGCGATGGGAGTTTTTGCAAAACTGCTGTGATATCATATGATCGTGGTTTTTGTATAATCAATCCTGTGTCCTATCTTTGCAAACATTCTATGGGATACTCGGTATATGCATACATGCACAATGTTCTCATTGTTGCCTGCCTTGTATGATGGTGATTCGTGGAATATGCTGTTAAGTATTCACGCTGCCGATGGTGCGCTGCCTGTTTGTTTCGTGAGGCTTTGAAGATACTTGTCTGGTCAATGCATGCAGGCATATTCGTTGCTCGTGCTCTGTTTGCCTGTTGCTCGTGCTCGTATGTTCGCTCGTTGTTCATGATCGCGCTCACATGCATGTTCGTTAATAAATTACTGCATGCTTTTGACCACATAATCTCTTCAAAACCAAATGCAACTGACAGGTGTTGATACAAGCCAAAGGTGCCGTACGTACTCATACACGTATGCTCTCGTGTACCGTTTGTTCGGTTAGGTGATATCGGAAACTAACAATATTGAGCCTTACGCCGTTTGGGCGTATATAGTAGCCGGTCGCCCCGGTGGTTCAAGTGGTTAACCTCGAATTCTACTTGTTTGAGTCCTGGGTTCGAGCCCTAGGAGGGTCGGACTTTGACTTTATTTGCAAAAATAAAAAAAGGGATTCAATTGTTGAGAGCGCCTTGCAGAGTGGGTAGGCACAATTCGATGCGAGTCGACGAGGGAAGAAAAGGCTGAAATCTTCTCGCGATAAAAATGAAGGCACGTACCGTAGCGGGAAGGGGGGAGAAGAGCCTGCTATGTGACCCCGGATCTGAGTTACGAGTTGGAAGGAGAGAGAGAAGAAGATGTGCGAAGATAATGAATGGGATGGAAAAAAATATATATATATATATATAACCTAGAACGATGAACCCCTCCCTCGACAACGCTACTGTGCATTGTCGGCTGGAAAACATGGAATTTTCAAGAAAATCACGTATATTTTTGCGACTATTACGGAGGACCATAGTAAATAGGACCAAATATTGTTAGTAAAAAAAAAGAAAAATATAGGTTTTTGTGTATACCATAGGTCGTATTAACTATGGTCCCCCGTAATAGCCTTCTTGCCGCGATGCTTCAACTATATCATTAGTCGTACATATGTGTGTCGATAGCAAGACTACGACACGACGCGACGAAATGAGCGTATGCACACCAAATGGAAAGTCCGATGCACGTTTGACCCTCTTCGATGTCTCCGGTCGCACCACTGTCCGTGTTGCATACTAACTGAGCATTGTGCTCGAGTACCAAGTACAACATTTGAACGACTGAAAGACAAACATCAGAGGAAAGCAGAAGGAAAATCGGAGCAGGTGAAGATCGGCTACGTAAGCAAGGCCTTGTGGGGCACGGGTCACACGGGGTGAGATAGTTTCAGCTTGTCGATGATGAGCTTGCACACAACAGAGGGAGGTGTAGCTTGTTGTGCCCGAAGGGTTCGAGGTGATGGCAGATACACGATGCAGCCCATCCTGATCAGTACCAGACCAACCGGTATGGAGCGGGTGAAACACATCCGCGGGATTGATTCGTCTCTATTTTTTTTTTTCGTATTGACAGTCGAAAATACGAGTATTTTTCTTGCTGTACGGTATTCCTCGAGCACAAAAAAAATAAGGGGGGCAGGCTGTGCCGCCCTGATTGACAGCAAATTCAAGTCACACACGCCAGCGCTAGAAAACTCGCGCATGCCACTGACGAGCTGCCCGTGGTGTTCGGAAAGGCATGGAATCTGAGTAGTAAATCGTGATGGTTCTGCTGTATTCATTTAGACTACCATGCATGGCAATATGTGTACGACTCTTATCAAGCAGCCCAACCTTATCGACAGTCAGTACTTTCGTTGTGACATGTCACATGTAGCTGCTGTTGTTGGAGAATATCTCGTGGCTGATATCGAAACAGTAGGGAGCACTTTTGGACCTCGTTGTGGGATGAGTGCCTCCCGTAGAGGGTACTAAGTTTGAAGCTGTACGTAGTTACGGATAATATACCACGCCCCAAGCACTTAGCTGCCTGTAGCAAAGGCGCCTCAATTCGGAAATCAATCAGAAAAGGCGTATCTTCGTCTCTACAAATAATGCTATCAGTAGTCTATATATACCCTACGCACGATTCTCACCAAGAAAAAAGAAAAAAATATACTCACGACGGGCATTACCATACACGACGATTAATAATATCAATGGTAGTACATGGTGCAATTTGGAAAAAAGACATGGACTCCTATTCTGCTACTGCAGTACCCTGGAAGTTTTATTTATTTATTCCCCGAACAGGGTCGATTTATTGATACACGGAGAAGCATACAGGGTGGGTGGCTTGCAATATGTATGCTTTTTACAACATCATTGGAGAACGTATATTTGGTATCTATAAATAATACTGTAAAACTGTGAGCCGTATGGTAAGATCCCGAGGGACCCTTTATCTCTCTTTCCATCTTAATTGCCGTAACGAGTCATGAAAAAGACACGTATCAGGATATGCCACACACCGTATGTATATATGGTATTCATACGGGGTATACTGATGAAGCTGGGTAAAAAGGAAGTTGAAGACAACACACGTGAAGGATGCATGTATTCACACTATCGATATTAGTACTTTCAATAGAACTGTTCATGGTAATATAAGTCGTAAGGCAAGATCTCGCTGGATCCGTGGGCCTACCATTCCTCTTGCTTTCACAAGAGCGCGAGTGGATACCTTTACGTTTGTCCCTACACATGTACGGTATTAGTGTCCCTTATTACCTCAGCAACGGATGACACCACTACTCGTCGTGTCCTGGCATGAAGTACTGTTGTAAAGCCGTTTAGCTGTGCGTAGCAAGGCAGGTTGTTATTGGGGTGAAAGCATTCTGTGAAAGTTTCGTTGAAACTGAGAACTATACACAACAACTAATATGTCATCACATGGAATAGCTGGTGTTCTGATCTTCTAGTACCCGATACGTGGGAATATCACTAGTTTTACCTGTTTTTATGGTATTTTTACTCGGTACGTTGTCATTTCACTGGCTTTCTCCCCTATGGTCTTCTGACCCGGAACGTTGCAATAGGAAACAGCCCTACTCATTATCAATAGTTTCTCCGCACATCACGAGCGTCTGTCAATTCTAAGAAAACAGAACGGACAACCCAGTACTGATGTGTTTAATGGGGTAGAAAGAAATGTGTTCATGGGGTCTCAATACTACTGCTGTTATTACTGCATACATACATGTACTGCTGTACGTAACAATGTGTACTGGTTTGTAGCATATCCGTGGCATAGTTTGTGACCACAGCAAATCTATGCTTAAGGATTAAAGAATCAGCACAGACACTGGTTGTGCTGGATGACGACGGGTAGAAAGAACGGTTTAATGTGAAGAAGACACGCATGATTGGCCCCCGTCGATTATTATATGAAATCAGAACGGATAACCCAGTACCGATGTAGTTGGGTGTAAAGACATGTGTTGATGGGGTCCCAATACTGTGCTTACCGCATACATATACTGTACGTAACAGTGTACTGGTCTGCAGCAAGCCGGTCGTCCCGGTGGTTCAAATGGTTAACCCCGAATTCTACTTGTGCTTGAGTCCTTGGTTCGAGCCCCAGGTGGGTCGGACTTTGACTTTATTTGCAAAAATAATTTTAAAAAAAGAATTCAATTGTTGAGAGCGCCTTGCAGCGTGGGTAGGCACAATTCGATGCGAGTCGACGAGGGAAGAAAAGTCTGAAATCTTCTCGCGATGAAAATGAAGGCACGTACCGTAGCGGGAAGGGGGGAGAAGAGCCTGCTATGTGACCCCGGATCTGAGTTACGAGTTGGAAGGAGAGAGAGAAGATGTGCGAAGATAATGAATGGGATGAGAAAATATATATATATATGTAATCTCTGTGGCGTAGTTTGTGACCACAGAAAATCTATATCTCTAGTCTCAAATAATGGGCACGGACACTGGTTGTGCTGGATGTCGACGGGTAGAAAGAACGGTTCAAGGTGAACACACACACAAGACTCGTAAAGAGTACGATCAGTACACACACGGTCGCATTACCTTATTCATCCCGACTAAAGTAAAGTATGTCTTCTCTTCATCATTCACATACTACGGTATAATATAGTATTTTCAGCACACCGAGCTGGTATCACATCACACAGCCCCAGTTTACTATTGGCAGATACGCCGTATACTTGTAATCCCCTCGTACTGATACGCTGCGGAAGTATGCAATGAGATGCGCATGAGCTACAGTACTGCAGTCCTTACTAGTCAATGGCCGAAGATTCGGTTAACCCCTTTAGAACCGCAGTCCCGTTTTGGGGACAAACTACTTGAAGATAGAGTGGTTTGTCCACAACACGGGACTGCGGTTCTAAGCAGTCGATTACATGAAACAATGTCAACAGCCCAGAAACACAAATATCAGATCTAATAGTGTCCCAGAGATGGTTTCGTTGGTTTTGAGCATGGTTAGCATTGGTTCCTATTCCTTTCAGCAAAAGCCCCCCTGTGGTCTTGTGTATCGCCTCTGTTTTCAGCGTTAAAGTTGGAGCTCGAATCTCACGATGGGCGAGGCAGTGATTTCCCCAATTTTTCATTTTTATTTTTTGCTCATCCCATTTATTTATGATCTTCGCACATTTTCTTCTCTCTCTCCTTCCAACTCGTAACTCAGATCCGGGGTCACATAGCAGGCTCTTCTACCCCCTTCCCGCTACGGTACGTGCCTTCATTCTTATCGCGAGAAGATTTCAGCCTTTTCTTCCCTCGTCGACTCGCATCGAATTGTGCCTACCCACGCTGCAAGGCGCTCTCAACAATTGAATCATTGTGATTTTTATTTTTGCAAATTAAGTCAAATGTCCGGCCCACCTGGGGCTCGAGCCCAGGACTCAAGCACAAGTAGAATTCGAGGTTAACCACTTGAACCACCGGGGTGACCGGTATCAATATATACAATAAAATGCAAGGAATCAAATCAACTGTTTGGGAACGCCTAACGAGAGTATATAGGTGCAACGAAGGACTGAACTCTTCTCGCAATACAAATCCAAGGCACAGACCGCATGCTGGGAGGGGATCAAAAAGCCTGCTTTGTGACCCCGGATGTTCATACGTAAGAAGGATAATGAAAAAAGGGCGAAGAGAACAAATGGGATGGAACTAAATAATATGTCTGTATCGTACATACATAACTACGAAGTAAAATATGAGGTATGAACAATCGGCAAACGCGTACGAAGAAACACTGCATGGTTGGCTGGTGGACGTCGAGCGGTTTCAGGGTCGGGTTGGTTCGAAGAAGACACTGCGGTAACTAGCTCGCGTCATTTAAGCTCCATACTGCTGTATGTAAGCATTATGTCAAGACTGGGTTGTGCGAGTGTGGGGTATAATGATGTTCTCACACTATTAATAGGACACGTTAAACTCCGGCCACGAAACAGGCTGTAACTAAAATGCATCCCGGTAGGAGAAAACAAAAACGGACGAAATAGTGCAGTACCAATACGTAAGAGAAACGGTAATAACGAGATACCCGATATGGGATACCATCCCGTATCAATTGCAATTAAATGGCACCATGAACCTATCCATGCTGTATTATTATATGTACACCCGAAACTAAAACAAAGGGGCAACGAAAAGAGAACTACAGCGCTACACCGTACTTGCGGTGTGGATAAAACACAAGAGTGCTGAAGCAGCGAATCATACACTACGTATTCAGGACAGCGGTCACAATGGCTCACGAACACGGGCCGCAGGCTGCGTGGTACATTGGTCAGTCTGGGTATGAACTGGGGCTGAGTTTCGAGCGTGGCATATACACCCAGCATAGAGCATAAAGCAGGCTACCGTCGGACTCTGGAAAGTAAACCAAACCTTGGCGTGGAAACAGGCGTTTGTTACATCGTGCCGAAATGACCCCGGAGCGTTGTCTTGCTTCTATCCGGAACGATTTGCCTGTAGCAAGTGTGACTGCTCGTCCTGAACAAATGCATTCCTCCTAAGAGGAGGATATGAGATACACAATGCCAATCGAACTGAGGAGACAGAACCTGGCATTTTTCCGATAGAAAAACAAAGCCCCTTCCCAGCACGCATACTCATGCGCCGCCTTAGTCGCTGACGCGGTGAACGGAGAGTCAAACGAGCTTGACTCTGTAAAAGTACCCGACACGGTTCCCAATGACGACTGGGCATCTTAATCGTTGGAGTACTGCGCTGCTCTACATGTACCTAAGTTTGACCCTAGTTCCAAGTGTTTCGCCCCCGCAATGGGAGGGCAGGTAAAAAAGCCACATATGTCCGGTCGCCCCGGTGGTTTAAGTGGTTAACCTCGAATTCTACTTGTGCTTGAGTCCTTGGTTCGAGCCCCAGGTGGGTCGGACATTTGACTTCATTTGCAAAAATAAAAATCACAAGGATTCAATTGTTGAGAGCGCCTTGCAGCGTGGGTAGGCACAATTCGATGCGAGTCGACGAGGGAAGAAAAGGCTGAAATCTTCTCGCGATAAGAATGAAGGCACGTACCGTAGCGGGAAGGGGGTAGAAGAGCCTGCTATGTGACCCCGGATCTGGGTTACGAGTTGGAAGGAAAGAGAGAAGAAGATGTGCGAAGATAACGAATGGGATGAGAAAAAAAAAAAAAAAACATGTCCAAACCAAAGCTTTCATTAATTTGCGAACGCGAGCGTGTAGTTGTTGAGTGTACCACGCATCACCCTTTTGTCGTCAGTATCCGAGTATCGGGTGATCTGCCTGGTCGGAGAAGAACAGTTGTAGAAGTGCTGAAATGCATGACTAATGTTGGAAACAATTGTGGCCATCATAGTTTAATCCAGGTGACCATAACTTTGACCGCAAGGATGGCACAATAACATTGACAGTTGAATGGGAGGCAAGTCAGACACAGAAACCTGCTACAAGAGGAGTATAGTTCGACACGGCTAAGCATCTATCATGATCGACCAGGCTCCTTAACCCAATATCAGTAGGATATAGACCATAGGGTTTCGCTAAACGTTTTCGTGATAATACCTAGGCTTTGGGTATTGTTCACACAGATTCAGTTAATATACAGATACTTGTACATCTCATAAGACGTGCATGAGGATTATACCAGGTATGATAACGTTTAAATGCCCAGATGTCCAAAGGGACGAGGTCATGTGCAAGTCGCTACACCACCCACAGGTACACATTTGTGAGACCCATGACCGAGATGGAACGTGACGAGCTTTGTTATGATCTGCGCAACCTAACAGGATACCCTGCTATTCGACGCTCCAAGTATGGTGGCCCAGTGTTGAAGGAACGAATCCAGAGGTGTGATTGGAATGCCAATAGGCGGTGGGCAGTTTCCGTTCTGGGGGGGTGTTTTGTTGTGGTGGATTGACGCACGTAACGTAAAATACGTAGCGGAATGCTTCCTAGGATTGTACAACTCCCTGTCAATCTAGTGAAAGCACCGCTCTT
The DNA here is from genome assembly GCA_031213475.1 of Nereocystis luetkeana. Taxonomy (NCBI): domain Eukaryota; class Phaeophyceae; order Laminariales; family Laminariaceae; genus Nereocystis; species Nereocystis luetkeana. The sequence goes on along the minus strand of JARUPZ010000009.1, from coordinate 1,283,081 downwards.
AGTCAGTCCAAAAACAATCGAGAGTCAAACAAACGAGAGTCATACATCGTGGACAAGGCGGAGATATTGGCGAGCCAAGTAGGGATTCCGTGGAGGAGGAAACGAACGTTCGTAGTGGGAATCAAGGGAGGCCTTGCCACGAAGGGAAAGTTAACCGTTTGGAAGCGGAGGTTGGAGAAAATATAGCAACCAGTTCAGGAATTGGGAGAATTTCTGGGACGAAGAGGCCCATACCTCCTGAAGAGAGGTATCGGAGAGCGAGCGGTTCATTCGTTCAGCGAACCCATCATCTCTTCGAACCGTGTTCACATCATGGGGGAAAAGCCAACCGAAGGGTATGTCGGATACGGCACGCCTTGAAGAAGCTGAGGAGTTGCACTTCAACGACTACGCCAACATCGCCACAGCACAGGAACACTACGTGATCCCGCAGACGGTCAGCCAAAACGCAGCAGCGAACGTCATCGCAGATTTCACGTCTCCTCCAATGCTACGAGCAGTGTTAGTTGAACTAGCTGTTCAAGGCTTACCGGGAAAACCGGAGCCAGAAGTCGTGGAACTTTGGCCTGCATGGTGTTCGAGGATTATCTCGCAGCAGTGGAAGCTTCGGGGGTGACGAAAGCGGTCACGAGATCGCAGGCGAAGGCCACTTCCCAGGAACCTGAGGTTGTCTGGGAGGCAGAACCACCGTTACCTGAGGAGGAGGAGATGGAGAATGCACCAGCGCAGACAATCACTACTACTGAGCTACCAGTGGAAGTCGATCGTCCACGCAAACGCCGGGGACATAGAGAGCACATCCCAAAACCGAAACGGCAACGAGATCCTTTGGACGAACCACCGAGGGACACCAGCAGCCGTTCAAGTGGGTCAGGGAAAGAGGCCAAGGAGTCCCAGCGGTCGAAGCCGTCCATGCTGGAAAAGATGACAGCTATTCTCCAAGATACACCACAACTGATGCAGAGGCAGTGCGAAGATATGGTACTTGGCAGGATTCGGAAAGAACTCCAGGAAGTGGGAAACCGATGAGCAGGAGGTGGCGAATATGTGATGGACGACAACGACCTCTTGTGGGTAGCACCTCTGGGAAAAGTCCCACGACTTGCAGTTCCCCAATCTCTCGTTCCAGGGATTATGGCGCTGGCACACAGCACCTATGGGCATCCAGGGACGGCGAGAACTACAGCCTTGGTTAGTCGTCGGTATTACTGGCCCACCCTCATCAGGGACGTGAGAGACTATGTCCTCTCGTGTGGGTGCAGGCGTCGCAAGCGATCAGCGAGTCAACGGGTAGCCATGCTACCGGCGAGGTTTCTGCGACCCGGGGAGGTACTCGAAGTCGACATCCAGGACATGTGGGTTAAGTCGGACGCACGCAACAAAGTTCTACTGGTGGCAGTCGACAAAGCTAGCAAGTTCTTGTTCGCCTTCCCGCTCCCCACGAAAGAAGCACTCGGAGTAGCGAGGAAACTACTCGAAGTGATGCTTACTTTTGGGCTACCGCTGTATGTTCGCAGTGATCCGGGATCCGAGTTCACGGCAGAGGTGATGCAACACTTATGCGAGTGGTTGAACGTGACCATCGCCTATGGGCCTGTCGACCATCCACGTGCACAGGCGACGGTGGACAGACTGGGGGGGTGGCCACACGAAGCATTGGGAGAACTGTGCAAGACCTGGCCTCGCAGATGGGACGAGGACGTACAGCCGGCACTGTGGATCCATCGTACCACGCCGGACCTGCGCTTGCCGGGAAAGCCAACTCCCTTCCGTCTTTTCTTCAGTCGTGATGCGCGCACGCAACTTGATGCTACACACCCCGAGATCGATGGTCGTGATTTCAGGGGCGGGATGGACAGTTACGTGGCCGACAAACGTCAAGCGTACAAGGAGGTACGAGATGTACGGGAGGCTCTATTGAAAAGACATGATGACAGGAAGAAAACTCGTGAGAGTTGGGATGCTGAAATCGGTCGGACCTCGGTAGGAACCCGTGTTGTTGTCGGAGACAAGGTGCTGGTGAAGGAGGGGATACATCATAAACTAGCCCACGAACACTGGACCGGACCCTGGGAGGTGACTGAAGTTGTCTTACCAGGACTCAGTTACATCGTCACGATGAATGGGCGAGGGATTCGCCGACGGAGGGCGTCAGCAGCGAACATCAAGATGTTCCACTCACGTCCGGACCACCTCCGTCACGACTTCGAGGACGAGTTTGCTCACCTGGCATGGGGAGTTGACTTCGGACTTGCGGAGCCGTCGATTGTAGCGTCGCCTATATATACCCTAATAGACAGAGATGCTGTGATGGGCCAGGGCGACGCTTGGAAGTGGCGATACAAGAGACGAACCGTGGATGGCACGGAGTCGCAGTGGCTGGCTGAAGAGGAGGCGCAAGACAGTTTCACCCCCTTACAGATGGACGTTTTCCACTCAGACGTATCACGGAGCGGGGTGCCGAGCAAGGCCGACTTCGATGCTAACACGGAAGGAAAGAGATGGGATCGACCGTGAACATGCGTTGAAACAACACCCTGTGGGAACCGTGATCTGGAGGGAATTCGGGGACGCTGAAGGAAACAAGAAGCGTCACCTTTCAAAGATCTTCGACTACAAGTCACCGTACTGGCGGGTCCGGTATGCAGACGGAGATCGGGAGGAGCTCAACGAACGTGAAATCCTGAAAGCTAGGAAAACCGGAAATTCGCAATTCGGTTCCCCGTAAACACGAGAAAGTGAAGTGGAGTTCGATGACGAACGAGAGAAGACGTTAACCGAAGATCGACTAGTAAGCAGGATCAAGACCTCGGCCTACCCGGGTTAACGGGAAAAGCCGGGAAGTGGAGGATAAGAGGCTTTCAGCTGGTGCGCGTGACGAGAAATTCTAGCAAGTCCAGCAGTACCGATCTGGGACCTAATGCGGAAAAAAACTCAAGGCCCAGGGTCCCTACCCCCGGGGTGACGCCTTTCCATGAAAATGGTAGACGCCACTCATTCGAGCCTTACGGCAATCGGAACACGACTAAGTGTGGGAAAAGGCCCTCACTCTTACTCCAGTGTGTCCGCAGCCCGGTTAGCACGGTATTCTTGGGAAACCGTGCTGGGGGGGTGTTGCGGCGGATTGACGCACGTAACGTAAAATACGTCGCGGAATGCTTCCTAGGATTGTACAACTCCCTGTCAATCTAGAGAAAGCACGGCTCTTAGTCAGTCCAAAAACAATCCAAAAACACACGATACCATTGAGGGAAAAACTGAAGAGAACTTGAGTGTGAGTGACAGCGAACCGAGACTGAGTACTGCGATCGTTACCGTGAAGGTAGTGTTGAAGGTTTCATACGGAGATCTATTGTGTAGCACAGGAGGATCGAAAAGGAGTGCTTGAGACAAGGCCTGCAAGTGCTTGAGAGAAGATTGGTCTTTGCAGGAATCCATCGAGACAGGACACAGGAGGAGTCAACTTGCATACATTCAAGGTGGAAAGAACTAGAAGCGGTAAGAGACTGGGAACAGGGAATTGGAGACCTGAGTGTTTGCGTCTGTAAGAGCTCTTATCCTTCGTTACAGTTTCTCACCACCTTTCCACAACTACTTCCACAAAAACCGTTATGCAAGGGGTACGATCTGGAAGTGGTGGTGGATGAATGACGTTTGAGGACTCTTGATTTGTTTTAGCACGAAAAGGTCACATCAGTGGACACTGTTCGTGCTGGGGAGGTGGCGTAAACGTCAATACCTTCAAAGGACTCACTTACTCGGAATAAAATAGTTACCCTGGCTAGTGAGCCATCCCACAGTAGGGGTGCACCAGACGTTCCTGAACCCCTCACATTAGCTCAATATCTCTACCGATACAGTACTTGGAAGCAATTTAGAAGTGCCCGTAAGTCGAAGTGGCGTAAACGCCACTACCTTCAAACGATGTAGTCACTCGGGATCGGATAATAACTTTGGCTCGTGCCAGAAAGTCGAGACACTCGAAGAATACAAAGTAGAACTCTAAATCAGGAGGAGGGAGTAGAAAGAGGACTCGTCATGAACTTTCTACAGCACGTCCGTGACGAGCCCATACATAAAACCACCTCCACATTCGCAAAAAAGTACCTACTCTTGATGCAGAGAAGTTTGAGATTTTCGCCAAAAGGTAGGCGTATGTCATATAACCCCCGTATTACGCGCGATCGAAGTTAATCAGTAAGTCAGACCATGATAATCCTTACCAAGAGACTAAGAGACATCCGGACATACTTCAGAGTGGCAGATGAATGCGTATACACAGAAAATGTTGTTGAAGGAAGGTACAGTACGAAAGGTCTGGCGAAGGTAAGTGAATGGTGGCAGGGTCGACATAGTTCACGGCGCAGGTTGAAACGTCTGCCAAAGGTACGTGAAGTTTTGCAATATCGACAGTCTAGTACGCAAGTATATTTGGGCACCAAGCGGTGGGCCGTTACTCCAGGTTAGGCTATCAAGCGCGCATATATATAGAGAGGGGCAACGTGGACAATCACCGGAGTGTTTGGGTAGTGTGGCCACGTATAGCCCCACGATTATGGACTGGCAGAATTCTGTAAAGTTTCAGTTAGAGGTGAGGTGGTATGGTAGGACGATACTGGTAGCTTACAGTGGAATCCATGCCGGGGCCGAAACAATAAACGTGTAGATTATTGTCAAAATGCAGATGGAGCAGGCCTTCGAGAGGGGCCCCCACCGCAGATGCATGTGAACTCCCACCTCACTCAGATGCAGGTGAGGCAGGAAGAAAAACGTATTTTTCACCGGTGAGTACATGCTCCGAGCGTGTTTTACAGATGGGGAGCTGGCAGTTACAAGTCGTGAAGAATGTACGGGGGTCAGGTCCGCCGCTCTTCTCAACAGCGTCTACGGTCAGAACCGCGGGAAGGAGAGGCTCTGCAAAACATCAGGCCGACGGCTATGGACGGAGGAATGCTGAAGAACATCTGGACGAAGGTCAAGTCCGAAACTTCTTAACACCGTCCAAGGGCAATACCACGGAAAGGATAGGGGCTGCAGCATCGGGCCGACGGCGATGGATGGGACGAGAAATGCTGAAAAACGTCTGGACGAAGGTCAAGATCGCCGCTCTTCTCACCACCGTCTGGAGGCGCCACTGAGGAAGGAGAGGAGCAACAACATAGAGGCGACGGCGAGGTGCGGAGATGGAAGGCGCACGCTCTGCAGCGGTTCATGATCGTAATGCCCGCTGGGGGGGTGCTACAAACGTCGGGCCGACCGAGTAGGAGAGCGCACGCGCTGTCACCGGGCAAGTACTGAGATGCTCGCTTTGTGCCGACGATCGCCATGAGTCGGGCAGGGGTGCTACAGCGAGTGGCGCCAGGGTAGGAGGTTCATAGCGCTGTGGGGAGGATAATACGGCGCGAGACAACTGTCCTGATCAGTGTCACGCGTCGGGTCTATTCGATAGGCAGAGGGCAAGCTTTGGTTAGCATCCTCTGGGCGGATCTTATAGGGGCAGGGAGGATCCCCGGAGTGGGAACGTCTTCAGTTCCGTGCAAAGAATCAGTAAAGAGGTGACGGAACAGCCCGGTGCTTACAAAATACCACCAAGTGAAGAAACAAAGTCAAAGCCAAGTGATCTGTGATACTCGTCCTATCGATCCCCAGCCCCTTGGGCCCTGTTTTGCCCGTCGTACCCGTCAGCGTGTCTTTGGTGCCTGTTCCATTCCTCACTCTGGCTGCTTGCAACTACTGCATCACATCGATTCACTTTCTGCGTGACCCGAGCATTACTGCACGAAGGCACTTCTCGAACTCCCAACCAGCAGATCCGTGAACCTCAGACATCTAACGAGCGCGGGTCCTTTATAGCGTCTGAGAGCTGTACCCTGCTGTAACAGCTGCTGCTAGAAGCTCTGAATCTTCGGAACAAACGTCTTCAGCCTAGCCCGCGGGACCAACCCCTAACTCAGCAGCAGCAACAGCAACAGCAGCAGCCGCAACAGCAGCAGCAATGACAGCAGTCACTGTCGTAGCAGCACCAACAGCAGGAAGCACCGTCGCAGCAGCAGCACAAGCAGCAGCAACACCAGCAAAGTCAGCATCAACAACATCAGCAACACTTGCAACCACAGCCGTTCGAGGTTCCAGCCCTGCTGATGAGAGATACCGCCGCAGGAACAGCAACAACGGCAGCCGCATCCAGCACCGCCGCCACCGCCCCCGCAACAACAACAATCGCACCCGGCAGTCCCTCCCCTCGCGTACTGCACGCAGCAACAGCAGCAGCAGTTGCAGGCGCAGCATCCGCAGCCGTACATGCATGCCGCACCTCACGCGCAATTTTTTCAATGTCCGGGCAGGCAGCACCCGGGACAGTGGTGGCCGGAAGGATCAGCGGTGCAGCCATGGGGCGGAGCGGGAAGCCTTTTGGGTGGAATGGAGCATGCCGTGAGTATCGAAGCGCGCACCATGGACGCAGATTCCGCGAGGCGGACCATCATGATGTGGCAAGAAGCAGGAGGAGCATCGATGTATGTGCTGCGCGATGGTCTGTTTGTTCCCTCAATGTTGAACAGTGATTTCGCCCATACGATCAGGTACATCGCTGATCCCAGCCAACGCCTTCTCGACATGATCACCCCCCCGCTATCCAAAATTGATATCGACGCCTTCTCGCCCCCGGTGGAGCAGGGAACCTTGGCAGTGTCACGAACGCCGGATGTTCATAAGACGTGTTCGTTGGTGAGGGGTGTGACTTTGAATGTGTGACTTTAAATGTGCAGAATCGACACGCGCCGCTAAGATGATGACGAAATACGCCATAGTAAACCCAGAAGCTGATAGCGAGTGTAGAGAGAACATAACGTTTAGGAAAGTCGTGAAATTATCACGGAAAGTGCGTGCGCGTGAGAAAGCTGAAAAGGTCTCAACATGTACTATGAGTATAGATAGAGAACAACAGTATTTTTAGTCAGAATGAGTGTCTCCGGCTCGCCCCCAAACCGGGGGAGCCCTTGTGGGGGCTGGGCAATGTCGGAAAAAGGAAAAATAACTCTAGACATAATGATAAGCCAAAGAGAAACGGTACTACTAGACACAAGTAGGTTGAGTTGTCAGCCCGTAGCCCAGGGGAGACCCCTTGGTAACAGAGGACACGCGAGACTAAAGAAAACAGCAATAGAGCTCTAGACCGAGTTACTTTGAGCAGAACATCAACAATTCTAGACTGAATGATGATGCCCTGATCGCCCTCACGTCGAGTCAGGGCAAACGTCGGTAAGAGAAAAGAAAATATCTAGACACAGTGACGAGGCGCACAAGAACAGAAATAGTAGACGTAATTATTATGTTCAGCCAGCCCTTAGTCCAGGGGAGACCCCTTGGGCACAGGGTACAACCCAGACGGAAGAAAATTGCAGTAGCTCTAAACAGAGTTACTTGGATCAGAACACCTTCAATCCTAGGCATAATGATGATGTCCTGACCACCCTGACGTCGAGTCAGGGAGAGCCCCTAAATAAAACTAAAATATCTAGACAGAGTAATGAGTCGCAGAACAACGGCAGTCCTAATCAGAATTATGTTGAGCTGCCAGCCTGTAGTCCAGGGGAGACTCCTTGGGCATAGGGCACAACCGAGACGGAAAAAAAAAGCAGTAGCTCTAGACAGAGTTACTTGGATCAGCACATCAACAGTTCTAGACAGAATGATGGTGTCCTGATCGCCCTGACCTCGAGTCGGGGCAAGTCCGTAAAAGAAAAGAACATCTCTAGACAGAGTAACGAGTCGCAGAACAACAGCAGTTTTAGACAGGATTATGTTGAGCTGCCGACCCGTAGCCCAGGGGAGACCCCTTGGGCACAGGGCACAACCGAGACGGAAGAAAATAGCAGTACCTCTAGACAGAGTTACTATCAGCAAGCACATCAACAACTCTAGACAGAAGGCTGATGTCCTGATCACCCTGACCTCGAGTCAGGGCAAGTCCGTAAAAGCAAAGAAAATCTCAAGACAGAGTAACGAGTCGCAGAACAACAGCGATCCTAGACAGGATTATGTTGAGCCGCCAGCCCATTGCCCAGGGGAGACCCCTTGGGCACAGGGCACAACCGAGACGAAACAAAATAGCAGTAGCTCTAGACAGAGTTACTGTGATCAGAAAACCATCAATTCTAGACAGAATGATGATGGCCTGATCGCCCTGACTTCAATTCAAGTCAGGGCAAGTCTGTAAAAGAAAAAAATCTCTAGACAGAGTACCGAGTCGCAGAACAACAGTAAGTCTAGACAACAGTACAGTGATTTGCCAGCCCTTAGTCCAGGGGAGACCCCTTGGGGCACAGGACAGTTCGTCGAAAGGAAAATACTTACAAGGGTCGGTACGACAAGTAGCACCTTCAGATGGATGTGTATCGTACCAGGTTGAAGGACAGACAAGTAAGCTAACCAGACAGGAAAGATTCGTTGAACTGAACGAATAATGGAAGCAAATAAAAATGTTGATGACCGTCAAAACCCGCGAAATAAATAAACCACAAGAAAACCATCATACCTGGTACGAGAGATGGAAGAGACAGGTGCAGAACTTTTGCATGTATGCGCTGGTAAAGTGGGGGATGTGGCCGTTGGGCTCGGAGGCACTCTCGTGTCACCTCCGTTGGCCGTCGATCACGTCGAACACTACTTTGGGCGGGTTAAAGGTTTGCAATAACAGAACTCATAAACATCGTGAACAATGGCGTGCCGGTGAAGACAGCAGTCACGAACCTCGACCCGGCAAGAGAAATTCAGTATGGTAACCAGAGCACAGTGTTTGAACATATGGATCTAGTTTGGGAGAAACTGTACAAAGATGTACGACGCAATCGCGTTCTAGTGTTCAACAGAGAGTCAGCTGCCGCGCTTAAAGGACTACGTGTGGCACCCCTCGGTGCCGTTGTTACGCACAAGGTCAGAATAATTATCGTTTGATGTCGACGCGGCGAGAGGAGAGAAGGGAGGGCTAAATAGAGACACGCAAACGGAAGATGTGCCGAAATGCCTCTGTGCTGACGCACTCCCTTCACGTTTTTAAACGCGCTTACCGACCTCCGAATAAGGTTCCCTCACCTTCCTATCCTTTTGGCCAAAGCAGACGTAACAGACGCCTTCAGAAATGTCAGGGTATCACCGCACCAAGCGCAGAACGTTTGCTATGTGGTAGAGGTGTTGGTAGAAGATTTAGACTCACCTTTGGATGGGCAGCCTCGTCCGGGTACTGGGGCCTCACGGCCTCAGCGGCCGAACACGCCCACCTTCATACCACGGTAGATAGTGCCGTTATTCTACCAGAAGGCAAGGCTATGATGTCGCATATCAAAATCGTGGACCCATGGGAGTCGGGTAAGCCAACTAGGATCCCGACCGGAGTCAGAGTAAAAGCATCACGAAGGGGGGGACCAAACGAACCGTTTCTGACGGCAGTATACGTAAACGACTTGATTATGACCAGCGTGCAACTTAATCCCGCAGATCAGACCGCCCTCATAGCTTCCGCTTCCCTCGCTTCAGATAACGTGAGATTATTCGGACTAGGCGAGAAAGATGAAACCCCTATACTCGCTCCAAAGAAGAGCACTGATTGTAAAACAATCGTTGATGCGCTGGGTTTTACAATCAACACCCACACCATGCGGATTCACGTGACTAAGGAACGGGTAGAAGCAATTAGGCTCCTTCTCGAGCAGGAGTGGTCGGGGGACAAAACGCATGCAAGCGCGCAAGATGTGCGTAGCATGGCAGGCAAACTCTGGAACCTCACCTACATAATCAGAGCCGGTAGATTTTTTGTTTGGCAGCTTTTACGTCTGACCGATCTTCACAAAGCCGCTAAAGCCATAAAACTCGACGAAGAGGGTAGTGAGACTGGGCTGGGAGTTCCACAATGATATCTCCTTTCGGAAATGGGCAATCGAACAGAAGTTGGTTTGCGCCGGGGAGTCCCTCGGCGCACCATTTTACGCACACGTAGAACGATCACCTTCGCGACGGTACTACTCGGACGCAAGCTTTACTGCAGCCGGGGGCTTTTGCCCAGAATAAAAGTATACTGGAGATACGACTTGAACCCCGTGCTGTCGCGTCTCTTGAAGAACCAAACGGTGACCAAAGGAGAGGACGCAATCACATCAATCTGCTTGAATTGGGTGGTATGGTCATGACGGCGTACGTGACTCAAGCCATTCTGTACGACAGGCCAGACATGCAAGGAGACCCCGTACTATTCAGGGGGAACAACGTTGCAGCCGTGTCATGGATTAATCGGTGTGGCGGGTCGCATAACCGGCGAGCTTCACTGGCTATGAGACTTCTAGGTGGACTGGAAATTACGAGCGGATGGAGTCATGACGCAAAGCATATATTCCCGGTGTGCAGAACGTAGTAGCGGAAGGCATCTCGAGATGGCCAAAAACAGAAATCGCGCAATAGTTGCAGACACGCGTACAAGGGCAACAGAGAGACCAAAATATAGATGACGGCGGCCGTGCATTCTTCGAGACTATTCTGCAGCCAAAATTCCCCGCAAGGTACATGGATGATATAATATGGGAACCGATGACACAAAATGCAGAACCATGAACACCCCCGCAAACCCCATCGAGCAGGAACACACACTGGAGAGGGCGGGAAGGACGAGGAGGTGGACAGACTGGTGGAGACACTCGCGCTGGCCTCAGTAAAGGGAAGCACGCAAACGGTGTACTGGAACAAGTGGCAAAACTGGTGCCGTCTCGTAGCGATTGAAGGGGAGAGTCTGTGGCTAGCAGAGGGTGATGGAGTCGACGCAGCAGTGAAAGAGTTGACGAAATTCATGGCCCTGTGATGCTTTGGATTCAAAAACCAAAGCCAGACCATACGAGGTTATCTATCCGCGATTAAGTATTTCCTCAGAATGCTCGGAGGTTGGGAGCTGCCCACTTCACACTGCATGGTTGTAGCCGTAGGGAAAGGGGTCGATAGAGCTCACGGAAAATCGGAGATACGCCCCAAGGTCAGGAAGCCTCTTACGTTGGACCTGTTGACCGCGGGGATGAAGAGCGCGTGTGAGTTGGGAACCAAAGGATGTGTAGTTGTTACAGCTTGGCCTCCTCTTGGGCGGCTATCGGCTCGGTCTTACCTCGATAGCCAGCTGTTGTCGTTCGTTGAGAGAGTCCTTATGGGGATTTCCTCCTCACCTCGCTCCTAAATCACCTCTGGCCACAAGGTGGCCAGACGCCATGGAGTCGAGTGTTGCTGTTGCTCAGCGAATGCGACGTGGGATTAACTGACGCGCACGTGATGGGCAACTGACATGGACTAAACCCCAGGTAGCACCACAGAGCACCCGTATCGACCACTACAGCCGATACGGGGTTTCCATGACCCAGACAATGGTCTCTCGCGCCGGAGACACTCCATTGTATACCTACATCAATATGACAGCGAGCCATCCTACGGCCTTATCGCTGTCTTACACGATGCACCCTCCATTCGTCACTGGTCAGGTCGGTCGACGTACATCACAGAATACCCTGTCGCCCTCCTGGGCGACTTCTGGAGCCCGTAGCGCTGCAACACCCCCCTTGCCCAACGCATAACTATCGTCGGCACACAGCGGGTATCCCGGCCACTACCCGGTAACAGCGTGGGCAACTTCTCCTCCACTTCCCCGACCAACCGGCTGCCGCGCCCTTCCTTGTCCGTTCGACGCTTACGAGCTTCGGCCACGTACGGACATCCCCGGTTCTCGTGACGCGGCTCCTACGCCTCCAGCTTCTCCCATCTGCTGGGCGCTACTGCTGTTTCGGCTGCTGCGAAGTCTTTTTTCGGTGATGTTGCTGCTGTTGCTGCTTCTGCTGATGACACAGTTGCTTCGCCTGATGCTGTTCGACCTCTTCTTCCTCCTTCTCCTGCTGGGCCGGCTGTTTGCGCTTCCTCCGCGGTTGCGGCGGCGGCGGTGGCCCTGCTTGCCGCCGTCCTGCGGGTTCCTGTTGCCGTGTTCGGTTGGTGCTACCACGGTTGCGCTCCCGCGTGGCGCTCCTGCTACGGCGGTCGTGGCTGCTACGGTGGTCACGACTGCGACTGCGGCTCCGTGCGTCTAACTTGAAAATGGTACGATATAGCATTCATTGCCGCTTATGTAACGGGGTAAAAACAAACCTACCAGACCCCTGGAAACACCACAGCATCCAAACCTCCGGGAAGGGCTTACCTTCACCTCCCCTCTCCGCGATAGCACAATGACGAGTGCTTACCTCCACCTGCATGGTGCTATGCCCTCAGTGCTTACCTTCACTGAACTCAATCAACGGAGGCGCTCACCTCGCCACAAACCCGGACCCAAGGACACTCAATAACATACAAACCTATCAGACTCCTGGAGCCCGTAGCGCTGCAACACCCCCCTGTCGGGTGCTCGCTGCCGAAGTCCTCTCGTATGAGTTGGCTTGTTGTTCCAGAGCCCCGGTGTTTGGCGATACTGCCATCCATTGCCCCTTATGTAACGGGGTAAACACAAATCTACCCGACCCTGATCCGGCGTCCTCTCATAGTCGCTTGATAGCTCAGACCGGGCTGCTCGACGGAATTGACTCGCTACGCCCCGGTCCAATGCTCGTGCGCCCGCTTCGCGTGGATGCCTTCCCTTCCGCGTTTGCGTCTCCTTGATCAAGACCCTGCTACCCCCCCGCGTCTGCTCACCCGAGAAACTCCTCTGAGTTGCCGCGTTGTGCCACGCCCTTCTGCGGCTCTTTTCCCCCTGCTGCCTCTCGAGTATCCCTCTCATCCCCCAGAACATCTGCTGCCTCTCCCCACGAAATTGGACGAATTCGCGCCTCATGTGCTTCGGCCGCTCATGAAAGATCTTGAGTTTGGCTGCCAATACCCGCCTTCGAATTCGCGCCTCATGTGCTCCGGCCGCTCATGGAAGATCTTGAGTTTGGCTGCAAATACCCCAACACCAGCTGTGTAATCGAGGATTTCGTCGAAACTCATCTTTGCAAGCTCTGTGTGAAACTTCGCTCAGGAGCGTTCGGTGCACCCCTATTGTGGTTGTTTGAAGGTAATGACGTTGGACTCCGAGTAAGTAAGTCGTTTGAAGGTACTGAAGTAACTCCGAGTCGTTTGAAGGTTCAGGCGTTCACGCCACCCCCCCAAGGACTGACGTGACTCCGAGTAAGACAGTTGTATGAAGGCACTGACGTTCACGCCACGTTTGAAGGTACTGGCGTTTGACTCCGAGTAAGTAAGTCGTTTGAAGGTTCAGACGTTCCCGCCACCCCCCCAAGTACTGACGTGACTCCGAGTAAGTAATTCGTTTGAAGGCACTGATGTTCACGCCACGTTTGAAGGTACTGACGTGACTCCGAGTAAGTCAGTCGTTCGAAGGTTCAGACGTTCACGCCACCCCCCCAACTCGTTTGAAGGTACTGGCGTTTGACTCCGAGTAAGTAAGTCGTTTGAAGGTTCAGACGTTCACGCCACCCCCCCCAAGTACTGACGTGACTCCGAGATATTGAATCGTTTGAAGGCACTGATGTTCACGCCACGTTTGAAGGTACTGACGTGACGCCGAGTAAGTCAGCCGTTCGAAGGTTCAGACGTTCACGCCACCCCCCCAACTCGTTTGAAGGTACTGACGTTTGATCCCGAGTAAGTAAGTCGTTTGAAGGTTCAGACGTTCACGCCACCCCCCCCAAGTACTGACGTGACTCCGAGAAATTGAATCGTTTGAAGGCACTGATGTTCACGCCACGTTTGAAGGTACTGACGTGACTCCGAGTAAGTCAGCCGTTCGAAGGTTCAGACGTTCACGCCACTCCCCCCAACTCGTTTGAAGGTACTGACGTTTGACTCCGAGTAAGTAAGTCGTTTGAAGGTTCAGACGTTCACGCCACCCCTCCAAGTACTGACGTGACTCCACGTAAGTAAGTCGTTTGAAGGCACTGACGTTCACTCCACCCCGCCAGCACGAACAGTGTCCACTGGTGAGACCTTTTCGTGCTAAAACAAATCATGAGTCCTCCAACGTCATTCATCCTCCACTACTTCCAGATCGTACCCCTTCCATAACGGTTTTCGTTAAAGTAGTTAAGAAAGGTGGTGACAAACACCCCCGCAGAACGGAAACTACCTACTGCCTATTATCACTCCAATCCCACCTTTCGATTCGTTTCGTCAACACTGGGCCACTAATCTTGGAGCGTCAAATAGTAAGGTATCTTGTTCGGTTTCACTATGACTACAGCATGTTCTCCAGCATTAGTCATGCATTTTAGAAAATTCCTACAACCGTTCCTCTCCGATCTGGCGGATCACCCTATGCTTGGAGACGGACGACAAAAAAGGTGAGTCGTACGCGCAACCACTGCACGATCGCGTTCGCAAATAAGGGGAACCTTTAGTTTGGGCATTGGGCATATTGGCCTCTTTTGAACTGCCTTCCCATTGCGGGGACGAAGCACTTAGAAATTAGGGTCAAAACTACGTACATGTACAGCAGTGCAGTACTTCAAGCGGTTAAGATGCCCAGTCGTCATTGGGAACCGTGTCGGTTGAGTCAAGCTCGGTTGACTCTCCGTTCACCGCGTAAGCGGCTAAGGCGGTGCATGAGTATGGGTGCTGGGGAGGGGCTTTGTTTTTCTATCGGAAAATACCCGGTTTACTCTCCTTAGTTTGATTGGCATTGTGTACCTCTTGTCCACCGCTTAGGATGCATGTATTTGTTCTGGGAGAGCCGTCATAGTTGCTACAGGAAAAGCGCTCCGGATAGAAGCCAACGCTCCGGGGTCGTTCCGGCACGATGTAGCAAGCGCCTGTTTTCACGCCAAGATTTGGTAAACTTCCCAGCGTTCTACAGTAGCTCGCTCTATGCTCTATGCTGGGCGTATATGCCACGTTCACACTCTCTCCCCCAGTTCATGCCCAGCCTGACCAATGTACCACGCATCCTGCGGTCTTTGTTGGTGAGCCATTGTAAGCGCTGTCCTGAATACGTAATGTATGATTTGCAGCTTCAGCATTCTTGTGTTCACGCACACCTCGAGTACGATGTAGCGATGCACACAGTAATTCTCTTTTTTTTTTGTCCTTTTGTTTCCGTTGTGGTTGTGCCTGGAATAATACAGCATGAATACTTTCAGGGTGTCATTTTGTTGCCCTTGATACGATATGGTTTTCCATATCGGGTATCTCGGTAGTCCTGTTTCTCTTACGTACTGGTGTTGCACTATTTAGTTTGTACCTGGTACTTGGTGTTTTCTCCAATCGAGATGCATTTTAGGTACAGCCTATTTAGTGGTCGGAGTTCGGAATGTTTTTTATTCATAGTGCGAGAACCTTATCACACGAAATACTTCGTATGTGTTTACCCCTCTCTCGTAGTCTTGCAGCTTTGACCTGCAGCCAGATTCGTTCTCGCACAAGCCAGGCTTCACATAATGCTTGGATACAGTATAGGGCCTAACTGACACGTTAGCTACAGCAGTGTCTTTTTAGTGTGACGCTTTAGGTTTTCCAATATTCGTACATATGTACTATTAAATAACTGTTCACGCATCCCCCAGTTTTCGGGCGCTAAGATCACGGGATTGCAACTCTTTATGTGTGTGATTTCCGATTATGTGATACAAATTGCTGTCTTGACATCCTGTTAGTCGAGAATCTAGTGCCGGGTGGCTTTCAACTATCAGTACTAATATGCCCGGTGCCACTAGGTTGATGCGTTTTTTTCATTCGTTAGTTTCGCATTGCTATCCCTCTCTGCTCCTGCACGGGATGTGTGCGTCGTGCCTGCCGTATCCAGTGTGATGTGATACCAGCTCGGTATGCTAAAGATAATATACAAACTTTACAGCAGTCGGGTTGAATTGGGTAATGCGGCCGTATGTGTTCCACTCGTATTCTGTACGTATTGTGTGTGTGTTCTTCACCCTGAACCGTTCTTTCTACCCGTCGACATCCAGCACAACCAGTGCCCGTGCCCTTTACTTAGTCCAAAGAGGAGATTTTTCCTGTGGTCACAAACTACACCACAGTCACCAACATATACGTGGTTTCTTGAAAGTTCCATGTTTGCCAGCCGACAATGCACATTGTTGTCGAGGGGTTCCTCGTTCTTTAGGGTGGTTATGTACGCCCAAACGGCATAAGGCTAAACATTGTTAGTTTCCGTTATCACCTAACCGAGCAAACGGCCCACGAGAGCATGCTGGTACGCCTCGGATGATCAAGCTCAGCTCGAGGCCAGCATATAAATGTACCACTCGAGCGAATCAGCCACCCTGGTCGACGCGAAGTAAGCGATACACAAGTTTATTCTTAGAAGAAAGAAAGACGAAAGAAAAGAAAAGAGAAGAGTGACTGCTGTGGCAAAGTTTCCCAGCAACAAGGACGCAACATCCGTTATACCCCATTATCCCTATCTCTACAGGAAACCCGGGGATGTCCCCCGGATGTCCCCTGACGACCACAGCCCCCCCCCAGAGCGAACCCATAGGCCCAAAGGGACTTGGGGGAAACGATAAAAAATGAATACAGGGACAGCCGGGGAAACAAAACAAAAACGCGACTCGAAGAAGAAGAACGAAGAAACCACCAGTCAACATCGTCCGTTTCGACGAAACCCTTACCATATGTCATTCAACCACAATACAGCGGTATCCAGCACAACCACTGGATTGGATTTAAACTCAAAACGCCAAACACTGGAATTTTCAACAAACTGTATCCAACTTCACGTGAAAACCTACACAGCAATATTTATCGACGTCGTCCCATATCTCCTCATTCCCCGTCGTACCAGTCATTATTTTCTGACAGACAGGTCACAAACATACCAGTTATCACACGCACATACACACATCCATACCCATACAAGAAACAGTACACAGAAAGGAGGTAATCTACCAGCTTCTTCCTGTTGCGGCCTAAAGCCATCTGTCAGGAGCAGCAAGTAGAGGGCCCACGTTCAGAGATAGTTGTTTCGACTGCGGGCAAGCAAACACGCTCGGACACTCTGCAGCTGATTCACCCATAACCTTTATCCCAGCTCAAGAACCGATTAGATCGTCGACAAACACTTCTTCACTTACAGTATACGCTTTGCCCTCGCGTTCTTTGCGCTCAAACCTCCTACGTTAATAGTACATTTATCTGGTCCAACATGAATTTGAACAACATGATCCACGAGCTCGACCCCGGGCGATACCACAGCAACTTCCAGTTCTGTACCCATCATCATCAGCAAAATAGTGGGTTTAGAAGACGCAGCTTCCTGTTCAGGAGCGCCCCTGAACGAGTCAGAGTCTTCAACAACAGGTATATCAATCTCCGATATTTCACAGACACCCACACCCCTTTGCGAGAGCTCCTTAGAAGCAGACACCGGTTCAGCAGAAGGAACGTCGACGGTTTCATCCACATCGATCTCGGAGTCCTCACGAACACCCACGTCCCCCGTTGGTGTATCAATCTCCGACATTCCACAGACACCCACATCCTTTTGTGAGAGCTCCTTAGAAGAAGACACCGGTTCAGCAGAAGGAACGACAACAGGTTAATTCACACCATTCTCGGAGTCCTCACAAACACCCACGCCCCACGCTGAGGTTTCCTCATAAACAGGTATCAGTCCAGCGGAAGGAATAACATCAGATGGATTCGTAATGCAGCGCACGGCCCTAATTGAACCGTGGATGCAACCAGCCCCACAAGATCGATGCTGATGGCTCCGAAATCCAGACAAAGACGCCCCCCCATCAACAGTAGATATATCGGGAATGGCAGCAGTATTGGTCGTCGCTGTTGAAGCCCCTCGCTCCTCCACTACTGTTGTAGAACTAGGTGTCGTCATAGGTGATACGTTGATATTTGAAGTAAAAGGTGAACACAGCCCGGTATATCTGCTGACAGGATGCAACACAGCAGCACCACTTGGAGTGTCACCTGAACTATGAGAATATTCAGATCTAGCAATACTGTCGCTGGTAGCACACAAAGGACTAGGGTTTCGGTGGTGGCGGAAACCCTGATATTTGAGCCTCCTGATCCGTAACAATCATCCAGTGCGTAAGCAGGGTAGACATAACGCCTAGAATAAAAACGCCCGCCTCTAAATCCCTGCTCTCCTTGGCTGGCCTGACGCTCAAAAGGTCCACCTGTATATCTGGCACGGTTCTGCTTGACTCCATCCCCACTTGATGGAAAGAAATGACACCTGTTACGCACAGAAGACCTTTGCTGATAGCCTCGACTCCCAGAATAATAATAATCAAGGTTTTTCGTAAACATAGACGCATGTACCAGCAACCGGTGTGTTCTCGGCCACTCCTTTGCTTCTCTTTCCACCATCAAAAATAAATCCATTGGTTGAGAATATAGCTCGTCGTTAACAAGCAACTGTGAAGTGCATGCTTGCCTGAAGACTTCAGGTGATATCGCATCCAAGAATGTCCTCGTGAAAAGTTGTGCTGGCGCTGATTTCCAGGCGCCTCGAAAATCTCCTTCAACCATGAAAAAATCACTTATTCCAACCTCGGCAACGAACTTGCACATATCGCCAATAGCGTCTCAACAAATCGTGCCAGAATCAGCAGCGTTAGTCGCAGGATCAACCGATCGAGCAATTGAGCAAAGCGATTCTTCTGCAGAGATAGCATCTAGCTTATGCTTATGATATGCCTTAGCACGCAGGCAGTCCAGCAGATCGTCATTGGGAATGCGAGAAGTTTCACCTGTATAGCCTGCCGCCATGCATAGCCGTTGCGGCAGAAATCCTGGAATCATATCTCGAATGTAACAGCTTCGCAAGGGAATCGAGGGACAAACGGATATCGTCCACCTGACCACCATTAAGTTTGGGGAGTTTTTCTGCTTCGGGAAGAAAGGCCACGTACCACGGCTGTCCTAATCGCGTGGTATTTGTAGTCCAAATCATGTGTTTCGCGGTTACTTTTCGAAACGGCATTATTTCCACCGAAAACATGACGACCCTCTGAATCTGTACGAGGAATCGATGAAGCTCCAGACTCGAACTCGTACATGTATGAGTACCTCGTGACGCACCACCAGCCCCTCGACCTTGGTCTGGATCAAACGACCGACTGACCGAACCTTGCAAGCGTTCCATATCCTAGTCCGCCAAGCTAGGAGTCCGAATGCGAAACATACGGAAAACGAGCCTCACCGTTTCGTGCACCAACCCACGCCGAAGATATTGTTCCTCTCACCTAAACGATCCTGTCGATAATTTCCCACCCACTGGTATCTTGTTCAAGAGATATGTTGTAAACAAATATGGCTGCACTCGTACCTCGTACTCGTAGACATAATTTGTTGACTGGTGTTCTCGACTCGTATCCAAAAAGAGCTCCAGTCAAGCTGTTGCTCCAATCGGCTGCTGCTCCACTCGAACAGTCGATCGCCCTAATCGTCCCCCATTCGACCCGATGACCGACACCTCACACCCGAATGAATGTAGCCAAGATCCCGAAGAAGGCGATATTGGCTCAACCGACCTCTATTGTAGATATACGTATATTTTGTAATTTGTAGCAGCAAGCAACTCTAGCTCCACCTAAAGCGTAGAGATCCACCCGAATTCCACATAAAACCTTGAACACCACCTGACCGAAGTAGAAGATTCCCAACCCGATGATAGACCCAAAACCCGAAGAATATATCCGAGTACCAATACCCAAGACGTCAATATGCCCACATGATCGATACCTGACCGAACGATATCCACACCCGACCCTCAAATTCGAAATTTCCCGTGCGACAACCGGCCTACCCTCGAATACTGCAGTATTATGGTACGCCCCGGATGATCAAGCTCAGCTCGAGGCCAGCATATAGCTGTACCACTCGAGCGAGTCAGCCACCCTAGTTGACGCGAAATAAGAGATGCATAAGTTTATTCTTAGAATAAAGGAAGACAAAACAAAACAAAAGAAAAGAGTGACTGCTGTAGGCAAAGTTTCCCAGCAACAAGGACGCAACATCCGTTATACTCCAATATCCCATATCTCTACAGGAAACTCGGGGATATCCCCCGGATGTCCCCTGACGACCACTGTGTTTTAGTACTTACGGCATCTTTGGCTTGTATCGACACCGATCGGTTGCATGTGGTTTAGAAGACATTGTGTGGTCAATAGCATGCAGTCATTTATTAACGAACATGCAGGTGTGTGCGATCATGAACAACGAGCGAACATACCAGCGCGAGCAACAGGTAAACGGAGCACGAGCAACGAGTATGCCTGCATACACTGACTGGACAAACAAGTAGGTTCAAAGCCTTACGAAAAAAACAGGCAGAGCACCATCGGTAGCGTGAATACACAGCAGCATATTACACGAATCACCCTCATACAAGGCAGGCAACCATGAAAACATGTTGATGTATGCATATAAAGAGTATCCCATCCCATAATATGCAGGATAGAACGCGGGATTATACAAAGAACACGATCACGTCATATCACAGTTTTGCAAACATTCCTATCGCCTGGGTTGTCCGTTCTTATTTCCTATAATTGACGGACTACTTATGTTCGGGGAAGCTAATGAGTAGGGTTATTTCCTATACCAACGTACCGGGTCAAAAGACCATAGCCGGGAAAGCCCGTGAAAGGCCAAGGTACCGGGTAAGAACACCCTAACTGGAAATGAGTAGGGCTATTTCCTATAGCAACGTACCTGGTCAAAAGACCATACGGGAAATCCCGTGAAAGGCCAAGGTACAAGGTAAGAAGACCCCAGCTGGTGAAACAAGTGAAATCCCAACGTATCGGGTACGACAAGACCAGAACAACCCGCTATGACTCTTGTTATGTGGTTCTCAGTTGTTTCAACGTAGCTTTCATGGGGCGCCTTCACCCGAAAATAATGTTACAGAGTAGCTTTCATGCGGCGCTGACCCCCGAATAATAACCTGCGGTACACTGCACAGCTGAACGGCTTAAAAACAAGAGTACTTCCTGCCGAGCCGATATTTTGCTGGGATAGTAGGGGACACTAGTCCCGTACCCGTGTAGGGGCGTGTGGGGCCAAGGTGAAGCGTCTCCATCCTTTTGGAAGCAACAGGAACGGTAGACCCAAGGATCTAGAGAGCTCTTGATGTACGACCTTCCGTCCCATGAACGGGAATCTTGATAGTAGTTTGAATACCGTATATACTGTGGATACATCCTCCACGTATGATATGTGGCCTTCGACTATAAATCGTCATTTCTACCCAACTTCATCACCGTAATATGCCCCGTCATTTCTACCCAGCTTCATCACCGAAATATGCCCCGTATGAATACCAGATACTCGTATACATACGGTGTGTGTGGTACATCCTGGTATGTCGCTTTTGACCTCGTTAACATAACTCGGTAAGATGGGGAGAGAGATGGACCTAATGGCCCCTAGGGATCTTGCCTTACGGCCTACAGTTTTACGGGAGCGTAGTATTATAGACAGCCTATACGTAGACGTCCTTTATTGATGGTGTAAAAAGCATACATACTGCGAGCCACCCCCCCTGTATGCTTAACCGTGTATCAAGAGGTCACCCTGTTCGGGGAAGAAGAAAAAAATAAAAACTGTAGGTACAGGGTACAGCAGTACTAGTAGCAATATGGGTCCCAGTCGTTTTTCCAAATTGCCTGTACTATCATTGATATTCATAATATTAGTCGTGTACGGTAATACAGGTCGTCGTACCATCTTCTCATCTTTTTGAGCATCGTGTGAAACTGCGTAGTGTGTGTGTGTGTTCTTCACATTAAACCGTTCTTTCTACCCGTCGACATCCAGCACAACCAGTGTCCGTGCCGATTCTCCAATCCTAGAAGAGATACAAGTCATGTGTTCACAAAGCTACGCCACAGAGATACTACGTTGCCACGTGTGCAGTATGCACTGCAGTGGGCAATGCAAAGCCATGTCATCGTACTAGATACGACAGGCACGACATACGCAATCTATGAAATAGTGAAACGAAAAGAAACAATCGAAGAGAAAACAAAAACAAGGTATGCAAATCGAAAGAGAAAAAGAAAAAAAATGAAAGTAAAAACTAGGAGAAACAATCTGTCGTGCCCCCCCCCCCGCAGGCGAGGTGGCCAACACTTGAAAAAGAACGAGCTGGAAACAAGAAAAATAATAGCAAAAAACACCACTGCTTGTAAACAGAGTAAGACAAAGAACCAAGGAAAAAAATAACAAAGAAAAAAAAAGCAAAGGGTGAATAACAGGCAGACCAAAGCCCAAAGCACCTTCCAGGTGGCGGCAGCAGTTTGTGGTACGAGTAGTATAGCCAGGTTCTCCCTGCTAATCCGCCTGGTACCTTGCTACCCACTGTCGTCTCCGCCCTGCGTTCGTCAACTATGCCCAGCCCCTTGGCGTCAGACAATACGAAACGAGCAGAGCAGGTTCGTCGTCCAACCACGCCACACGGCTCCTTCAGTACGGCTTATCAATCAGAAAAAAAAGTGTATAGACTACTGATGGTATTTTAGACGGAGGTACGGCTTTTCCGTCTAATTTTCAAGTTGCGGCGCCTTTGCTCCCGGCAGCTACCTGGTATTAATCAGTGCTCGCTCGGGGCATGGTAGGTTATCGGTTACTACGTACAACTTCAAACTTAGAACCATCTACGGAAGGCGCTCCTCCCGCAACTATATTCAAAGTACTCCCTGTTTCGATACCAGCAGCGCGGTATACTTCAACAACAGCAGTTACATGTGACATGTGACCACGAAAATACTGCTGTCGCTCTGGTTGGGCTGATTATTAGAGTCGTACACATACGTATTGCCATGGTAGTCTTAATGAATTTAGCCGAGCCCACAATTTCCTACAATAATCAGATTCCATGCCTTTCCGAAAGCCCCGGGCAGCTCGTCACTGGTATGTGTCTTGTTACACTTGCTGCCGATAGCTCTTTGGTTCCATGCCCAAGTTCCTACATCGGTAGTCCACCCTATTACGGCTTGCGCTGCGCGAGTTTTCCATCGTTGGCGTGTGTGACTTAAATTAGAAGTCCATCAGGGCGACCCAGCCTACCCCCCACATTTTTTGGTCGAGGAGTACCGCACAGCAAGAAAAATATCCTTATTATCCACCGCAAAAATCTAGCGTCCCTGTTGAGGTAAGTGACGGCCGAAGATTGGGAGCTCGTATATCCCTGGGTTCACCATGTTTCAGCTCGGCCTCCTCTTGGGCCGCCATCGGCTTGGTCTCACCTTGATAACCAGCTGTTGTCGTTCGTTGAGAGAGTCCTTATGGGGATTTCTTCCGTACCTCGCTCCCAAATCTTCTCTGGCCACGAGGTGGCCAGACGCCACGGAGTCGAGTGTTGCTATTGCTCAGCGAATGCGACGTGGGATTAACTGACGCGCACGTGATGGGCAACTGACATGGACGCGATGGGCAAGACTCATGCACGGTGTGTGAACGGGATATGGTTTGACTTGTTTGTTTCTTCACTTTGGTGGCATTGACTATTAATAAACCCCAGGCAGCGCAACAGAGCACCTGTATCGACCACTACAGCCGATCCGGGGTTTCCATGACTCAGAAAATGGCCTCCCCCTTTGGGGACACTCCATTGTATACCTACATCGATATGACAGCGAACCATCCTACGGCCTTATCGCTGTCTTACACGATGCACCCTCCATACGTCACTGGTTAGGTCAGTCGACGTACATCACAGAATACCCTGTCGCCCACCAGGGCGACTTCTGGAGCCCGTAGCGCTGCAACATAGTCTGGACCGGAGTTGCGTTGTGGTTTTATCTTCTTTGTAGAGCCTCTGAAATTTGGGCCTACGGCAACGGGCTGGTACACGCAGATTTTTTTATCTGACGAGGGACTTGAAGTTTTTTTCGGGAGCGTTCCAACTAGCGTGGGAAGAAAGACGTTTTAAAGACGGAGTAGAAGTGACGTTCCGCGCTTCCAAGTCAGACTCCAAGAGGTTGGGGTCAATCGTCACAAGGACGAGAGTAACGAAAGGGAAGGGAAGGTTTTGGGACGTAGAGAGTCTGGGGGCGTTGGAGATCCTTCTGGATTTACTAGACCTTCATCCCGAACTGAGCAGGTCTGCACCATTGATGCAGACACGCACGGCCACCGGGTGGAAGGTGATCACGCGCACCGTTGCAACAAAGGCCTTGAGGCGGATGTTAAGCAGTTTGGGTAGAGACCCGACTCAGTACGCTCTCCACTCAGGCAGGATCGGGGGAGCTACCCAGCTTGCTGCGCAAGGCGCATCAGACATTCAGATTTAAAGGGCGGGGAGATGGAAATCACTAGCCTTCATGGTCTATGTAAGAGTAGGAGGGGAGGGAGCAGATTTTGTGTCCGAATCACTATTACGGGGGACCATAGTTAATAGGACCTATGGTTTACATCAAAACCTATATATTTAACATTTTTTACGAACGATATTTTGGTCCTATTAACTATGGTCCCCCGTAATAACAAGTTAATAATGGCAGGAAGATGGGTGATTTAATTTGAGGAATATTCGGGCTTGCCTAATGGGAAAGAGTTCGACCAGTTGTCCGTTTTCCTTTGAGGTACTGGTCCAAACGTAAACGTGGAAAGCGGCCCGAAGTGTGTTCTGGGAGCACGGTGTCCCATTGTACCATGTGTTTGTCCTCTTCATCATTGCTTTACTGCGTAAATTAATACCACAATTCTTGAGCCAATCATAACAAATTAAAATATTCGAAGCGAATATGAAGTTTGTTAAAAAGGCGTTGAAAATATTTGGGAGGCATTACAATGTGACATATGGTTCAAGCGCCGGTCGCCCCGGTGGTTCAAGTGGTTAACCTCGAATTCTTCTTGTGCTTGAGTCCTGGGTTCGAGCCCCAGGTGGGTCGGGCTTTGACTTTATTTGCAAAAATAAAAATAAAAAACGGTTCAATTGTTGAGAGCGCCTTGCAGCGTGGGTAGGCACAATTCGATGCGAGTCGACGAGGGAAGAAAAGGCTGAAATCTTCTCGCGATAAAAATGAAGGCACGTACCGTAGCGGGAAGGGGGTAGAAGAGCCTGCTATGTGACCCCGGATCTGAGTTACGAGTTGGAAGCAGAGAGAGAAGAAGATGGGCGAAAATAATAAATGGGATGAGCAAACAAATATATATATATATATGGAAAGTGGATTGTGGATGAGGGCACCTGGTCAGAGTTCGTGCCCCAAGCAGAGGGGGAGAACCAGCGAAAGATGAAACAGGCAGAACGCAAGATAATAGTAGACAAATACGGGCAGTGATATACGTACAGGCTTGGAGCGTTTATTTCCCACCATCCCACCCTAACGCTCAAGAGAGTTGGGGTGGGGGGGGGGGGCATCTTAGGTAGGGTGCGTGTTGGAGGGGGAAATAGTTCGACCAGTTGTCCGTTTTCCCTTGGGGTACTGGTCGAAACGTAAACGGAGAAAGCGGGTTAGCCCGAAGTGTGTTCTGGGAGCACGGTGCCCCATTGTACCATGTGTTTGTCCTCTTCGTCATTGCTTTACAACGTAAATTAATCCAACAATTCTTGAGCCAATTATAACAAAATCTAAATTACTCGGAGTACTCCGAGTATCGCGAGTGTTGAACCCAGGAATGCTTCGTCATCCGAGGAAAATACTCCGAGTAATACTCTAACCCGGAGTACCTTGGAGGGTAAAACCCTTGAATGCTCCGAGTATTACTCGTACCTCAGAATATGAAAACCTGAAATACTCCGAGTATTACAGTTTTTGCAGTACGAAATGCCCGAGTACTCCGAGTACTTAGAGTAGGAGCAGTACGAGATCCCCAGATACTTCAAGTACCAGGTACAACGAGTATTTCAGAGTAAGGAACCCCAAAATACTCGGAGTACAGCAGTATTTCAGAGTATCGAACACAAAAATACTCCGAGTACAAGCAGTATTGAGAGTAATCATACCCGAAATACTGCGAGTACGAGCAGTATCCCGGAGTATCGAGTCCTGAAACACTCCGGGTACACGAAGTACCTGAAGTACTTGATCTCCGACACTCGTTACTTTACTCCAAGGTACTCGGAGCATCTATCTGCACCTTCTCATATTGATATCTTACGAGCATCGTCTGGCCTTTGCTCTGGACGACCGAATCCGGCACACTCTTCTGTCGATGACAACATAGTTACAGCCGTTCTTCGTGCAGATACGTCTCGTACGGCATTTACATTTTGCGTTATTACTGCTGCTGCCGTCTCCATCATCCTCGTGTTTGTTCGACATCGTTTTCATTTCATTATTCTACCAGCACGGTCGTCTGCCTCTGCTCTGACACCTCGATTTAACACACCTCATCCTCTTGATTAAAGTAATAATATTGAAGACCGTTCATTCAGATATTTCGGCGTCCGATCCTGCGGGCACACCTCCCACCCGTGGCATTGGGATATTTAGTACTACTCACATTCGCACTTACTCGCAACATTCAGGCAGTATTTCGAGGTTTGAAGTTGAGTACTGCTCACACTCCCAGTCACCCGCAATGTTCAGGCCGCAATCACCCCTATAGTCTCAGCATTTAGAGTGGTAAATTTGCTCGATACGGAAACAATCGATATGTGGTCGTCAGGGGACATCCGGGGGGCACCCCCTGGTTTCTTGTAGAGATAGGGATATTGGAGTATAACGGATGTTGCGTCCTTGTTGCTGGGAAACTTTGCCCACGGTAGCCACTCTTTTCTTTTGTTTTGTCTTTCTTTATTCTAAGAATAAACTTATGCATCTCTTATTTCGCGTCGACTAGGGTGGCTGACTCGCTCGAGTGGTACAGCTATATGCTGGCCTCGAGCTGAGCTTGGCCATCCGATGCGTACCATGATACTGCAGTATTCGAGGGCAGGCTGGTTGTCGCACGGGAAATTTCGAGTTTGAGGGTCGGGTGGATATCGTTCGGTCAGGTATCGATCGTGTGGGCATATTGACGTCTTGGGTATTGGTACTCGGATATATTCTTCGGGTCTTCTTCGGGTTTTGGGTCTATCATCGGGTTGGGAATCTTCTACTTCGGTCAGGTGGTGTTCAAGGTTTTATGTGGAATTCGGGTGGATCTCTACGCTTCAGGTGGAGCTAGATTTGCTTGCTGCTACAAATTACAAAATATACGTATATCTACGATAGAGGTCGGTTGAGCCAATATCGCCTTCTTCGGGATCTTGGTTACATTCATTCGGGTGCGCGGTGTCGGTCATCGGGTCGAATGGTGGACGATCAGGGCAATCCACAGTGGAGCAGCAGCCCATTAGAGAAACAGCTTGGCTGGAGCTCTTTTTGGATACGAGTCGAGTACAGTAGTCAACAAATCTTCTCTACGAGTACGAGGTACGAGTGCAGCCATATTTGTTTACAAAATATCTCTTGAACAAGATACCAGTGGGTGGGAAATTATCGACAGGATCGTTTAGGTGAGAGGAACAATATCTTCGGCGTGGGTTGGTGCACGAAACGGTGAGGCTCGTTTTCCGTATGTTTCGCATTCGGACTCCTAGCTTGGCGGACTAGGATATGGAACGCTTGCAAGGTTCGGTCGGTCGGTCGTTTGGTCCAGACCAAGGTCGAGGGGCTGGTGGTGCGTCACGAGGTACTCATACATGTACGAGTTCGAGTCTGGAGCTTCATCGATTCCTCGTACCGATTTAGAGGGTCGTCGTCTTTTCACTGGAAATGATGCCGTTTCGAAAAGTAACCGCGAAACACATGATTTGGACTGCGAGTACGACGCGATTAGGACAGCCGTGGTACGTGGCCTTTCTTCCCGAAGCAGAAAAACTCCCCAAACTTAATGGTGGTCAGGTGGACGATATCCGTTTGTTCCTCGATTCCCTTGCGAAGCTGGATGACTCGAGAGATTGTTACATTCGAGATATGATTCCAGGATTTCTGCCGCAACCGCTATTCATGGCGGCAGGCTATACAGGTGAAACTTCTCGCATTCCCAATGACGATCTGCTGGACTGCCTGCGTGCTAAGGCCTATCATAAGCATAAGCTAGATGCTATCTCTGCAGAAGAATCGCTTTGCTCAATTGCTCGATCGGTTGATCCTGCGACTAACGCTGCTGATTCTGGCACGATTTGTTGAGACGCTATTGGCGATATGTGCAAGTTCGTTGCCGAGGTTGGAATAAGTGATTTTTTCATGGTTGGAGGAGAGTTTCAAGGCGCCTGGAAATCAGCGCCAGCACAACTTTTCACGAGGATATTCTTGGATGCGATATCACCTGAAGTCTTCAGGCAAGCATGCACTTCACAGTTGCTTGTTAACGACGAGCTATATTCTCAACCAATGGATTTATTTTTGATGGTGGAAAGAGAAGCAAAGGAGTGGCCGAGAACACACCGGTTGCTGGTGCATGCATCTGTGTCTACGAATAACCATTATTATTATTATTCTGGGAGTCGAGGCTATCAGCAAAGGTCTTCTGTGCGTAATAGGTGTCATTTCTTTCCATCAAGTGGGGATGGAGTCAAGCAGAACCGTGCCACATATACAAGGCTGATTTATTGAGCGTCAGGCCAGCCAAGGAGAGCAGGGATTTAGAGGCGGGCGTTTTTATTCTAGGCGTTGTATCTACCCTGCTCGATGGTTGTTCCGGATCGGTGGGTCCTCCTGTGGGACGTTTCAAATATCAGGATTTCCGCCACCACCGAAATTCTAGTCCTTCATGGTCTACCAGCGACAGTTTTGCTAGATCTGAATATTCTCATAGTTCAGGTGACACTCCAAGTGCTGCTGCTGTGTTGTATCCTGTCAGCAGAGATACCGGGCTGTGTCCACCTGTTCCTTCAAATATAAACGTATCACCTATGACGACACCTAGTTCTACAACAGTAGTGGAGGAGCGGGGGGCTTCAACAGCGACGACCAATACTGCTGCCATTCCCGATATACCTACTGGTGGTGGGGGAACGTCTTTGTCTGGACTTCGGAGCCATCAGCATCGATCTTGTGGGGCTGGTTGCATCCACGGTTCAATTAGGGCCGTGCGCTGCATTATGAATCCATCTGAAGTTATTCCTTCCGCTGCACCGATACCTGTTTATGAGGAAACCTCAACGGGGGGTGTGGGTGTTTGTGAGGACTCCGAGAATGGTGTGAATTAACCTGTTGTCGTTCCTTCTGCTGAACCGGTGTCTTCTTCTAAGGAGTTCTCACAAAAGGATGTGGGTGTCTGTGGAATGTCGGAGATTGATACACCAACGGGGGATGTGGGTGTTTGTGAGGACTCCGAGATTGATGTGAATGAACCTGTCGTCGTTCCTTCTGCTGAACCGGTGTCTGCTTCTAAGGAGCTGTCAAAGGATGTGGGTGTCTGTGAAAGTATCGGAGATTGATATACCAACGGGGGGCGTGGGTGTTCGTGAGGACTCGAAATCGATGTGAATGAACCCGTCGTCGTTCCTTCTGCTGAACCGGTGTCTGCTTTTAAGGAGCTCTCACAAAGGGATGTGGGTGTCTGTGAATTGTCGGAGATTGATATACCTGTTGTTGAAGACTCTGACTCGTTCAGGGGTGTTCCTGAACAGGAAGCTGCGTCTTCTAAACCCATTATTTTGCTGATGATGATGGATACTGAAACGGAAGTTGCTGTGGTATCGCCCGAGAGGTCGAGCTCGTGGATCATGTTGTTCAAATTAATGTTGGACCAGATAAATGTACTAATAACGCAGGAGGTTTTTGAGCGCAAAGAACGCGAGGGCAAAGCGTATACTGTAAGCGAAGAAGTGTTTGTCGACGATCTAATCGGCTCTTGTGCTGGGATAAAGGTTATGGGTGAATCAGCTGCAGAGTGTCCGAGCGTGTTTGCTTGCCCGCAGTCGAAACAATTATCTCTGAACCTGGGCCCTCTACTTGCTGCTCCTAACAGATGGCTTTAGGCCGCAACAGGAAGAAGCTGGTAGATTGCTTCCGTTCTGTGTACTGTTTCTTGTATGGTATGGATGTGTGTACCAGGTATGTGTGTGTGGTAACTGGTGTGTTTCTGACCTGTCTGTCAGAAATTAATAACTGGTACGGCGGCAAATGAGGAGATATGGGACGACGTCGATAAATATTGCTGTGTAGGTTTTCACGTGAAGTTGGATACAGTTTGTTCAAATTTGCAGTGTTTCTCGTGTGAGTTTAAATCAAATCAAGTGGCTGCGTTGGATAGCACCGTATTGTGGATGAATGCTACCTGGTTTATGGTAAGGGCTTCGTCGAAACGGACGGCGATGTTGACTGGTGGTTTCTTCGTTCTTCTTCTTCGAGTTGTATTTTTTTTATGGTCTCCCCGGCTGTCCCTGTCTTCATTTTTTATCGTTTTCCCCAAGTCCCTGTGGGCCTATGGGTTCGCTCTGGGGGGGGGCTGTGGTCGTCAGGGGACATCCGGGAGGCATCCCCGGGTTTCCTATAGATATATGAACCTTGGGGTATAACGGATATTGCGTCCTTGTTGCTGGGAAACATTGCCCAAAGTGTCTCGCTCTTGTCTTTGTTTTGATTTTCTAATAAACTTATGCGTCTCTTACTTCGCGTCGACTAGGGTGGCGGACTCGCTCGAGTGGTACAGCTATGCTGGTCTCGAGCTGAGTGAGCTTGGTCATCCGAGGCGTTATATAGGTTACCGTTTTATATCGTGGATGCGTACCATATGTTGAGATTTTTTGCCCACACGGACGATGTTGATCAGTCATTGGAGTCTTGCTTTCCTCTTCGGATTGATGGTTTTCGGCTGTCCCTATCTCTTTTTTCTGTAATTTTGTCCAAGTCCATTTGCGTGCGATTTCACTCTGAGGAGGGTTATGGTAGTAGGGGGACATCCGGGGTACGCATCTGTTCTTCTATGTGAATACGTAGAGAGGATTCTTGCGACGAGTATCTAAGACCCTACTGCTTACCGCTGAGAACATCGCCCACCGCAGTCATTGCAACAAGATTACTCTTAATAGTCACAATAATATGTTTCTATCGTTAATTTGTGTCGGCGAGGGCGAACAATCTTACTCGGGTGCTTCAGCGATGCTGGCCCTAAGTTGAGCGTGGTCTTTCGGCCCCACACCATAAATGACATATTTCATTCAGTACATTCCGGGTGTTACAATTTGGGTATCAAACATTGTTACCGTAAGGTGTGTTGCTACGAGTGATCCCTCCATCGTAAGAAACGTACATTGAACACCATTTTTTCCAAGTAACACGATATTGGCAGCCGACAGCACAACACATCAGCCACTCGGCGAACAACGAAGTGGCGGAATTGGGGTGGAGCCTCCTGCTCCATACGTCGCACGAAAAATGAACCCATAAGGCGAAGGGTTGCTTGAACAGCTTGAGAGGTATCACTCAAGAACGAGAATATAGATGCTGTCTAGCTGCCCAACCACCAGTGTCAATTTAAATAACGGTGTCACCTCGTGCAAAAATCGCAAAACTACAGCAGGTACGAATTATTATAGCCCCGAAGAAAATACCAGCAGCATGAGTTATCTCACTACCAGTATATAAACCGTGGATGGATTGAATCAGTAAATGACTCATCGCAGGCACCGAGCCCTCTGCCACACACCCGGTTGCCAAGAACAAAACGTGGCACCTGATATGAGCTGTACAACGGAGGGGTAAGCAACTGTCTCAAACATAATGGGATCACTTCCACTATACCCCACAAATGCTTATTACTATGAGCGCAACTTAGGTCAACTTCCCAACAATTTTACAGGAGAGTTTTGAAAGCAAGACCCGATGCATGCTTATTCGTCTGTTTGCAACAAAACAGCAGTCCCTGTCAGGGTCCACTTGCTGACGGGGTCTTCAGTCTTGAGAGTCGCCAGGAACACATAAGTGGGACCTCTAAAGCTGGTTATGTAGACGGGTGCCTCGTAAATCTTCGGATCGTGGCGAATGTATCCCACAGCCGACGGCTCCCAACTTGGCTGCAGATTAAAATCGAGGGAAAAAAATGTTCTTCAGGTACGAATACATGCCAAAGACTGAACGTAGTGAAATGAAACGAAAGCAGTTCTGCCAAACACCACATCTCAATAACTATGCCCAGCTTGCAAAGATAATTTTCGAACTACGGATCTCACAACCAATGTGGGTTTTCATTCTCTGTGAAAACTTGGACAAGCTGCAAAAAAGCAGACATTTCAGGACCCACACACCTACTTCTAGATTTTTTCCTACATTCGCTGGACATCTCTCTCTGCACAGAGATGCTTGCTACCAATATAGTATCATAAAGCGAGAAACAGCAAGATGAAAGACTTCTTTGTAGCACACACCTGAACCGGAACTGCCTTGACATATACAACAGGGAGAGCCGGCAGAAGCTCCTTTAGGCGGCTGTCCACAAGATTTCCAGCACATGGAGTGCCAGTTATCATCTCCGTATCACCAGCTTCATCTCCCGTCGCCCACCTTGTTTGACAAAATCATGTTGGACAATCGTTACATTTAAGAAGGGAAACCATTTTCAAAACCTAAAATAAACCCTAATTCAACAGGTTGTAGTTTTGTGGGGGTAATCTCTGGTTCGTGTGGCCCGTACGATTAATCGAGTATCTCTGGATATGCTAACAACTGTCGACCTCTCCCGAACCTCTCAATATCTTACCTGGCGCCTTCAATGTAGAGGCCACTAACGAATGCCCCGTTCTGAGGATAATAGTCCACCTCCCCTGGTTCCATGAAGGTGCTGATGTGTGTTTCAGTTGTCATCTTGTCCAATGGAGATCCTGTGCTTCGTGCGGTGACCTGTCGGGGGCGAAAGCATCACGGTAGGCTCAAGCAGGTAGTAAGCACGCAAACTGAAAAAAAATCAATGAACAAATTGGGAATATTTCAGTGCTGCAGTATGGTCTACCAAAACCTAGCGACGAGGTTCGCTGACTATCTTCTACTCTACAGTAACGAAAACACAAGGGTGGAGTGGGAATTCGACATAAGTCCTAAATCGAAGAGGAGACGACTCTTTCTAAGTGCAACGAAGATGACGTTTATGTTTAAAAGTGAACAGCACACTATTGTTTAATTCACCTGCATTACGGCCGTGAGGTAGGCCGTGGGATTAAACAGGCCAGGAAGCCAAACACACTGCGGTGTCACCAGATCCTCTGACCACGAACAAAGCTGAGCGATGCGTCGGAGCATATCGATAAACTCGCTCAGCAAGTTTTTCTTGGATGGCCAAGCCAACTTCTCCCATGCGCACTGTAACAATAAACCAAACAACGGGCCAGGAAAGGCGAAAGAGGAGATGATAGTACGCACGTACCCGATTTGTGCAGGGGGCGGTGCCGGTAGACACCGTTCGGCCCCCCTTGTTTGTGAATATTTTGAGGCTTGCGTATCACACTCAAGCACCTAGTTAGGCTCGAGCAATAAGTGAGGGCGTAAAGAATACGTATGGGCGCTGCACGCACCTCATCAAATGATATTATGCTAGCTGTATGAAGTTTTGAACAAGAAAACTTGACCGATTATTTTGACGGTATCAGTCAATCGCACCTGAGCGAAGGGGTTGCGACCTGGCCATTCGTTGAGACCAAAGGCTGTTGAAAGGTCCTCCATGCTCTGTGACATGTTGAGTTGCCCCTTCAAACCCTTGTCCAACTCGATGAGTGACCGACGGATCTCGGACAAAAGTGCGTTCATCCGCGAGCACTCCTGCAAAGTCGTTCCAAAGGGGAGCAAACGATGATATTAATATACTGGCAATTCCTTCGAAACCATGTGCATTGAATGACCGGGGGGGCTAACGAGAAAGGCGAGTCACGCATGCACGACTGGTTCTACTGTAGTACACAGCAAAGCAGGCGTCCTCTACAATGTCAAATACTGATACTGAGCTCGCATTTACCTGTAAGGCCACGACCACAAACGGTCCGGCCTCTCCTTCGAGTAGGGGCTTAGCCCGAAGCTGCATGGTGATCATCTCGAAGTTGTCGGGAAGTCGCTCAAGGAGGTCGACCATAGTTCTTTTGATGAGCGAATCGTTCCCACCACCCCCTCCACCGCTAGTGCCTGAGTACGAAACCACCAGATCGGTTAAATAAACATCGGGCGCAGTCGATATAATAACCTCCGGTTGATAAAATAACCTCCGGGAGAGCGAAAGTATATCACACCAACTTGTTTGCGTCCGTTGAACCCCTCACCCAAAATATCTGAATAGATGTTCTCTAAATTCCCACACCTGCGCATAAAGTAGTGGTGTCATCGCTTTGAGCTAGCAGAACGAGTTACTCTCCTCGGCAACAGCAACCACCTCTAGAAACCCAATAATCGCCAACACATTCGCCAAACGCGTCACAAATCAAAAGAATGAGCACCTTGTTCGTAAACCGTGAAGGAAAAGCGTTCAATCGTTCTTCCGATCTGCTCGTTACTATCCAATACGCAGCTCAAGCTACGATATGTTGAACGATACATACCTCGGCACGACGCGCATGCTTCTATCATAAGTACCCATGACTCTGACCTGCGATATTGAGGATGGCCTTGAAGAGAGTTTCACAGCTGTTCGTCAAATACCCAATCTCGGCGTTGGGATGGAGGCCAAACTGCGGTGGACTTTCGGCTGGTAGCTCTTTCTCGGTGTAGTCAAGGAACCCCTGTCCGCGATAAGCAAAATCCACACGTCAAATGGGGTGTACCGTGCAGAAAACAAATGGGAGTAGCAATCGAACGGGTCAGATCCCGGAGTGTTGGCATGTAAGTAATAAATGCGCTGTATTAAAACAACAGACATGGGTGCTTTGGGGTTAGTACCATGATGCGTGCATGAAGGAAAATCTCCTCCAATCTATATCTATTGTAGCAACTTCGAGTGGAGCAAATCCAAAAAAAAACTAGTTTTTTCCCACGTACATTCAATCAAAACGCACGCTGCTCCCTACGCCGGCATAGCCGGTACCATCCTCTTACGTAGCAGGTTGATACACTGTAGTACAGCTTGTACTTGCGCCGGGGTTGTCGCCGTGGCCACAGCGATTTGCGGCTGCTTTACTGCAGCAATGCGGCTGCTACTACCGTATTGATTTTTGTTGAGATTGTATCGTTCATTCTCGCTTTCTGATACCGTATCATATGACACGCACGTCGCCTGTCTGTCACACTGCGCAACCAGAGCACCACTGATTTAGAAATGGACGAGGTCCTCTGAAGGTCCCTACATAGCAGCTCCATCCTCCTCTGCTCGTGTTTAAAGCCGTCCCGAGTTCGCGAAGCTTGCCTATATACCAGGTACCGGGGGCTGTCCTGGGAAAGCAAGTACACGTATTCCACCGCATACCAGGTGCCAGATAGCGGATAGCAGGTACCAGAGAGCACATACAACCACCGTCAAGTCAAGCACTACCACCACCACCAGCTGAGCACGACTGTAGCAGAAGCCGATGGTGGCAGTGGTGATGGTTGTAGTTGCTCCTTCTGGTTGTGGTGGTGGTGATTGTGCTGAGTGAAAAACAAGGTACGAGGTATCAGGCTGAGATGGTCATCCTCACCACAACAAGCTGGCTGGCCACCAGCAGCAAAAGCTTGTTGCTGGTGGTGGTGGTGGCAGTGGTGGTGGTTGCT
The DNA here is from genome assembly GCA_031213475.1 of Nereocystis luetkeana. Lineage (NCBI taxonomy): Eukaryota > Phaeophyceae > Laminariales > Laminariaceae > Nereocystis > Nereocystis luetkeana. The sequence continues at coordinate 1,247,484 of JARUPZ010000009.1, read as the reverse complement.
GCCGCTAGTTGTGGTGGTGGCGATGGGCACCTATATGTCGCTGTTGTTCAATCAAGACATGCTGTCGTTGCCGTTTTCATGTTCCACCTGGTACGCATATCCTAGCCCTAACTCTTATGTACCTGGTACCAGGGAAGAGTTTTCTGCGCTGACGCGCATCGCTTATCCACGATAGCGATATCCCAAGACTACTGCACAATTATAGGGTTATCAGAATGAGTTTGCTTGATCAAACTCACGTAAAAACGTTCGACACCCGACTATCCTTTTTCGAGCCAAGATAAGGGGGGTATATCGAAACCAACTGAATAAACATGGCAAAAAAAAGAACGATCGTCCAGAAATTCCCCCCCACTGGTATGATTTTCACTACGTATTGACCGGTTCTCGGAGTGTTATTGTTGTTGTTGGCTTAGATTCCTTCGGCCGAGTAAATTAAGGGCACTGCCGCCTTTTAAAATAAAAACGTTTTTCAGTCTCGAATAATATTTCTGCTGTAGTTTCGACCTTTCATGACCCCCTACCGAAAACGAATTGTCTCCAGTTCTAATGTTCAGACCATCTCGCTTTCGGACGTTTTAGATAGCGTGCGTCATAGGCAGCATTCAGTGTCGGGTGCCGGATCGATACGGTGCCTTTTTCATCACGAAAAGGGCCTCTTACTAAATATAGACTACCCATACCTCTACTACCCACACAGTAGACGACTTTGAAAATCGTAGTTTCTCAGGCTGCTGATACTGTTCTATCTCAGGTTTCCGACGTCAACGCCGAGCACTAAGCTATTTGATCCTCTATTACGGGGGGGCATACCTGGTAGTTAATAGGACCAAATATTGTTATTAAAAATGGTTGAATATACAGGTTTTTATGTATACCGTAGGTCCTATTAACTATGGTCCCCCGTAATAGCTCGACTATCCGTAGCTTCTAAGCGGTCAGAGGAGAGTGAAAATACAGAATAGGGACTCCGGAACGATCAAAATTCTTGCTGCCGAGCACTTCCGTTTCGTGATGCAAACATACTAATACCAACCAGTGCAATGGTTGCCCTTCCTTGCAGACCCAAGGGCCCCAACACCTCCTAGAGAGCAAAACGGACACCCTATAACTTGGTCGGGAGATGGCCTGAGGCCTAGGAGTGGAGCTATGCCATGTTCGGTACGGAGTCGTGACACGTGCGTAGGTCGTCATTGTATGAGAAATAGCATTGCCATGTAAAAAAGACAAAACATGATTTTTTCAAAAGAGTCAAGCACTCTTTTTTTGTTTCGACCGGAGAGGCCCCTTAGTACAGTGAGAACGTTACGCGTGCCCTCGCTGTCCCGCACAAATTCCAAGTAAAACGCCTTTTTACATTTTGTTTGCAATAATTATTGCTGTGTTGTTGGTCTCTGTTGCTGTTGCTATTGGCCTATGGTGGGTATATTACATGTATGTTTCTGTCCCACACTAATTTCAAGTTCTGCTTGCCCAAAAACGTGGGAGCAATTATGAAGGGGTTACTACAAGAACGATGGGAGTGAGGAGCGTGACGTATCCTCCTAACTGGCCATGCTCAACACATACCAGACACATGTCCAGTAGAAGAACCGCCAACGCAGTATCTTATTGCAGTCAGGACTTTGACCACCTCAAGGCATCTGTCACGCTCCTCATTCCCATCCTTCTATGAAAATACCACTCGCAGTATTTCGGCAGTTAGTATTACTTATATACTCCAACACCTTGTATTCCGGAGGCTGGGGAGAGCCAACATTTGGCTCGTCGAATTGGATTCTAGGCGATGGTCGAAAAAAACATACAGGCCACCCAAAAGCACGAATTATTGACAGCAGTGATATACAAGGGCGCTAACCACACTCGTACTTTCCACTGCTGTCATGTCATCGTACCTTAGGGCAAGATTACCTGATATCGTCATCTCGGCACAACTATCACATGTGTGATCTGGTTGCAACAAGTACTAATAATGCTATTTTAAGCTGAAACTCAGCAAGAATGATCAAAAATAGGCATTTCACTGGTCCAGGCCTCTGGCGGCATGAAAAAAATATTTTGATAACCGAAGCATGATTTCTCCTGAAATGGAAAACGCAGATGGAGGGGGGATGGAGATCCCCTGCCCTTCAGGCCTGAACAATTCCCTGTTTCGTTTTCAAACTTTTTTTTACACGTACCAAATACCCTGGTATACTTTTATATCGCCCGTAATCACTCCTGCCAATCTCTGCCCACAAATAATTTGTGCTTCCCTTCGGTTCTTAAGCACCTGCATTGCCCTACCACCGTCGGGGCGGGAGAGTCGCGTACTTCCGAGGTACACCTTACCTCGGCAGCCTTAGGGTCAGAGCCGCTTGGTGTGATCGATGCTGTAGCCGCCATTTTGTTCCGATACTTTCTCCCCTTTAAGGTTTAAAGGGCGCGAACTGCTTCGGGCAACAAGAGCTTCGCCTTTGCTCACCTGAAAGTCGTGTACATTCGGATTTGGCGCCTTGAACCCTGGGCCCAGTTCCATCGCTGAAAACAGACCCGCAGTGAACAGAACCTGGAGTGCCACAAAAATAATCCGCGCATTTTAGTACCACAAAAATGCAGCAATAGCCTCTGGACGGGCTCGCTCCCATCATTTTGCATCGCTAGGCAACTTGGCACCTTGTGTTCCATACAAGGCAAGCACGAATCTGCGAGTCCTCCTCCTGAGCAACTCACCTCCAAGTATACGTTGTTTGTGCGACGATCCCAGGGGTCTGTGATGTGTCCACCGTACATGATCTCTCCAAAAATGTAGCGGAGATCATCCCAAGGTACTTGAGGGTTATCATTGAGGTATGACCCTGCACAAAAAGTCGAAAGTATTCACCACTAATTAGTGTACCTGGTACGAATCGCCTGAGCACCGCTGCTACGCAGCATTTTAGTTACGCGGATACACATTGCCAGCACCCAGTTGCATGTAAGGAAATACCTGATTCCCATTACGAATCTTTCAGGTATATGTTAAATAATAGATCGAACGATGAAACGCCTCCGCTGTCACAGGTCGGAAGGGACAGCAGGACCAACCTTGGGGCGTTCGAAGTACTTTCGGTTATCAGTGAGATGGGATTAGCAAATACCAGGCAGCATGTATCTGTAGATAGCCACCGACATCTATGACGCAACAGGGTACGAAGAAAACCATCGTGTTAGTAGAGCTAGCTCAATGCACGCATAAAGCATGCAATGAGGTGGAGGTTCTGGCGTGCTGTGGTACACTCAGGATATGACGCTACAACCTGGTGGAACAACCAAAAATGACACACGAAGTCAATACTATGAGTGTAAGAGCGGGGTGAGTGTTGTATGGTGCATGGTGGCATTTGGTCGACGGAATCAAGAAAGTGGAAAGCCTCTCACCCAGGACATTGGCGCATATAGTAAGATCGCCGGTGTTGAAGGAGTATGGTCTTGACCACCCTTGTGGTCCAAATCGTCGTCGACCTGCGAGCGACAGTTGTGAAGGATTGGAGGAATCGTTAACGGTAAGTCCATTGTGAACAAAAGAATCATACAGGCACTCCAATGCGCGTCACAACCTTCTTCCAACTGATACTCCAGTGCTTATTCGTGTGTAGGATGCAGACTACAGTTCGCGCCTGTGGATTAAATTACTGAATATCAACTGTGTGCGATCATTAATACATGATCCGACGATCTTACCAAGGACGATAGAGTGGAACCAGCATAAGCTGAAGAGGCATGCCTTGTACTCGGTTGGTTTGTTGCAGCTTTCGATCTTGTTCTGGTCGAAATTGGCCCATGCCCTTGTCAGGTTAGACTTGATATCCGCCGGAGCCTCGTTCGCGACCTGAAGTAAACATCACAATGGCATAATAAGAGACGCCATACAGAGCAATATCGCCGAAAGATCGTAGCATCCACTTGGAGTGAGCCTTAGCCCTCGGGATTGAATAGGGGCGAATTCAGCGCCGCTTCGAGTTGTTCAGACTATACTTCGTATCTGGCAAGAAAAACAAACGAGGTCGAATCAACAAGACCAACTGGCGTGCTCGAAGCGAAAGCAAACGGAAAGATAGTCACAGGCATAGACGAACATGACGATCGTCAGCTACTGTAAGTCCTCACCTTAATGCATGACTGCATGAGACTTTCAGGCATGTTCTTCATGCTGACCATAGGAGGTGGCTCAGCGGAGATAAAACATCTGACATACAGGTCGACACGAACACCATACGCGGGAAAGAGTGAGAGTAAAGACAGGAATAAAACGACTGCTTTAGTATGCCATATATTACGTGAACCAGCCACGTGTAACATTCAGGGGAGCTGACCAAAATAACGTACGTAGTCAAAGATGAGAAGGCAGCACAGACCGTTGGCTAACGAACAGATGGCGTTGGTCAGAATGGAGTATCCTCGTTGATACCGTTGATACCCTACCCCTCGAAAATGTCGTGACCTCCGTAGCAAGACCACGTACAGGTACATGTTAGTTTTTGTTGCCTAGGTTTCACGCACTCACGCCAGAAGCCCGCTACAATTCCTACGCCGCGTATCTGCTTAAACGATGCAATAGGGCTAGTTGGGGGTAGGTACCCTAGCAAGAGAGTTATGAAAGTGTAGAGAAGCTCGTATACTACTAATATGTACCACGTACAATGCATCACTTGTATTAGGTTTCATTTCATACTTATTTTTGTTTTGTATTGTCTTTTAAAATTGTTATCTTCTGGTCTGACTTGTGTTGTTGTGTTCTCATACTCGGTATGTTGGCATTTCACTTGATTTTCCCATAAAATTTGCGATTATTTTTGTTTGCTTTTTTCTCTGTCTCAGTGTGTGACCACAGAATGATTATATCTCTAGGATAAGGAATCAGGACGGACACTAGACGTACTGATGTAGTTGGATAGAAATAACGGTTGAATGTGAAGGCAAACACACACAACGCGTTGACAAGAATTCAGGCAAATATGAGGGACGCTGGTTGCAGGGAGTGGAGGTTTAGTAGGAAGTGTGGTGTGCGCTCTGCATGTGTGTGCTCTGCATGTGTGTGCATGTGCATGCCTGCCTGAAACAACGGGGCCTCACCGGAAGGTCTCGTGAGCATCCTGCTGCACAATCTCAAGCAAGCGCTCAAGGCTGGGCACCCAGCTCTGCATCAAGTGACAATTTTGAAGCAACACCCATCCACCTTCCTTGGCGAACCTGTTCACGGAGTTGATGGTTCGCACGGTGTGGTGGTAGCTTTATTGTATGCTTGTATCAGCGAATCTTCAAAAGCAAAAGATGAAATCGCTTCAGGTTGCACTATAAATTATTTATACCAGGTAGGCAGGTATGATAATTGAACGATCGTATTCGGCCCAAAAAGGTTTTCAACGGCTAGACACTACGAGTACCAATACCAGTATACACCATACACACACTCGCCTCTCCACTACGCCTTCCGCCGGCTTCTCTTGCCCTTGCCCCATAGATATGTTGATGAATTTTCCTGTTGCAAACACATGACACGCAACAAAGATGGACGCCGTTGAGAATTGGCCCCAACTCCGCTTCCGAGAGTATTCAAATAAGTATGACTCATCACCACAATACCAACAATACCACAATTGATTTCATTGTTGAGAAGCCATACAGGCAACCAAATATGAATCTTGGTGAGTAGCCATGCACTTCAAAGTTTAGACATGCACTTTAAAACTCTAAGAGTTAGCTCTCCCAAAATTGAGAGCACTCTTACATCCTCGCGGAAGGCACGCTCACCGTTCTCTGTGGTGATATCAAGCGTCCTGGCGAGACCTTCTACCCAAGGCGTTGGGTCGACACCAGGGAAAAGCACGAAGAACATTGGCGTTGCAGGTGAGGTCTCCTCGTACGTCTTGGCCATGTCATAGGGTTTTTGAAACACATAGTCCGTGCCCATTGTCTAGACGTCAACAAACAGACAACGGGCGAAGATATTCACAGATGACGTTTCGAGTATGAGAAGACTCGCAAGCGTGCCTGAAATGCGAATGTTGATAGTACTACTAAGGTAACTGTCGTTGTTTATTCAAGCCAAGTGCCACACTTTGACCCAACCGAGCTAACGAGGTATACCTCCCGGCCCCCTCGGCCTACCTCGGCTACGGTACTAGGCCACTAGACTACTACTATATTATTGTCCTTTTTTGCTGCATGCACTTATTGGGGTCAACACTCCCAACGCCCATCGACTTGCGTCAAACTGTGCTTACCCACACGCTTTTTCACTTTCACTTTCCAGCTTAACTCGTAGGAGGTTTTACCTCAGCGGTCTTCTTCTGGACAAGCCGTGGCCACAGGTGCCGTCCCTCTCCCCCCCCGGTACGTGCCCTCATCTTTTATCGCGCATAGGGTTCATTCAGCATTCCCACTGCACGTCGATTTTCATCGAATGTAGCTAACTCACGCTGTCGTGCTTTCCGCTAATCATTTTTTATGCAAGAAAAAATCCTTGCGAGTATGCACTCGGTGAGACTTGAACCCACAAAATTGATCTTAGCAGGCACGCGGACCACCTATTAAGCCACCGGGAACGTGATAAAAGCTTAGCACTAAGTTATCTGATAATTGAGCGTTTGCCGCCGTCTTGATGAGACGCGTGACGAGTACAAAAAACGGCAACCCCCTCGCGCACATCCAAAGTCATGACCAAGCCGCAACCGTTGACAAAAAAGTTTTAAAGCAGTGTAACAGTACAAAACAGCCTGACGATCGGCTATACGAGTATGAGAATACGCTACAATTACCGAAGATTCTATCTTTATTGATACCATACCATACCATACCATACCATACCTGGCCCATGTTCCATGTTCCATGCTCTGGCCTCCAGTACCAGTGTGGACGCTAGCTAGTAAGACGTATAGTGTGGTCGTTTCGCGCTGACTCACCTCGCCTATCCACTTGGCCAAAGCGGTGGAGACCCGATCGGGGCGCATGGCCCTAAGCAGAATAAGCCTGTCGAATGCGTTTAACGTCTTCTCGAACTCTCCAGGTAGTTTAGCCTGATCAGCCTTTTCGTCGTCGAACCACGACTGAACAAGACAAAACATAGCGAAACAAAAATTAGCAACTCGTTTCGCTCCCAATAGCTATTTCAACAGTAATATCAATAGCAGTACGTATCAACCCTAACCCAATAGCAATATCAATAGAAATAACAAGAAGTGTATTCGCTCTTCGCGCACCTGCCAGTCGTCTGAATCTGACTGCATTGCATCCCCGATGTTGCTGAAGCGCTTGATTCTTTCGAGAGACTTCAGCTTGGGCCAAATCGCTTCCGGGAGCCATTCACCCAGAGGACCCATATTTCCCGGGTCCATGGAGGTCTGGATATATTGAATCGGTGCGTAATTTCGTAGATTAGCGAGATCAGTGTAATTTCGTAGATTAGCGAGATCAGTGTAATTTCGTAGATTAGCGAGATCAGGGGCACGGCAGTTACTCTAAATAAATACCAAGGAAATTTGTGTTATATTACACATTCGCTGGATGACCCTTGTGGTCGCCGGACAATCGATGTCTACCTTGGACACTGCAAGGCAATCGATCACCCCCGTGCTTATATATATATATATATATATATATATCATCACTTTCACTTTCCAGCCGAATTCGTAGGAGGTTTTACCCTCGACGACCTTCTGGACAAGCCGTGGTCACAGGTGTCTACCCTTCTCCCCCCCGGTACGCGCCTTTATTTTTTGTCGCGCATAGGGTTCAGCATTCCCACTGCTCGTCGATTTTCATCGAATGTAGCTAACTCACGCTCTCGCGCTTTCCGCTAATTAATTTCTTTCATGCAAGAAAAAGCCCTTACGAGCATGCACTCGGTGGGACTTGAACCCGCGAAATTGATCTTGATAGGCACGCGGATCACCTACCAAGCCACCGGGGATTCCATACCTTGGACATGACAAGATAGTCCACCTCTTCCTGCGCCAGTAATCCGTCGTTCACCAAGATTTTCAGGGTGAGCATGGTGGCTACCGTGAGCTTGTCGCGCTCGAAGAGCCCTCGTCGGACATAGTTGAAGACAGTCTCAGTTACTGCGTCTACAAGTACGCCACACCTAGAGGAAAAAACAGTGGAAGGGTGGAAGGAAATGGCGGAATAAGCCTGGATGTCAAAAGTGAATCATTTCACGAAAACAAAATGCGCTATTACTATATCAACAGCCTATGCCTATCCTTAATAGCTACTCTAGCAGTGGAAGATGTTATTCCTACACAATGCAAGTGATGGCTTAGGTCAGCGGTAAGAGCGAGCACGGAAGATTGATAACCTGTGACAAGGAGCGAACCCTCTCACCTCTGAAAGTCATCAAGCACAATGACGCGAAACCGGCAATACATTACTTAAGTATGTGTCTCGGTACCTGACAGCCAGTTCTTCGTCGGTCATTTCTGGTTTTTCTCCTCCTCCTCCATCGTCATCCTGTTCGGCGTCGTCCTTGGCTTGCGGATCCTCGGTAGCCTCGGTCGGCGCGTCGCCCCCCTCTGTGCCATCGGGGTTTGCGTCCCCCTCATCCCCTTCATGATCGTCCAGAAGATCATCTTCTGCAGAAGAAGACGTGCCGATGACTCGGCTGACTTTGTCGATCCCTTGATAAAACACCTACATGGAGAGGAGTGATAATGTTCCTCAAATATCATAATGGGGGACAAACGTAAACATTCGTTTGCAACGTATGCGGCTCAGCAGCAAAGACGCGGTGTATCCATCAAGCCAAAGTGCTGCCTGCACAAAGCTGAACACGCTGATATCGGCAACAACCGTAGGTACTGTAGTCATGAACTCACAGATATCTATCTTATCAGGTCGGCACTTTTTTCGTACCGAGTAGATACGATGTTTGCGGTGCTTTCACGGAGGAAACACGCCACCCACGCACTCTTCGTCGAAACCGTAGCATATATGGTTATGGACTCAAACGAATACAATAATGCGCAATGTGAAAGCATGACCAGGTACAATACGTGAGGAGGCTTCTATTTTTTGCTTTGCGCAAGGAACCCGCCATGCAACCTTTGGAATGCAGAGCCAAGTAAGTAAAGTAAGTAATGGGCTAGTCCAATGGAAATCTGCCAATATGTTCACAGCATGGTAGTGGGAAGCCCAGCTGACTGTGTGTTTCATAGCACTTCATGGACGAGACAAACCTTTGTGAAAGCTGCCAGCGAGTAGATGTAATAGGAGTGGACCTTGACCAGATCGTTCATGAGGAAAAAGAGCAGTGATGACCTGTTCGCCACCGGACGATACTTCTCGCTCGTCACACGAATACTGATCTGGAGCACAAAGACAACAATGCCGTACCAAAACGGCGGGGTCGGGGACTGACGATAGAGATATTGTGCATGTGTTCCCTTCGCTATGTGTTGCGCGTTAGGCGTGTCATATTTATGAATACCAACCGGCATATCTAACGCCGTTTGGTGTGCGCTCATAAAAAACATCAGCACTACTGTAGGTCGTCAAATTGCACCACAACTGACTGATACCTAGTCCTGGCCGTATAGCACTCTAAGCCGCAGGCCACAGTCAATACAACAGCACCACAGTCGCTAACCCCAACTAAATACGTACCTAAGTAAAGTATACCCACCCACCCGCCCGCCCACCAACCCACCTGTGTATCTTTTGCTAGAGCAGACCTTTGACCGATGTCAGTGGCTATTCTCTTTGTTTCCTCCAGCCCTTCGATGAGTTCAACGTCCTCCGTGATGTCACCTATTAATTTTCATAGTAGAATTTGCACATATAAGTTGTCTCCTGTCTCCTGTTGCTGCCTATCCGGTATGTCCTCGTATATTCGGCGTAGTATCACACCCTATGCTCCGTCGTGTCGTGTATTGATACTCGCAGCTTGACAGCGGACACTTGAACAATGCGATAACACACGTTCTATGCAAAATCGAAAGCACAGCCCAGCACAGTAGTGGTAATGGTAGTGGTAGTAATCAACGATTGCATTTACCTTACCCCTCTAGGGCTGCACCCACGTTTCGTGACAAAATACTTGGAACTAGTGTGGGGTCATATTTTCAGTCTCGATTGCGTGGAATTCGGCGAAGGGGAGCGGCACTGCACCTTCTGCCGTGGCTAATTTATAGAGGATGTTGTCCTCCAGCTCCTTCATCTTGATCTTAAAACCGTTTTGCTGCTCAACGAGCTGTTCGCCAAGATCGGCCAGGTCTGGTCTCTCTTTTCGCACGACGAGATTGAGTAACTGCCATCGCATATCACGGGGTTGGATCGAAACTCAGCATAATAAGTTATAATTGTTACAATACGCATCGTCTTGTGCGTATCGCACATGAAATACAAAATCTCTTGTGCATATCGCACATGAAATACAAAATCCATCGATTGATCGATCGTGGCTGGTCAGCTTGCCGAACACGTGTTTCCACTTTGTTACAAACCAGGTATGTGTCTCTTTCGCCAAAACGACTAGTGCGTGAGTTTTGAAACACGCCCGGGGACTCTTGCATTACACCAGCATAAACGATTATTCAAACGCAGCTCTACACCAGCACAAAGCCCGCCTGCTGATATACTGTTGTATCGTAGGCGTATTCCTAATTTACTATATTAACAAAGATAGCTCGAGACTGGCCGCGTAGACTACTGTATAGGTTGAGTTGAGTTAAACGTACCTGGTCTTCCAGCCCCCTCATGGTAACCGTGAAGTTGATCAAGGTAGTTTCAGCCTGGATTTCTGGTGGGAAATGCGGGTTGGACAATTTGGTGTGCAAAAACAACCTGCAGCAAAGAACAGGATAGGATAGGATATGATAGGATAGGAGGAAGGAGGCGTTAAGGAGGCGTTAAGGACGGAACAGCGGCATAAAAAAGGGGGGCACTAAGAACGAACTCGAAAATAAACTGTGGGGCGCATTGGCGAAGGAATCGAATTAGTCTGTCTGTGTATCGGGCGGTGCCACCATATGAAAAAATGGCATATTTCCTATACAGTACCACATTGAGCTCTCCCTTAAAGTATCGCCTACGTCAAAGCAACGTCGTTTGATCAGCTGCGAAGTTTCTGCCGCAAGTGATGACGTCACCTAACGCTACACGCCGAGCGACTACAAAAATACAGGCATTTTGTCGAGCTACGTGGTGGGGTTGCTACATGACCAATGCGATGGACGGGTCGTGGGTGGGAGAGCATCACTCGCTCAAGGGTAGACAGAGATGAATCTAACAGTGCAGCAAGTCAAAATTCAGAAATCGGAAAGAAATACCGACCTGAAGTCTGGGTGGAATTCAACTTCGGAGTCTCCCAATTTGATGTACATCTTGCGACCACGGTAGATGACTGCACGCTGGATCACCGGTGTCAGCACGGCTTCTAGCGTCTCGCCCAAGTTTTCAATGAGAATGGAATGTCTGGCAGGCATCAAAGGAGTGCAGTGGGGGTAGGGGTGGGAGTTGTGGGAGTTGTGGAGTTGTGGAGGGCTGAGGGGTTAGGCTGTGATTGATGTGGGTGATTCGAAGCAGTGTCTCCATCTCTTGAGACCGGTATCTTTGTTCAACTCAAATAATTCCTTGAAGAAGCGAACTGACTACAATTGAGAGTGGGTACAGCATTGACGCGCAGTAGTGCCCACCTTTGTCTTACCAGGCAAACCCTCGGACTATATGATGAGCACGTACACCAATTTATGTACGTGATACTACAGTGTGATTTCATCCAAAATAGCATCGATCGGCACGCACCCGTTCTCGAGGGCTCTCTCTAGCTTGCGCAGCATGTCTGGTTGACCGAGTCGAACCACTTCTAAGTTTCGATCAGGCGATGACTCCTTCGTGCGGATCCACTTGATGCCCTGCGTGGATGGTAAAGAGCACGAAGCGTCTGCATGTATACGTCTGCGTACAGTAGGTCTGCAGTGTGTGCAATTTCACGACCTACTTATGTTATGTGTGTGTTCGAATAACTCTGGAGTCTCCTTTGCATGGGACGGACGATATCTCAACAACGCTTGTTCAGATCATGCTCATTCAAAGACTAGCTAAGCAGGTGGCGGTGGTGGCTAGAGTGACCCGAAACACGGGGTGATGTTCGATATCTTGGGGCGCACTGCTGTCGCATTATCGTCTTCATCTTTCCTTTCGAATAACCAATAATGATGATAAATAATTATGATCATCTGGGTATGTAGTGTATCGTCCTTTTCACGAGGACGTTCGAACTTCAAAGATAATGCATCCTACCTTTTCGAGAAACGATGTATTCATATCAAATACGGGTATTTGCTATTTTTAGAACCTTGAAAAAAACATACCAGACATATGGTACCAGTACAGTAGTACCTGGTACGAAATATGCCATTTTTTTTGTATAGATTACATGCTTCATGCTATCCTCCGTGTCCCGTCAAGATGTTTTTATCAGGTGACAGGGAGCACAAAGGAAATGTCGATTTTTGAAGAATTCACCTGAAGTTGGGGGTCGATGATAAGCGGCCACCGCGCTGAGTTCGTCACTATAGCTCCATTTTCAATCGAAACCTGGTGAACAAGGCCGAGGGGTGAGGGGTGAGGGGTGAGGCCAGGCCGTGGGTTGATAATCGTGCTGGTGCATGCCCCTTTCCGGCCGGCCGTGGTCAACACACGCAATAATACAGTAGCATATCAAGTGTTTGAGTGTTTGGACAAGATACCTGATCATTGGGAAGACCGTCGCTGTTCCAACCGGCAACCTCAGCATCGGTTGTAAGAATTTTGATGGGATCTGGATCGGCAGACATCGGAAGCGACCCCTCTTCGCCAACAGCGGCCTGCCAATGGTACGAATGATAACGGTAGTGGCAAAAAGGTAATAACAAATGGCAATGGTAATGACAAATGGTAATGACAACTGACAATGGTATTGGTAACGATTGTCATAGACCGGTGAACTGGTGCATTAGAAGCGAGCAGAGCGATTCTCATACACTTTATAGCTTCCGACACTACCAGGTAGTACTTAACCTTGCGTATTTGCCGGCAAGGGATTTACGTTTTTGTGCAAAAAGAGGCAGCCAGTTTTATCCCTTGCCCCAGTCTGAGGAGAAACACGCTCAGGCTCAGAAGGAAGTGACGCAGGTACCTGGAGTTCCTTCTGCAAGAATGGCAGAAATTCTTGCCCCATTAGGTGGTCGCGGAACGGCTTTGTGAAGGGCCCGACGTAGCTGGACGAGTTATGCAAGCAGAAGAAAGGGCAGAACAAGCTTCGATATCAAGTGATTGTTCTAGAGTTTTGTTGTTTTAATATTGGTGATATTTTCGAGATGTGATAACATCGGATGCTTGCCACTGGCGGAAACAACATCGACAGAGTGATCTCAAGGGTGTTTTCACGGATCTCATATCAACAATATTTAGCATTCAGCATTCATCACTGACCGTTCAGGTAACTGTTGTTGCCCTAATAGCATCATGATGAACATAGAGCGCGACTTGTGATGACAAGGATACGGGCCAAGTTTCTCCAGGAAAGCATGTCAGCCCTGCAATGTAGCCGCAGAGTGAATTTCAGTCTTTCAAGAATCCGATACGATACACTACGACGCGACCTTCGCACCTAATGAACGACGCGGCCAGCAAAACGTCGCCAGTGAGAAGCTCCATATCAGCCCGAAGCTGAATAACGTTTTCTGCCCATCGATCGTTCTCCGAGCTCAGTGCTCCCGTTAATCGCTGTGCCAGGTCAAGCTTACGCTGTCCCTTTGACACGGAGTCCAACGCCTGCCGTGAGAGAAAAGGACGTGCATGTCTTTTCGGCCTTTTAGTTTGTCTCGTATCGCTAAAATATTCGGCTCCATCCAGTATACGGCATTTAGGTTTTGGCAATCGATCGCGAGAGCATGCGTCAACTCTGTTAAGTTCCGTTAAGATCACGTCACCCAACAGGGATGCAGTACTTAACTAGTGCATTTTTGCAAAAATATGAACGACTCCAAAAAGGAAGTCGATTCTACGTACGCTCCCAACGATGTTCACGTACCTCTTGCTTGTCGTGATTGGCTGCGTTAAATTCTGCTGTAAGCTTAGCGAGCTTGGCTTCCAACTCAGCCACCTGCTCTTGCACAGTTTTCAATCTGCACCGGTGCAAAAGTTACGAACAGGCAGAAGGAGACAGCCCTTGATATTCTACGACACTTCGCCACCATAATGCTTGGAAGTCAATACCAGTTTTAACTTCGTGTGAGTACCAAACCACCAAGAGAGTAAATTATATCACTCGACCATGTGAACCAGCGCTCAGGTAGCACAGTATTCTGAGCGAGGCAAGGCAAGCTGTCAAGGCAGTGCGCTGACTAAATCCAACAACAATGCATGTGGCATGACTCAAGGTTGCGAATACCATGTGAATGGGACTCTCACGTAGAATTGGCTTCGTTCAGCTGATCGTTGGCCTCGGCGAGCGCTAAGCGTTTAGGTTCCACGGTGACGACGATGTCGTAGTACTGCAGGGGCAACACAATATAACACAATGACAAGCACGATACAGGCCAGGGACGATGCTGTATGCGGGGGCAAACAACTTGCACTACAGTAGATCCTATCAAACGGGTACCACCGTTTAGCTGTGCGAGCACTTCAGGGGCAAACAGTATGTCATGCACTATATTTGGTCAAACAGGTAACACCATTTATATCAGTAGCACTGCCAAACCAAACGGCATGGCATCATGCACGAGATTACACCAAAAATGTACCATACGACGAATAGGCGTTGAAGATGAAGACAAAGCCATATGGAGGGCCACTCGCTAAAAATATCTACAAGTATTAAGACTGTTACCGGGAAGATAATGACGACCAAAACACGTGCCGATCGTAGGTTCCTCGACTTGCGAGTTTTTCTCCCTCTCAGCCTAAGTTTCGCGTCGCACAACGATTCGGACAATGTCGCAAGCATCCGCGGGAACCACAGGCGGTTGGAGGGAGGGGGCGCGGGGGGTGTCTCTTACCATGACGATATTGAGGACGAAAGAGCAAACCCCCGCAGCTGCCGAGTTTTTGGACTGAATGATTTCCACAGTAAAGTGCTCCATCGCCAGGAAGGGTCTGATCTCCTTCCAGTTAATGGCCGGAATTGTGTTATCGTCAACTCCTGCCTTAAGGCCCTTGAGCAACTCGATGTATCCTCCGATATCACCTATGGTAGCCCATCGAAAACCGCGTACAGGGCAGGGCTTACATCAATCACGTGAGAGCGGAAGAAGATTATCAGGTTGGGTTTGAACGTGCTCTGAATGTCTCTCGCAAAAAAAAGATGGTGTAAATGATTGGAATTGTGGTATCAAAACGGCCAAGGTGAGCAGAAACTGTTTCCCAGCCGCACGACAAACAACGTACCGGTAGGGTGCTGTGGGTCGGAACTCACCAAGAAGTTGTTTTTTCGATGCGTCCCAAGATCGATCCTTGACTTTTCCAGCCTTGGTAGTGACGACTGAAGGACTTGTACCGGCCAAGAGTACCATTGTAGCGGCGAAAACATCATCGACTCCTGCCGGCGGTTTTGCCATGGTCTTGCACTCTCCGAGATCCTAAAATAAACGAAAGCGCATGGTAACGTGACCAACGAGTTACGCTCAGCGCCACATGTGAAGTGCTTGGCGTGTTATTACAATCGTTTCGCATATTTTGGAGTATGTCACTCTCTCACCTTTTTGTTGAGTGTATCGAGAGCAGCCATGGCAGCAGCAACGGCAGGCTCAGCTTTCGCAAGGTCTGCCTCCGTGTCTCGCTGTTTGATGCTGACCTGAGGATGGACATCATAGGGTATCGGGAGATGATTCCACGAAGCATGAACGCAACGAACAAGAAAAGAAAAGCAGCTCGATCAAACCTTGACAGCGGGACCGTAGCTTCGACTCCAAGCCTATCACATTCTGACTTGCAAATAGTTTAAGGGTGGGGGGTATACAGTACAGGACAACTACTACGATAATGAGGACTACCACTTAAAAGGTTGAAATTTACGGGGCATTAAATAAAAAATTCTACAGCCGTTAGTTGTACTGAAGTTCGTGTACGCCCCTTTTCCCAAATAAGAAATTGATCAATCCACCCTGAGCCAAGATTCTTGATTTTTGCTAGGTGTCCTGTGGTGGTGTCCTGTAGTGTATGACAACCCAATATGTGTCGTACCTCTGCTTGTGTCTTTGCAACTTGTTCGGCTTGAACCTGCGCCTTCGCTGTTTCCACCTCGACGATAGCTTTTTCTCTACTGACGTTTTCCGCGATTCCTTCGGCAACAGTTTTCTTTTGCTCAGCATCCTCCAGTTTTATCTGCGGCAAAGATGTTGCGGTGCAAGAGCAATGGAGGTTGTTTAATACGGCGGCTATGTTTACCACTGCAGGGCATCGATGGCAAGGCCTATGAGTTCGCTCATCCTTATTTGTCACAAGTTGGCTCAATCAAAGCTATTTATTATAATACGAAGTAAAGCTGGCAGCAACTTTTCGGCCATAGCGGAATGTACCAGTGTCAACCAAATATAGGTTTGGTTGTAGAGGCGGTTACGACCTCTACATACGCAGCAGTAGGGGGCATGTAATGAAATTAATATATGACGATACATGTATATATATGGCCGAGGGAGAAATCTCTCTCTCCCCCAAAGCAGAAGGAACAGTATTGCCACCGCAATTCGAAAGATACACGATACACAAAATGGTACCTTGAGGTCCTCTTCGAGGGATGTAACGGCATCCTTCGTTTCGCGGAGCTTTTGCAGACCCGTGGTGAGTCGCTCGATGGCGCTGTCCTGGTTCTCGCGCTTGGAAGCGAGAAGAACATTGTACAGCTTCAGAAGCTCAAGAAAAGACTTGGGAGTGGTGTAGACGTGCCTGGAGACGTAGAGGAAAAAAACATGTCAAGCCTGACGTATACTAGTAAAAAAACAGAGTTACCGTCGAGAAGAAGATCCAACGAGCAATTGGCGTCGATAGAATTCCCTCGGTGGCCGTGTTTGCTCTCAGTATTTTGGGTCTCTCTCTACTGTACGCGTTGCCGGCAGCTATAAATACCAATAGTAATACCATCACCCACCTGCGTTCCACGACCTTAAAAGACTCCGCGGCGGTGTTGACCACTTTAAAAGACAGCGGGAGGAACTTCTCGATGGCTGCGCGAATTCCGTCGGAGCCTAAATCCATTTCTGAGAGGAATTTGCGTCCTACGCTGAAGAGGGCTTCCCGTGGCCAAGGTTGGAACCAATCTACAGTAGTGAACGGTGTGGCACGGTGAAAGGACAACGGGGAGGACCGAACATAAGAACGACAAGAGGCGCACGGCTTCGTGGTAACGGAAAACGAGCATTCACTGTTGTAAAGGCTGCCTAATAATGTATAAAGCGTTACCACAGATCCACTTCTCCGACATTATCAGACGTTCATGGACATTCGCAGACGATCTCCAAAGTTGTCCAACGACCTCCGACGTCCTGCGACGATCTCCGACGCTATACAACGCTCCCTTGTCGGGTGGTAGACCTCCGCTAACATGCTACGCGCCTAGCGTGCCGAATAAAAGCCCCATTCCTGCACCCTGCCGAATACTTGCCGTTGCGTGACGTATCTACTGTAATAGAGCCCCAAATAGCCATGTATATATTGTACCTGGTATAATACTAGAACCAACTCAGGTGAACGCCACACGTGGGTACAGAAAATGGTATCCGTCGTGGACGCAGGCAATATATGCGAGTAGCACGCACTTGGTACACCTTGCATGGAGACGCGACATGGAGCACAACTGCTCACCTATGACGGTGCAGTTCACAAGGGCAGGGAATTTTTTGGCGCGATTTCGGAAGTCGTCGCCCACCGGAGAAAACGCCAAGACAACGTGCAGGTTCTTTCGGATGAGCTTAATGAAGAACTCCCAGCAGTTTTTTCGATCCGGGACGAGCCCTTGCGCCTTGACCTTGTTGGTCATATTGTTGACCTGCTCATGGCGATCACACCAAGACGGTGTAAGTACGAGTAGGGAGCCAAGCACTCAATCAATGTCTAGGGATCTTGATCTGCCATATGCGTGACGAACAGCGCCATGTACCGTAGCGGTAAGGGGGGAGAAGAGCCTGCTATGTGACCCCGGATCTGAGTTACGAGTTGGAAGGAGAGAGAAGAAGATGTGCGAAGATAATGAATGGGATGAGAAAAAAAAAATATATATATATGCGCTTGATTTAGTGGAACGAAACACCCACCCGACTGCAAGGGCCCTCAATCGAACCACTTGGCCTCCAGCACTATCTACGAATAGCTACCGAATCATCGAACAAGCATAAAACCACCCGCAATTTCGCGCGCAGCACACTCCACCCACAATAGCGTCCACTTCGTCCACGGCAAAGAGGTCAGGGATGTTACCCGAGGCCAGCAAGTCGTTAACGTAGATGAGGAATCTCTCGTTGGTGATTTGACTGTCAGTGAGCAGGAACATGAGGCCTTCATCCTTGTTTCCAGCCTGTGTGTCACGCGAATGGGACACACACGTCAATTGCGCGACGAAAACACAAGTTAGAATTCTGGTAAATACAAAGGCACACGAGGCACACGAGTTATATTTCTGGTAAATACAATGGCACACGAGGCACACGAGTTATACTTCTGGTTAATGCATTGGCGCACGAGGCACACGAGGCAGAGGACAAGACCCCAGGGTGCACCCACAATAATACTGAATTGGTATCCAGTCGCACCGCGCGTTATGTACGAAATCATCTTTGGACCAACGTGGCCTTTGAAGGCAGGAACGATTGTAGTCGTCGGACATTCAACACGTTTGGCTTGTTATCAACATCGACAAAGTCAAGGCACGTTCGCGCATTTTTGTTTTCGGCCTGCCTCTATACAGCACCCGACGCCAAGGTGATATATACAACCAACACACATACCTTGTTGTACATCGTCTTGAGATCTTCCTTGAGATCGTTGATGGAATAGGTGGAGCTGATAACTATCTGGCTCACGGAGTACCCACAGATGAAGGCCGCAAGGCGGCTCAGAGACTGTTTTCCTGATCCTCCGACGCCTACCAGTAGCGCGTGACCACCGTCGTTAAGTACAATGCGCACAATACGTGCGACCTGGCCAACATTGAAGAAATATGGAAAAAATCATTCTCCACCCCGGCTAACACTTGAGCAGCTTGAGAGACCAAGCCTTCGAGCGAGAGTGGCTGCGCGTGCACGTATACAGAGCGGCCTTAGCGTGACTGCTCGGTACACTGCTTGACCAAAAGAAACAACGCGATCGACGATGATACTACCTTTCCGCAAACGAGTATTAATATCCATTTGTGTCTAGTGTATCATTGGGCTGTGACGGGTATGACATCGTGCAACACATGATATTCTGGCCACGTTAACCTTCTATATGAAAGTACACAGTGAAGGTACGCGTCTCAACCGAATGACTGTACACCCTTTCCCCTTTCCCCTTTCCCGTTAACACACGCGAGCTACCATAGAGGTAACACTTTTTGGCCTAACTATTTCTGACTCTTATTAATACACCCCTAAACTTAGGAACTACCTAATATATTTGGAAGGCCATTCATGTTTTACAATACTGTAGTACCCGTCATATATCTAGCCCATGGCATTGCTCATCTTGATTTTTTGTTTCAGGATCTTAAGGTGTGAGATAGCATGCGTCTTTTACATTGTACCGTGTGCATTGTACCGTGTACTTTGTACCTTGTACCTGGTATCGATTAAGCGAGCACTACTACAGTAGGAATATTTACGACTACCTGGTACATGATGTGAGGCGAGAACGTACAAGCACAGCGGAGTTCGTGTCTTACGTGCTTCATCGCGTCTTCGAATAGAACCAGATCCATCGTAGCGTAGGTCTCGTTGTACTCGCGTAGCGCATCCTCGAGTATGCCAGACATCGAGTTCAGCGAAGTGACCTGAACAATACATGCATGGGTACATGGGCAGTAAGATAAGGCATTGTCCAAGGTGATACCAATGCCGCCAAATAAGGTGTCCCTGAGTATACAACTGCCCACGAGAAGCATGGTGCTCTGCAGCCACGGTCCATAGCCTGCAACTGGTCAACAAGAGATGTGGGTGACATCATGCTCATGCATTGCACACGTCGCCGGGGCGTTTCATCAAATGGAGTGAAATATATATGTAGGTATTTGGCATGCTTGGGGCTACTCGAAGGGGTCTGTTCCACATAATTGGGACCTGCCCTACCTGATCGTATATCTGATCCTGAATGTTCTCCGCAAAGTGGCAGAACACGAGAGGATCGGCGTTCTCCGCCGCGTAGAACTTGGACATGTTCAACGTAGGGAATAATTTCTTGGCTTGCTGCTGAGCCAATGCGTTGTACTTATTCAGGTCCTCAGTCGACACCTGCCATGACAATGTGAAAGGAAAAAACGGCTTGTTGAAGTATGTTGGCGCCACGCACTATCATTTCTTCCATTAGTGATCTTACCCATAAATACTGTCGGCAGACGGAAGAATGCACTCGTGGAAAGTTGTGGTGAGCCTCAAAATCGAGCAGACAAGGCGATGGTACACAAAAGAAAGAGAAAATCAAACCGAACACACCCAGGCGTCAAAATGAACAACAAAACCACAGAGCTGCTGCGATCATTGGACGAATCAAGGAACTTGTTTTTCTAAATAGTTACTTTCACTTGGTTTTAGAGCTCCCTTGCCCAGGAGAAAACTTCGGGGCATCAATTTTTTTTCGTTCGTATACTCCTGGGCCAGGTGCAGTTTTCTCTCAAGCCTTACCAGTCGGTCTCCGTAGACCCGCTCGCTCTCGTGCATCCAAAGGTGCACGAATTTCTCGGCCGTCTTGAACTGGTCTGGCTGTGCCACCAGCAATCCCTGGAACACGTTACTGAGATGTCTAATGTTGAACTCGTAGTGGAAGTTCGTTGCAGTCTTCCTGAAATTGGCAGCAACCTGTTTTAGGGTTAAATGCGCGCGTGGTGCTGTATCAAATCCCCAGGAGTGAAACACTTCCTCCACACTATTCGGAGTACGACAAAAAATCGTGCATTAACCAAAGATAGACCAAGTCAATCGCAAAGTTTCGATTTTTGCCGCGGTACACCTAGGCTTTGTGTTACGAACGGCGCCTGTTTCACGGCATGGCATCCCCACCTGACTGTGGAGTCCGAGCGCGGCCTTGATCAAGTTGTTCGACTGCCCTGCAGTTTCCGCGTCGAAGTGCTGCAAATGCCCGTCCAAAATGGTCTGAGGTGTGTTCGAAGCAAAGCGCCGCAAATAAAATATCAAGGGTAAGAGCAGCGATAATACTGTCGGAAGAACACGGTCGCTCGCGATTGCAGTTTGCATCTCCGACTCGCTTTTGTTCCTTCCTACGGTGGTGGGGTTTCAGCTTCGTATGAGATCAAATGCCTCTTCAACGCAGTTCTCCCCCTCCCTCCACAGCACCGATCTCTACAATAGTTCTTGCATATGATAACTCCAAAGAACGGCCATAAGGCACTTTTCGTGTGCTGAGCGGACGGGGCAAAATATTTCAATTGATGAGGTACCCAACCACCGTGCTTCCGTCTTAGCAACATCAGCCGACCGGTCAGTACATTTAAGATGACGACCAAGTTATCCTTGCCAGCCCGACCATTTCAACGTATGCCGATTTTTCCCACCTGATAGATAGTAAGAAGAGATGTGGGACCTGGCAAGCCTATGGCGAAAGTCGCAAACCATCTTTGCAGACGAGGATTAACCAGGAAACTTCCCGCGGTTGGGTTCATGCACGCGACCACCTGGCCACGAGTCGCAGGGAGAGGAAGGACGGCCAAGAAGGAAGGACCCGTCGTTTGCGGGGCAGGCGCAATGAGTGACCCAACAACATGAAAAAAAAGTTCGGCGGGTCGGGATGGAATAATACGTGGGTGGTCACACGAAAAAAAAACGGTGAGTCGCGGTGGAATATTACATGGTTCATGAACGTTGTAGCAAGGACAGTTCACCACCAATTGTAAACCCATAAACACCACATGCACGTTCAGGGTAAACTGGGTATTATAGTCATTTCGCCCAACTGAAAATGATGCGAAATGCGCAACCCTGCCCGAGTTGAAGCTACTTCCAAGGGTAGGCATGGTCCGCTGCTGTCTAACCTGCGTGTTGGCGATGTTTTTCAAGCTGAGCTTAGCCAGATCGTACGTATGTTCGTACTCCATGTGCTGACGTAGAAGAGCAATGGCTGATTGAGTGTTGTACGGGTCAACCTGTACGAACGAAGGAAACCAAATTAAGGTGTTGACGGATAAGCATTTACACTGCACGGGTGGGGTCGGTTTACGCCTGACCTTGTGTTCCGGTGACGGTGAGCACATGTGCTCCAGAAGACGACGCAACCTTGTTGTCGCCCTATCAGATGTTCCGTGGACAACGCATGCTAACCTCACCTCGGAGAGATTGAGGTCGTCCAAAAAGTAGACGAGCCTGCTGTTTCCTGGCGGACCGAAGTTGGTGCCGGTCTTCTTTTCCAGCGGCAACCCCATCGTGTTCTATCATACCCAGACAGCGCAGTGCGGGCACGTGACGACACTAAGGCAGAAGGAACACGGTCGGGTTGTAGC
The DNA here is from genome assembly GCA_031213475.1 of Nereocystis luetkeana. Taxonomy (NCBI): domain Eukaryota; class Phaeophyceae; order Laminariales; family Laminariaceae; genus Nereocystis; species Nereocystis luetkeana. Next base: position 1,224,845 of record JARUPZ010000009.1, on the reverse strand, counting down.
CAATGACAGCACTGCGAAATACACCACTTTACGCTATCGAACGAGACGAATGCTGTGATGCTTTGGTCCGCAGCCGCGCGTTTACATCGTCGCACGCAAGAAAGAGTATCAACACGGAAAGATGCACCCCTAACGCACTGCGAAGCAGTACAATGGTGATGCTTTGCCGTCATTGCTACTATTGCCGCTTTACGATAGTTAGTGCCTCAACGCGACCGAGTGCTTTCCTCACTTGCAAAACGGCAGATGTCGTGTAGAAGTTGAAGTTGATTGTCTGGAATGTCACTTCGTCAGCACTTTGCATCTTGAGCATGCCCATGACCATCTGCAAAGTGGGCAGGCGACGCTTTTAGTTCGGCGCTTGCGCTTTCTTGGTCTGCTGGTATACAACAATAATAACAAGAGTGTTTTTTTAATCACGTTCGGCACGATTGCTCAGTGTAAATATTTATTGCGCAGTGGAAACATCAACTGTAACCACGGCTTGTCCGAAAAGTATAATTGATGATTTCAAAGATAATGGTCTACCTGGGTCTTGCCCGTCCCCGATGGTCCGGCCATCATGACCGGCTTACGCATCTTGACCAGAAGTTGCATCCAGAAAGTGACGGAGCAAGTCTCAGGGGTAGGCACGGTAATCTGCCGTTCAAACACATACATTGCGTTGGGTAGCACGAAGTTATTTTTCAATATACAGAATCTACATGCAGGACAACTTAAGATCGCGCGCACGTTTACAGTTGTGTATCTGACAATACAATCGAAGCGTGCACAACTCAGAACGGCAGGGTATTGTAATAGGATTCAGGACAGAGGCACATCGTCACAAAAAAGTACCCTCTTTTCTAGATGCAAGTTTGGAACGCGAGCAAAAGGTCGTTTTGATAAAGTCACCTGAGTCATGGGCGTTGCTCTGGAGTCGTAGTCGATGGAGAAAAAGTACGGACTCTTCGTCCACTGCTCGAAGGACCCCGTCTCAGGGTCGAGCCAATAATCGAACACCGTCTCACGGCTAGGGAACTTGACCTGTATCGAAATCCACGTTAACACGAACGACAGAGGCAGCCCTAAATCTTCAATTCACGACGTGCCCGGCTCGAACAGTTGCGGTTTCCAGTGCGGCAACTATCAATAACTCATGTACGTTTAGTGCTTCCCGCCAGCGCTCACAGCGTTTGAACTGGATGGATCAGAGTGTCCCGATTGGAGTACGAAACACTGACGGGGCACATCAGTAACGAAAGTAACAAAAGTAACAAAAGTAACAAAAGTAACAGCCTCCACAATCCACAATACAACACCACGAAGTTAAAGTTGCCCCCGTTTCTTTACCCGAGCATTGAGCTTGACAGACCCCCAAGACCCAAAACGCCATGCAATGATATTGGCTGATTTCACTTACCTTTTTCCACTCGCTTCGCCACCAGTCGCTAAAAAGCTTCTGGTAGTCGGTGCCGTCATCTGACACTGTTAGAGAAGACCCCATTGCCCAAATCATGCAGAACACAAACACCTTCTCCAGGGACTCAACCGTGCTCGTGTTTGCGGGTGTGAGCAAGCCGTCCATCATGTAGAGTAACACCTACAGCCGAACGTTTCAAATGTATGATCCAGCGGTGGGAGGGCCGGGAGGGGGGGGTGGTCATTTCCATGCATGGCCGGGGGCGGGGGCGGGGGGTTAGGAAGATTGCAGCTTGTATGCGTCTTCCCCCACAAATTTAAATAGAGTAAATAGCAGGGTTTCTACATAACCTTCGGTGCTACCCCACCGTATCTATCCTGAGCCATTGCTCCTGTATTACTGTGTCGTGTACACCACGGCTCTTTTGATAGGTGCCTGAGGGCTCGCATGACCTACCTGAACGAGAGCCATGTCTTCCACCGGCACAATTGGCATGACGTTGATCTTCATCCACAACAGACAGGCCGCTACATATTCGTCGAAGAAAGCCTGGGCACGTGAGGGGTGAGGTGAGGGTTAGGTGAGGATAGGTAGAGGAGAGGTGCATGGAGGAGAGAGCATAATTTGGTTCACACCAAGGACGGATCATTTGTGTAGATCTGCGGTATGCATGGTGGAACGTTATCATGTCCGTCGCGACTGCAAGTGCCGTGAACGCTAACACTTTTCCGACTATAGTAATCAATTACAAGCAAACGAGTTGGGGCTACCAGTAATAGTAATGTACCGGTTTCCAACTCACCTGGAACCCATCCATGATCTCTTGTGGCTCCTCCCTGTTTTTCAACCAAGATTGTATGAGGCTGACCCACTGAGTCCCATCGTCGGTGGAGATGTACAAGATTCCGGCTCGACTCACCGTCGCAGGCGTAGCGTACTTGAGGTCTCTAATCTCGAAGATCATCCGCATGTGCGACTGGCATGGCGTGGGTCCGATGAACGGTCAATTTAATGCAACTTGGAGATGGCAATATTGTTGAAAAAAGTACCAGGTAGGTATGTAGTGAGCACGGGTTGTTGAGGAACCTGGGGGTCATGCTTTGCGAGTGTGCGCACTCTCAAAGCGTTTCACATCAGGCACCAGCACTTGACAATGGTGACTTCAGCAGCAAAACATTCTGCCCGTGTACAATCCACACCAAGAGTCATGGCAATATTACTAGAGCTTACTGTGTGTGTCGTCGATTTCACCTTTAAAGGGATACGCTCGTTGGAGGCCAACGTGAGCATCCGGTTGTCGTCCATGACCGAGTTCATGCTCTCAATCCAGTTGGCGTCAAGATCACCATCCAGAAGAATCCACTTGGGCTTCTCGTCTGGGATGTTGCCCAGGTCTCGCATGACCTGAAAGACGGATCGCATCGCCAAGTATGATTTATGATGTTGGTTGATTGCCCGTAAAGTATTTTCGTTTTTCGTACGCCACTAACAACCTACGTATAATTTATACGACGTTATTTTCGGGAACGCAACCACGTTCGATGTTACAGCAGTTGATTGCCCCAACCTTGCATTTTTTTTTGGTACGCGAGCAAACACTTGCGTGTCAGCTACACGACGCTCTTTCCAAGCACGTAAGATACCTGATATTGTACATATTTCACTTTATCTCGCTGGGAGGAATTCAACGACTATCGCAAACTTGCCTTGGAAAGAAGCCCGTCCTTCCACTCTCGAGTGGCCATCGAGATGAAACCGTAAAGCTCTTCAGTCTTGATAGATTTGGGGTTCACATCCATAATCTTCGTCAAAAAGTCAGGTGTCCGGAGCCTACGCGCGGCCGCCAGAGTCTGCAGGGAAACACAGCAAAGTTAAAGCGTAGGCCTCGACACGATGCGAGGACGACTACCACTGCTTTTGAGTAAGGTTATTTATCATTTCACAGCACCTCGCTCGGTGACTGCTACTACTACCCTAATGAAAACACACAAAACATGATTCGCTAGCAGGGTGTGTAGAGCCTACTAAACCCGACTGCCTTGACCAACGAATCGTGCATGTTCCGTTCCCATGGAGCTCGGAACGCAGCTTACTTTCCACGATTGGCTTTTCCCTGCACCCGGTGGACCCATGACGAACACGCAGTGTCTGATTTGGAGAAGCTCCTCGAGTTGCACCACCTTCGCGTAGAGAAAAGAGATGTGGTGTGGCGTAGGTTGGGCACATTTACGTCTCGGCTGCCTCACCGCGAAATTGGTGTGTGACAATAGTGTTGAGTGCCTTCAGCACAAGGGAAATAGATACTACAGGTCGCAGTACTACTCCGTTTGCCCGTGCTATGAGTATCACCTTCAGGCAGAATAGGTCATCCGGATGATTCCCAGTGACTTCGCAAGCCTTGACCACAAAGTGCTCGAGCTCCTCGTCGACCTTTCGGGGAGGGTTCTGCCCCGGAAACAAGTCGCCTGCGGTAGAACAAGAGGAGCAGAGCTGATTAAAAGTGCACAAGAGTGCGAGTGAGCGTTTTACTATTCATTGATCAACCCCGTCGAGTTTCATCGAAGCCGGTACATAGATACCATAATCATAAAATCTAAAACGATGTACACCCCGAACTGGGTTATAAACTACTGTAATGACGAGCGGATCTGATAATCACTTTTTGTTATGACGGTGCCAAAACACCGGGGACCCCTTTTAAGTTGCTTCAAGCGCCCGACATGCGTACGACATCTATGCGCCGTCCACCAACGCACACAAGCTGACTATAATACAATAACGACAGTTAAAAACATCTTGCTGCGCTAGCTCCTAGTGACAGCTACACTGTGTTATTTAGGTTTAAAATATTATGTTTTCTTACCGAGCAAGCCGAAGAAGACTACTTCGTCCTCTCGCACGATCTTGGGGATGTTGAAGTCGCGCAAAGCGCGCATAAGGATGGCGTCTTCGGCGAGATCGGGCTCGGCTCGCTTGAAAGCTCCTGCGACCACCAGCACGGACTGAAAGCGATGCAAGTGGAACGATCGAGTGGGGAAAATGCCCACACTTAGCATATGTGCCGACACCGTGGAAAAGCTCAGCCGGAACCGGTATTTTGTTCACGCTCTAGATATATATACCAGGTATACATAAAGGAACATATCGTATCAATGCAAACCTCTCACATATGTACCTGGTATATATCATGACCGCAAAACGCACAATACAAGACGTGGGCAGAAGAGGACAGCGAGTCTGGAATCTGAGTTCGGCAAGGTATACCTTGACAGCGCGGAGTCCCCAATCGTAGTGCATCTGTTTCGAGAGAAGCTCGCGAAGCAGAGAATATAGCCCGTAGAACTTGGACGCCAGTACCTGGATCAGCGTCGAGGGTGCGGGTGTTGATATAGTGTACCATGTGCTTCACCTCCAACTTGGTGACATTATCGGTCGACACCCGTAGCAACAATTGGGGAGCTCGCCTTGACGACATTCAAATTCTGCGAAGTGTAAGTAGAGCTATTCCGTGCACACTATCAGTAGCATCATATGTAGGCTACGAGTACTGTATATTTAAGAACAACATAACCGCGGGGGTGAGTGTACGCGCACATGCACATCCATGTAGATGCGATTTCGTGATACTAAATACGGTGTTCAAAAGCGCAAAAAAATACAGAATGTCGTTGAAAAAACAAACAACGACAGCTGCAAAAGTTGCAAAAATGTCCCCAATCAATAGGGAGATCAGTTTTATGCCAGGTAGTAGGGTGTTTGCGATAATCCAATTAGATAGGGGGATAAAAATACTTGAAATCGACGAACATGAGGAGTTGATTGGTTAAACAGGTGAATCCGAAGGCGCTGACCACTCGGCAGTTACTCCGTTTGCTAACCAAGCACCGAGCTGCCCAACCCAAGAATGCCTAAAATAGGTTTTAAACGTTATTTTGTATGACTGTTTCCCACAGAAATTATGTTTTCATGGGTTTGGATTGCTACCAGTATTATATAGGACACACAGACTTCCAGAAACCCAACCAAACGAAATTCTTCGGAAACACCCTAGCGTTGGCGCAGAGGGCATGGCATTCTTGATTGACCACGTGAATACCTTGGCCTCGATGAACCCTTCGGCCATGAGCATATTCTCGCAAATTAGGACCAGGTCGGGCACCATCACAGTCATCGGGCGGAAGAGTGCCTTTAAACCTTTGAGAAGCGCGCAGTGACCAGCGGCAATATCCAGCAAGAGTTTACATGTTTGCAATGTACACCACGACGCATATATGTAAGTACCCATTTGGCGGAAGGTTGCCACAATAATAACCTTTTAGTACTGCACTGTGCGCAAACATGTAATTACAAGTACTAGGACACTTGCACTTATTAATAGAATGGCCCCAAAACGGGATTGAAGCCCTAGAGTAGACAAAATACAGGGATTAACATGGAAGTCTGTGACTTCGCGCGAGGTACGGACTAAAGCGCGATGCTTGCTCTTCCCCGCGGGTATGATGAATCGAGCACACTCCGCTACAACAGTGATTGATGCGCTGCGCTGAACGGTGAGTTAAAACTATGGCGTTTACCTTCTGGGAGCTCCGAACGGCCCAAGTAACCTGGGTTCATGGTGATGTACGCTCCGCATGTCGGGTCGAGGCTAACTTCATCCCCCTCGATGACGATGCGCGCGGCCTCGGCCTTGACTCCGTCGCACACGGCTTTAAACTGTAGCAGGAAACACGAGGTAGCATGAGGAGGGGTGTACCTTAAACTGTACGAGGTAGCAAGAATCCCCGAGAGAACACGAGGATGGAGGGTTTCGTTCACACTACTATATAAAACACAGTATCTTTATTTCACACGTAACATTTTCGCAATATTTGTTCAGAGTTCTTCATCGTGAAGCTGGTAGGTACCAGGGTATTGTACAATTAAACTGTAGTAGTCGTAGGATGCACGAGAAAGCATAACGATGACGGGTGTCCTTTGAATTCATACTGCAGTATAGCATACTCTACTCTGGTCGTAAATGCTTGGTCATTCAATAAATAATAATCAGTTCGTTACATTTACGGAGATACCGGTACTTATCGCAATATTTGTTCAATGCATTACGTTGACATACCTGGTATTGTACATTTTTTTTCAGAACGCTTCGGAACATAGACGGCTCCACCACAGGCCGAACGCAAAACGCGAATTCTCACCTGCACCGAACACACACTCAAAACCTCGGGGATCAGCCGGTTGAACTCGTCGAAGCACCCCCAAGCACCAGACGAAGCCAACCCTGTTCATCAGAATAAGAGTGTCCATAATGGGTCAAGGAGGAGAGCGATGCAAGCACATAGCGGTGCTGGTAAGCAGGAGGGAGACTCGAGCAAACACACCGCAAGGAAGGCAAGGCAATTGCTACATGAGACGAGACGGGACGAGACGAGACGAGACGAACTACAACTTTATGCGGGGTACCTGAACACGGGCGATATTCTATTTATATTAACATCGGTGCGTCAATCAATGTTTTTGTGTGGTATTCTCCTTACCCTTGAATATATTGCCCAGACCCTGGTAGTCCATCTCGGGCGAACAGTTGAACACGTAGCAGCACTTTGCGAGGGCATTCGCCAGATCTTTTGTACTCTCCGTCTTTCCGGTACCCGCAGGGCCAGCTGGAGCGCATCCCATCTTGAGATTTAAAGCCTGGTACAAGAAGGCAAATAAATCTACAATAAGCTATTGCCGCTTGGCACATAAACACCATGCGCGGTACCTCAAGCGAGGCTTCCGGAGCGCTACGACGGCTTGCGTTGTGGTTGCCTACGTGCTTCCATGCCTCAGGGCGATGCAGGGGTATTGCAAAAGAGAAAAAAGCAGAAACTAAGTCTCAACACGCGTCTCCGACCTCTCCTTTCTCCTGCACAAACACCGTTGAAGTGCTGGTCTACAACTTACTCAAGCCGGAAAACTGACCTGAGTAGCGGTCACGTAGATTCGATCAGTAAGGGGCGTGATCACCAGCCGTGGCCCGTTCCCGAGGTACTCGTAGTCGTACGGCAGGGTAGCATCTGCAATGGCGATTTCCGCTCGCTCACCGCCCGGGCCCCTCAAGTGCGGGTCTCGGTTTTGAAAGCTCGCCGAGGGTGGCGGCACACGCCATTTGTGCTTTAGCTGCGACTGCCATTGGAACTCGCTCGCCTGTAGGATTGAAAGATTCGAGACATTAGCGTGTCAGGCATTCAATCCCAACAATGCGATGTACTCGTTATTTTTTGTGGCAAGCGGGTACAAACGTCGACGAGCAGTCTTCACAGTCTATGTGCTTAATGTATAGCTCATGCATGGGTAATGAGTTCCCCCGCCCACTGTCGAGGTTCTCACCATAGATACGCCCTCCCTCGCCATTTTCTGGACCACGTCACGGCCGTGGGCGTCCATCGTGATGCAGACCATAACACGCGTGCGATCTCCCTTGGTCAAGTCGGATTGGGTTAATCTGCCAAGGGGTATGATCGAACAGCCAGCCCTCTCAAGTCAAACGATGCCATCAACAACGTGCTGCTGCTGCGGAAGGGGCCAAAAGCCGAGAAAAAGCTACCTCAACCGTGGGCCGTGTTTTCAAAATGAGGCATGCGCATGGCAAAGCACTATCTGCTGCCGCTCGGACGCTTAGGTTCTTCTGAATGAGTTCAATACTCGCGAAAGCCTTACCTGATAAGGTCATTGAGCTGGTCAATCTGCTGCTTGTTGTAGTGCGTCAGTGCGTCCTGCTTTCCATTCTGGCCTTCGATGAAGGCGGCTTCAACCTGAACAGTGTTCAATGACACAAAAACGCGCCACATCTCAGACCGTGCAGATTTCTGATTCATACGACCGCGAGAATAGATGCAGCACAAAATTGAATTGCCACTCGAGCCAATCCATACATGTGGGTCCTGTTTCAGACAGAAGTACCTCACCTCCGAAACGTAGTTGATGGCGAGGGTCAACAAGATTATCTGCGCCGGATCGCTTGTCCTCCCTGCACAAGACAGACAGACCACGCAATGAGTATCTAGCTTGATTCGTGGAACGCGCGATAACATTTCCGAAAACATGCTCGGAATTCTCAACACGCTTGAATCTGACAAGAACCAGGCAAATGAGATGATTATTCATGCCGCAACGTTGAGTGATAGGCAGCCGAACTATTTGTAGGCGAAACTCGTCCGGTTATTACCAGGCGGCCGAGTTGCCTCATGCTTGCGAAAGAGAGGTAAAGAGAGGCTGATAACAAAAAGTCTGAGAGTTTGACTCGCACCAACAAGCTTCACCTGAGGTAGGATTTTTATGCATAAGCCATTCCGGGCGGGTCATTTCCATGTAGCGGCTAAGGGATCGCTTCAAGTTTTTGTACAGCGACTTTTTCGTGACCTCCAGGATGTCCTGCAGATGATAAAAACGAAAATTTGGTCAGATGAAATACGTTTTTTTCGTAACGATTATTAATAGGGTGCCCTGCATATGGCAACCACAATTTTTGGGTAATAATGAAGGCGTTCGAGGAATTTGCAAGCACTCCCACGTTTCAGACCCCGCACTTGGCAGGTACAGGGATGAAGACGTAACATAAGGGGAGCCCGAGAAAGAGACCCCTCTAGCAATAATAACGTCGCGCCACAGCGAACAACGCACAAAGTCAGCGAACAACGCACAAAGTCAGCGAACAACGCACAAAGTCAACACTGCGAGATAAGAACGGCGGTGGTCACCTGCATGTATATCTCCACTTTTCCTTCGAGAGGAATCGAAGGCTCGAAGTCCACCTCCTCGCTACCGACCCCAGACACCAGCCGAACAGCCTTCGGTCTGCGGTGATCGGAGCAACATCAACGGACGAAAAGTAACGGTCATCATGAAAAGTATCCCACCTACCAGACATGAGCCGAACATTATATTATGCGCAGACTAGAGCCCGAGAACAGGTTCGGCGTGTCTTACTGGTGTGTTGCAGCCAGGCAGTGCGGGGATCACATCAGATCCGCTCTCGCACGTGCCGGTATCGTGTGAAAAAAGTGAACGTAACCACACGCGTTTAGATATTTGGCAAGATGACCAGAAGGGTAAGCAAAGCATCGAGTCCTGTACGTACCTGCCGGATGGCATAAGCTCGTCCCCCAGGATCAAGGTTTTGCAGCAGAGGTACACCTAGGGCGTGGGGCATCAGATCAACGTGGATGGGTCAACATAAAATTCGAGCAAATTCGTGATCACCTACAGAAGCGTCTGCGTATCGTGATAGCTTCGCCGAAAGTACTAATTTCCGTATGACACGCGTAATAAAGATTAACACACCCTATAACACTGTTGACACGTGTGATACAGGTGACGCACCCTATAACAATTCGTATGGCTCGTGTGATACAAGTAACACACCCTATAACACTTCGTATGACACGTATCATAAAGATAACACACCCTGCCGTATGGCATGTGTGATAAGATAACACACGCTACAAGACAATGACACGTGTGACAAAGATAACACACCCTCTCGGACGATTTTTCAAGCCGACTTCTTCGACCATGGGGAGGGTGCAAACATGGAGCGATTCGTCCATGGAAATATCTCGTTCACATATTTCCGAAGCCGCCATTTATGTTGGGTGTTATACGATATGGCCATATAGTATGCACTACGTGATTCATCACCTTCGGAGTATGGACCAGAATTTTGTTGGGGTCGGAACCATTGGAGAGGATATCCAGCAAATCCGCCTCCGATACGAAGTAGTAGCGTGGAAATTGCCGCCGTCGCCCATCCAAGAAGTCGGCGAGACTTTTTTTGCAGAGGTCCAGCTGCTGCTGAATGGACTCTAACTTGGTGAGGTAACCGTCTGTGTTACACCCATCACGCACGTTCTTCTTTTCCCACATCTGATGGACGCGACCCGACGCCATTCATCACAGAGGCTTGCCGTCAGGAAATCACATAAAGATAGATGCCACCCCGATAATCTGGCCAAAGCGATGTTGTTGTCGCGACGCTACGCACAACTACTGACTACTGGAACTACCTTCTACCAGATACTAGTAGTTTAGCAGGGGTTGGTACCAACTATCTATAACATGTTTTTGAGACAACTACTGCGGCGTTCATGCTAACGCGCAGGCAGAAAGCTTGGCACTACGTAACGGCACAGAACAGTACAGTACAGCAGTTACTTACACTTTTGAGGATGCCTTTGACATCGGTGTCGATAATCTCGAATCGCTTGGCGTCCTCCGGCAGCTCTTTCTTGACTTCTTCTGACCCAAGGAACAAAGGCTCTAGGTACGACCACGTCCGCTGTATTTCTTGAAGTATAGTGAAGACGTCACTGCGGGAAATAAAGAGCATAACTAGGGTTATTAACTTATCAATTGAGCAGCCACTAACATCATAGGGCTGTGAATCGGAGAGAGCGTTCGACTGAATTTAAATCGATTCCGGCGAAGCCGATCAATCAATGTAGTGAACTAAAACTGGCTCGCTTGAATTTGGAGTGAAATCAAACCTGCAGAGCGAAAAACAATCGCCCTCCCTCCCTCCCTCCCTCCCTCCCTCCCTCCCTCCCTCCCTCCCTCCCTCCCTCCCTCCCTCTGATTGGCGAGGGGGGAAATATAGCCCGTGCAGGGCGTCATAAAACAATCGCAATACAATCGTCTCAAATTTACGATTCCGATGTCGACTGAATCGTGCGATTGAATCGGATGAATCGGCTATATTGATTCACAGCCCTACTATTTAATAATTTGCCTTCGATTATTGGTGTAGCTTTATATGGGGATTGCACCTGTATTGTAACGACGATGTCTTACCTGACCATGCTCAATTGCGTCTGCCAGCTGCTGACCACTTCCTCAAACTGAGCGAGATACCTAGACGCCATCATACCCTGTACAGTCAGCTGGTCCGCCTGGGGAACACAGATCGAACAAAGCAGCATCAGGCTCGGTCGCGAAGACAACATGCGAGCGAACAGTTACGTAGAACGCTCTCCCTTTGTGCTCAAGGGTGCTGCCGTGCTGTCCTTTGACACTCGTTTTCGATAACGCCCTTTTACCATACAAGATCCGTGTTCCACAATATGCACGTGTTTTCCGGGTCTGCCACACCCTTCCCCGTATGTCCGCGCCTATGGTTTTACTCACTGCTTTGCTCGTAGAACAACACAAAATAGCAGGACGTACATTAGGCAGCAACTGTTTCTAGCGTAACTCGTGTATTTTGAAGAATGAAGAATGAAGCATACCTCGAGCGCCTCGAAGTCCTCTTCGGCTATCTTCAGCAGAGGGACATCACCCCCCTTGTATGGATCCATGCCCCAGACCACGTTGCCCCATCGCTCTTTGAGTTGCCCTAAAATGACCTCCATTTTCTCTTCTTTGATTGCCTGCACGTGTACCAGGTTAACGGTGTATCGTGACGAAATGCCCTTGCATTAGCAGACAGCAGACATGGAGCGAAACATCTATCCAACTTAGTGGGTGCTTGCAGAGGTGCGACGCAGGCAGTAGGGCGTGGCGAGAAATACAATACCGAGACTGTTTCCTGGGTGCGGGCAGAGGTGCAACGCTGGCATTTCTGTTGCGATGAAAAAATAAAACCAAGAATGAGGTAGATACACATGATACCTGATCGGCAATCTCCTCCACATCCGAGCTAAACTCGTGCAGATTGAGGGCAAGGAGACCTCCCAGTTTCAGTTCGGGATCTTCATACGGAGGAACGAAGTCTTTGCCTGCGCCCACAAACACGATAACGATAGCGCTTGTTTAGCGGGACATATTTCTTGGAGACTTCTGGCACGATCCGAGCGAAACTCTCAGCATTGACCGTTGACTGTAGCGCCCAAACGAAAAAGGGTAAGTGACGCAAACACAAATAAATCGAGCCGCTGTGCTGTTCAGTAGGCTTTCGCACCACTTGCAACGTTGAGAATACATACCGGTGGCTTTCATGAGCATCACCCAGTGTCGGGGTCTCATGGCCTTGTTCCCAAGCAGCGATATAAGCGGGATGGTGTTGAGGAAGTCTTTGCACAGCTTGTCTTCTGCCTGCAAACCACGCATGGTGGGGAAACAGCGAGAGAAGGCGAGAGGGTGGTCAGCGCCAAATACTCCCAACGGCCGCAGGAACCCGAGGTACGTTAGTGTAGATTTCACGATCGCATACCAAGACTGACTTTTAGTTTTTGCCAAGACGTATTGACGGTTCAAGTCTGTCTGTCTACGACTGATTTTTAGTTGATACTATTTTGCCAAGACGTATTGACGGTTCAAGTTTGTCTGAAAAACGTCAGGCACCCATGTGTAGGAGCCGGTATATCCTACCCCCCATGGCCTTCCTATCAAACGTTTCAAACTCAACCAATTCAAGTACCCAGAAGGGTTAACCACGACGTGGGTCGCAGAGAAACAACCACAGTTTATAGTTGTGTGCACTCGTTGCACCATACCTTGTATGCTCCACACCAGCGGATGTCCTTGTGTGCCGCCGCTTTTACGTTTTTCATCTGAGCTTTTGCGTCGTCCTCCAGTGATTCCGGGTTCACCTATTATACGGAGTAGAAGTCAAGGATGCAGCAAATTTATGACCCCCGTTCGTGAATGGTTCAAATCACACACGTAGCACACGCACAATGTTGGCTCTTATTCGTAAGGAAAAACATGGCTCGGCAGACTTTCCAGTTGCTGCTTTGGACAGTTTGAAAACAGATCTGCAGGAATCGGAATATGACAGAATACAGTCACACTCAAATTGAATACCGGCACGCGGGTTCCACAGCTCAACAATTTTAGCACGCCCCTTACCTCTGACCACAACAACTCCTTGCTGTCCTGAATGAACGTCTGTAGTTCTTCGCACACGTTCCACACCTAAGCGTATTACGATGGTAGTATCAGTGCATTGGAGGCGGCACACAAGACGAATTGGTTCCGGTGCTGACGTCGAGGATTTTGAAGTGTTGAGAATAAAGCGGATTCTTACTGCTGCTGCTGCTGCTGTACGTCGCAAAATCCTCACATTCCACCGCAACATTCAGGTATTGCGATGCGTAGATGTTTCAAACACGAGTCACACTACGGCTCTGAACTTGCCATCCTCGCATTCACAGAACAATGCTATACTATATACTGGTATACATTGGCACAATACACACAAGGGAGTCGTGGCCAACACGCACAACAACATACCTTGTACATGAGCTTGCAGTTGGATTCCATGTCTGCGATCATCCGTTGGCTTTCCTTAATGAGGTCTGGGAACTCGAAGAGGGTGCACAAGTGAGTGGCAGCGTCTAGCTTTTTCCTTTCTTTGCCCAGCGCCTCCTCGGCTTCGGCCAACGCCGTTCTGCCCGCCTCCGCCCCGCACTCGAACTCCCAGAAAGGGCGCACCTTAAAGTCTTTCAACTGACCCATCAATTCATCGATTCATCCATGCGACGCGCGTTAGGTGGATTGACCGTACAGCGTTTGCCGTGGTTGTCAGCATTGATTGCCCACGGCAAAAGCGTGTCAAGACTCGGTTGCCCACCCGGGCACGTCTAACCATAGCGAGAGTCGGGTACGGTGCAGAAATTGGCGTGAGGTACGGCTGTATGGTCGTGCGGTCTCTCTGCAAGCTGGCACAGATGAATCGTGCCGACATGTGTTTACACATATAATATAATAATATATTATTATATACTTCGTATATAAATATATGTATGTGTATCTATATATCTCCTCTTCGCATTGTACCAGCCATTTCGACCGGAACCTTGGTTTTGAGATCAACAGACGGATGGCAAGAAACCCGTGTTTGCGTGGAACCCACGATCGTGAAATGCACGCGGCTCACATCACGTACTGCATGACGAAACGTACCTGATTGGTAACAACGGATTGATATGTTTCTATCTCTTCTTCCGTTTTCTGTGACCAGAGCTTGGTCAGCGGGATGAGATTTTGCTGCGTGATTGGCGCCTGAGATTTGACGTCCTTCCACACGGAGGCAGCGTTGTCCAGAGTGTCCAAAAGCCTTGTGAGAAAAAAGACGGACGGCGACAACGAGCCTTCAGAATTGGCGTCATCACCCCCCAACACCCTCCAAATGCTACGTAAGCTAACGCCGAGGTCGATGAACGTGCTCCTCAACTCACTACCTCACATCTTCTACCACGTCAGTCTCAATTAAAGGCGAGATGTCTTGATTTTCATGCTGTTCATATTAGACGAGCGAAGCTGCAGTAGTCAGATGCCTCACCCTGTTCACGTTTTCAACACGAATCACACGCAGAAAGCTGGCGTACCTTTCAACGCTTCTCTCGCCATTCTTTCTTAGCACGAATAGCGCTGCGCGATTAGCATCTATCCGGAGATCAAGCTCTGCCCGCCTTGCCTCGGAATCCTTGAGGTACTCTTTGCACTTGATCAGTTCGTGGCGATCGTCTTTGGGGATGTTCTGGAAAATCGAGATCAACCGTGAATCATGAACAGCATGTCATGAATAAACCACCACCTGGTATACGACGCACGCGATTTTCTTGAAAAAGCCGCGACATGCATACTCATAATAGATCATAGCATATTTGTCTCCCACACGGCTAGGTTTCTGGAGCGTATCTGCGATCCGATATGCTCGAAAAATAGAATGTTACCAAAGCGTCTACACACAGCTTAGCGAGCCACGCATGATATCGTCGGTGCATGAGTAACATACAACGGTAATTCTCACCTTTTTCAAGCCTTTAAGGGTCTTGGTGGAGTAATCCTTGAGCTCCCTGGTGGTTTCCTTGATGGTTGACATCATCAAGGGTCCATTCAAAGTGTTATTCTCCGGATCTGCACCCTCCTCGCATATGCACGTGAAGGGCGACCCGCGAATAGGGCCAGCAATACCCTGTCGTGGCCATCCATGGACGTTACGTGCAAGCCCATGAAAACATTAGTCGACGTTATGAAACTCGATTATGTCATCTGTTCATAGCTATCTGAAACGTCCCGAGGAACTCGACCATACAATATCTTGCAGCGCGATTTCCTGATCTAGCTGGGTTTCTGAATAAGAAAAGATGCGGGGGTGGTGGGGTCAATCGAACCTCTTGAAATCTAGCTGGGTTCCTGACGCAGTTGCAAGGGCGGACGGGAGACAAATTGATAAAGTGCACCTTGAGATCGGCGCGGAGTGGCGAAAATTACCTGGAATGTCCCGAGGAACTCAACGGACACACGGTATTCGCCGGCACAGGAAGGCGTATAGGTCACCGCGTATGTTCCATTCATATTATCCTGACGACAAAGGGCGAGCGGAC
Organism: Nereocystis luetkeana; assembly: GCA_031213475.1. Lineage (NCBI taxonomy): Eukaryota > Phaeophyceae > Laminariales > Laminariaceae > Nereocystis > Nereocystis luetkeana. The sequence continues at coordinate 1,209,137 of JARUPZ010000009.1, read as the reverse complement.
GATGAGGTGAGAGGCGATACGACATACGATACGTGCGCTAGCGCTCACAACAATTCGTGGTTCAGAGCAACGAAGCGATTTATAAGTTACTGTTTGGTCCCTTGAAAGCCTCAAGCCCTACCTTTCTCTAAAACCCTTTTAGGATCCATCTACACACAGCTTGTCGGGAACCAACGACTTGGAAATGGACATGTTTTCTTTTTGCATCAGTGCACGAATATTTCGTCTCGGGCTGCTGGGAACAATGCCATGGGCTATTAATAGAAAAACATACGTACCGTACGAGTATGCACACTATCGAGCGCGTCATTTCACCTGCACATGGCAGGGGATGCCCGAGTGAGTTTCCGCTTCTTTCTCGTCGTCGTCTTTGTCTTTGTCTTTGGATTTGGCTGCCTCCTTGGCCTCCTCTTTCAAACGTTCCTCCTCCTCGGCAATGTTGACCACTTCTACACGGAACTCATCCATACCGCAAACGCGATCGGTTCCAAGCTGCCCACGACAAGTATGGGAAAAAAATGACAATTCGGTGTAGGTATTCATTGATTGTTGTCCTGATTTGCAATCATGAGGTTTATGTAGTAGATCCAATGGGCCTCATTTCGTTTTACAGCAAGGTGGCAAAACATTGCTACGGGGTGCATGCCGGGCAGAGTACCAACAATATGTTGTACGACATCTGAAGGCTCGGGGTTCTCAATGCAGCTTTGTTCACGAAACATAGCCCCAATCGGTATTCTGCGCACACGTGTATAACACAGGCATGGTAAAGTACAGTATTTACCTTGTCTCGAGCCTGTATTATGAACACTACAGGCACGCCGGGGGCCGTTCCACGTAGAAGCCCTGGCCCGAATGCTACGGTTTTGGTAGCATCTCCCACGCTGAAGTATTGGAAGTTAACGTTGGTGTTGGTGAGGCCCTTCGATCCGATCGATAGGCGGCACTCCACCTGTGGGGATATATCGAACAGCAGAGGCAACCTCTGTGTATGTGGAGTCTCTTCTGGCGAGGGCTTGTATATAGCCCGACTGCTAGGCCTATCCTACGCGGTAAGATACAACTGCCCAAGCCCGGTAGAGGAAGCAAATATCTGGAATGTTTTTTTCTTACGAGCGAAAAATAGTTTTTTGTTTATTTGGGCCCCTTTCGACCTGGCTAGAGGCGGGGGGCCACGACCGGCTGCCGACCGACATCTCCGAAAATAAACTAGTCAGCACCGGCATTTTTTCTGTTCCGTGAAGCCATTAGCATTACAGGCGGAAGGGCAGTCGCCGCTCAAGCCGCGCGCACCCAGGTCGCGCCCGATGACGGCAGCTCGAACACACTCAAGTTGACGGCAGCTACAAAGATCCTTCCAAGAGACAGATATACTATCTTAATTCATACGAGAGCATACATACCCGGCAGTTGGGTGTAGTACACATCCCAACGACTAGGGACATTGTCGTATTGTATTTGTGTCCAATAGTGTCCTCTTGAAGGCTCCGCTTCAGCCGACATTCCAGTACGTAGTCATAAAAACATATGGTCAACTAGGCGGCACTCGACCATTCACACGAACCTTCCGCTGGCACCCTAAAACCAATTCCGGGCGGTTTACGATGGCAAGGTACCTGGTGTATACTGCACTCACCTGCATTGGACCGAATTTCTCGAAGTTAGGTGTGAGGAAGGACACCTCGGTGTCACTGACTACTTCTCCTTCTGCCTCCACGAAGCCCTTGGGGCACGCGAACCTGACGGTCACTCCTCCTGAAACCGAAGAGAATCCCATGCCCGTGATCTGCACAGAAAAGGAGGCCACACACGCACGGGTGCGAGTGTGCAGCACGGAAGCTAGCGCGTCACAATGCCAATCGACATCACTCCTCATTAGAAAGCTTTGAGATTTATTTCCTTGATTTCACTTTAACGTTTCGTCGCCTTCTTTAGAGCTGGTACCACCTTTTGGGGGGAAACACTTGGAACTGTTTCAGTAGTACTCGTAGTGGTGCGTACCGATTGCAGCGGTGAATCGCATCGTAAGCACACACATTTTGTAAACAAAGTGCTAGATAGCAGAGATACCTTGGAGATCAAATCAGACTTGGATCATATGGGTAGTAGTCAAACGGTACCACAGCTAAGTAAGTAGTATCTGCCGTGTCGCGGGCGAGGCCGGCTTTAGGTCAAGCGCACCGTGGATGCAGTTGCGCCTGTGATGGCCCCTGAGCCAGGTGCTACTGACTCCAAGGAGTACGGTGGACCGACAACCTCCCCCACCGAACAAACGTGAAGATCTCCCCACCTGGGTGCAGTGGAAGCGAAGGAGCACGAAGGAGCACCAACCTCAGCTTGAATCTCTGCCGTACGTAGCCGACAGTTGGGGCTCTACTCGCTAAATATTTTTGCTTTATCGTACATGTCTACCAGACCGAGCGAGTGCCCGCCAAGACTCGAGGCTTTCCATGTTGCTGCTCAAGTCGATGAAAAATTTAGGCACCTGAAAAAAGTCAATGGAGGCCAAAAGCACGTACCATCTGTTCGCCCAGCCCCCGAACAGCAGTAACCGAGAGTTGTGGCTGTCGTAGATCATCTGATGGCGTGTACCGTGTGCCGTGTACCGTGTTGGGTATATCACCAGTGCATGTGTAAGAGGCCACGGGAGGCACCAAGAAGGCGCCGCGCAACGAGAAGAACTGTGTGAGGGAAGCGGAACAACCAGCTGGTGGGAGCATCGATCGCACCGCTAGACCTTACGGTGGCTGAAGTTCCGAGATTACGACAATTGAGCTGAGCGCAATCTCCCTGGCTCCGAAACCTACAGCGTTTAGAATCACTATTCCCAAGAGAGGACTGCCGTAACTACTATATCCATCTGGTGCAAAGTGAGAGCAAGACAACCCTCACCTGAGTGTCGGATCTTGGTTCGGGTAGTTCCCCCACGACCGAGGTCGCTGTCCAAATATTGCTTCCCGTGTTTAGTACACAGAGGTCGTTCAGGTAATCCCCCTGCAAGTACCACGCCAGCGTTAGGCCAAAATGAAAATCTAGCGAAACATCGACGCCTTTAGGCGTGTGTCAGCACGAACCAAACTACACTATTCTCGTGAACCTCTGTAGCAAAATATCGAAAAAAGCCTCAGCGAAATAATGTGTTGGGTATATAAAGCAGTTGTTTTGGTGACGACCTGAGCGCTCGTCGAAGGTTGTGGGAAAAACTACAGCAAAGCGAAGCTTACGCTTCGGGCGATTGCCAGTTGTACAGTAAGGCACCTGCGGGTTTCCCCCTTCGGCGAGGTTGCCGCTGTTGCCTCCAAACACAAACACCTTCCAGTCAGGGACGGCAAACACTCCCACAGCTGAATGGTTCCACCTGATAATAGGTCAGTACGTTGTACGAGGGTAGCACGACACTCAAAGGCAGAATGGTGGTTACGGCGATCGGCGCGTGTGTACTTTCACTGCCTCAGCGTCGGATGGTGGGCCGGCACATCAACTAAACGTCAACATTGCCTTTATTTACTCAGGTTACACAACGATTCAGGGATGTTCGAGGCAGAGGCACATCGCGACCATGACAAGTAATCGGGATGCTTGCTGCTCTTGGTCTGTTACCTGGGTGGTCCCCACGCGTCTCCACTCCCGCAGTCGGCCTTACTCCAAACCCACGTCGTGGTGTCGAGGATGAAGAGATCGTCGAATTGCTGCACTGAGTTCCACCCGCCGCACACGTACAGGGTGTCCTTTACAACCACCGTCTGCGCAAGGAGTGCAAGAGGAAAACCGATTGTCATAACTGCTGTTATGCAAGGAATATGTTAATAGTATTGTCATGAAAAACGTGTAAGAAATATCGGTGTGGCAGCCTTCCCTTGTCCACTACGCTAAAATTTGAATTACTACAAAGGCGATACTACTCCCGGAGAACACGTCAAGCAGACAGCACCATATGATAGGCAGCCCCAATATGTATATTTCGACAATTTCAGTGAAGGCTACAATGGAAAGCAAACGGCACACGGCAACTGCTGTGTGCGATGAACAAGATGCGCCCCGAGCCTGCATTGGATTTCGAATGTTGCGGAAGCATGTCCGCCATATGCGTCAGTGACAACGAACAAGCGCGAGCAGTCCCAAAGTTTCGCCGCTTTTTTAGCGTGGTCGCGCACGCACCTGGTGCCCTGATCGGGGCTCTGGCAGTTCTCCAGTGGGTTCGACTGCCACCCACTCCCATGTGCTCATGTCCAACATCTGTGGGACATGCGCAAAGTTTGGTCGACAATGAGCGAACACATCTACGCGAGGGTTGGTACATCGACTAAAGGTCGAACGTACAGGTAATTTAACGGTTCGCAACGTGCCGCGGTAGTCTGAATCTAATGGTATCTCGTATATATCTAGCTACTATTAATGGCGTGACGAGACAGATAGTTTGCGAGGCTTAGGGTTTCGCTCGGCAATACTTGATCATTAATACCAGTAGTGTTCTAGGTCCAAGGTTTCGAATACATTGTACTCACATACACGTCGTTGAAATCTCTGCGGCTGAAGCCTGGCCCTCCGTACCCCCCGAAGACAAGGAGCGAGTTTCCGATGACGCTCCCTGAATGAGATCCCCTTGGGTCTGGGCACCCCTTCCAAGGTTTGCTGTAGGCCACCGTTCCTGCGGACGATGTCGGTGCACGTGTGCAATGCAAGAAAACAATAATTGCTTTGAAAATCGTATACGTGTGAAAGAGTTGAGTGACCTCGTACCTAAAAATATTTGCCAAGGGGTTGAATCAACTGTACCAGCTATACCAGATATACCAGGTATGGTACAGTAGTTATTAGAGCAACCGATAGTAAGAGAAAACAACGATATTTAAACCCTCGCGGGTAGACGCGACAAGGCTGGTGATTTTGTAGACAAGCAAACTGCTACGTACACTTGGCACGATTTTTACCAGTGGGGTTTGATGTGATACATAACTCGCTCTTACCGTCATCAGCTTCCTCTGTGATGCCAGGTTGCGGCTGTGACCACTTGTCGGTTTTGGTGTCCAGCAACCACAGGTCGTTGAAACGGATGCTGGAAGAGCGAAATCCGCCGAATAGTACGAGGGTGCTAGGAGCGAGCACAGCGACCGTATGGTGCCAGCGAGGCGAAGGAGACCTTCCTGAAATCTTCACTTTCTGCCAGTAAAACTCGCCGGCTAAGGACGTCGACACGAATAAAAACGAGAGGCCATGCAAAGCGTTTGGCGTTGAGATGCAAATACGCGGTAAGTGTAACTGCCCGGAGAAAAAACCTCCAACTTTTTGTACAGTCGAGAGGAATTCCAATGTGGTAGGAAATTTAGACTCGCGTGCGCGGAAGTCAGGTTTGTTGATGCGCCAAAAATCCCTTCATATTACGGAAGCATTTGAACTTTTCCGTTGGGACCCAGATTATCTGCAGTACACTATATCGGTATACGTTTTTTTGCGCGGAAGTACCGTGCTATAATAGCTATGTCAGCAGACATGTTTTTTTGTCTTGAAATGGGCTGAAGTGGGCTGGCACAGTTGGCGCTCTTAATGGACTCTCCAACCAATCCCATCTACACTCGCAAGAGGTAATCAATTACGTACGTGTTAATGGCGTAGAGCTACTGCAGTGCTCAACAGTATGGTTGGAATGAGTGTGCGTGCATACTGTATACACGAGTGATGTACGAGTACTCTCAACCGAAGCTGAGAGCACAGCCGCTCGTGTGCACTCACGGTTGCTCATGTCGAGCTTGAAGACTTCATTTGTTGGTCCTGGAGGACGGGCTTGCGGTACGCCCCCAACCAAGTACCCGGTGGTTCCCACGATGGTAAAAGAGTGCCCTGAGCGTTTCGTGGGCACCTGCAAGTAGGCGTGCAGTACATGTGCGCAACAGTGTGCAGGACAGGAGGGCGGAAAGGAACGACAAGTTGTGGTTTACACCTATATTGATATCAGCGCGCCCTTTGGTGTCTTCTGATCGAGAGGTAACTTGTACAGTGCAGGGCAGGAGGATGGGAAGGAACGACTTGTTGCGACTTCGACATATGCTGATACCAGCTTGGGGTACATCCTGACCGAGAGGTAAAAGCGCAGCGCACGGGAACTTCCTCTGACCTGTCATTAATAGAAGGCACCGAACACAAACGCACGCCACAGCTGCGGTTGTAAGCGTCGCATCGCTACATCTCGCGCAATACCATGGTATTTTGATCGCTCACCTCTCCCATGCACTTGGGCTTGTCCCAGCGCATCATCGGCTGAGCTTGCTGTGTCGAGGAAACGGGGAAGCAGATGCGTGAGTGAGAGGCGTCCTACGCAATGCCCAATCAATTCGTACAGTGATAAAGTGCGAATAATACGTGTCATAGCACCGACATCGACATTGAGGGAGTTTTAGCAGAGTTTGGCACAAACGTGCTCTCTCGCCTCGCCTTTCACACAGGGTGCCCCTCCTGATGCCGAGCAATACCGCACCTATGTCGAATAACATCGCATGTTAACCTCTTTGGGACCCCTTTTAAGGGATAACGACCAAAACAGGATAATTTTGGAGTTGCCAACCGTTTATATGAGGGCAGCGTGAGCGGCCAGCAGTAATGTAAGGGTAGGATCATGTTGCATAGGCCCGTGTACCCGTGATCATGTTGCATAGGCCCGTGTGCCCGTGCCGTACGATTCCTTGTATTGTCGCTCCGATACATACCAGCTGGTACCATGCTCCAATCACGCAGTGGCCGTTGTTGTAATCGCCCATTTTAATCGTCACGTTTCCCCTCTGAAGTTCTAGCTTCACCGAGAATTACAGCAGAATATTATACAGCAGTCAAGTCATTTACGTACGATTTCTCCATGCGTTTCCACCGGCATCAAGATATTTAGTTTTGAGCAGCATGCAGCAACGCGGCCCATTGTAGCTTTCGTAAGAGATTAGACGGTACGCAGTACACCCAACTTGCACACAATGCTTCCGGATGTAGTGCGTCGAAGCCGATGCTACCTACGCCGTATGTCCTGCTTCAAAGCTGTACCTCAGTCCTCGCGAAAGACATTGGCGACGTATTCGTGTAAGGACTCAGTGCGGCCTTCCCTGCAGGGCTCACCATGATTGCGCTTGGTGAAAGCCGTGGCCAGTTCGTGCGACCACGGCAACTTCTACCCTCGGTAAATCAAGAAGTCCGACTACAGAAGGTCGGCAGTCGCTGGTGACCACGTGCAATACACGGGCACGGGCACTGGCACGAGCGCAAGGTGCGAGATGCAAGGTGGAAGGGTACGGTGTTCGAGATGCGGCGGGATTAATTACGGTTTCACATTGCAGGTATCCGAGCGCATAGCATAGAGAAAAAGTGCCTCGGAAATACCAGGTACAGCCCTGACTTGGTCTTGGGTACTCTCGATGTATATGTGACCGCGGAGTCTGGTTGGTACACGGCGTGGGCGTTGCACGCTTATACTGGGGGGTCTAAACGCACACATGGCACGTTAAATCGAGAGGTTAAGCTTGAAGCTGCGAGAGGAAACATCCCGCAATGTCGGGGATTCTGCTCAGGTGCGGCGCAACCAATATCTTACACCTTCCTCGTGTAAAGTTGCACATAGACCGTCGTATACTCAAACATGACCACACCGCCTCAAGCATCTTACGATACCATGGGGGTGTATATTTGCTCACGCTGTTTCTCTGGTTTGGCAATTAGGTACTGCAGTATCGTTTTCCAATGTCATCGCTTTTTTCGAACGATGAGCTTTTGTGCCGAGGCCCCAACCCTATCATGCATCGACATCATACACGTTTCTACACTATTGATACTCTTACGTAATACCAGGTACCTGGTACTCTGTGATACACCGTTGGAGCGTATACGTACGTCATGCAGTGCGCGTGCCTTATTCGTACAGTAGCCATTGCGTACTCGCACGAGTATGGGCATGGAATGTGCCCTGCCCTAATTCACCAGCTTACTACGTATCAATATATATATACCAGGTATATATTACAGCCGTACCAGGTATGTACTGCTGTTGTAAGCTTGTTCGTGTTACCCACGCGGTGATCGTCCTTAGCTTTCGTCTGTTTTCCCGTTTCAAGTATCAAAAAGGTCAACTGCTGTGCGATTATATACGGAATTTTGGTACGTGGTTTCGTAGCATGAAGAGTGGAGAGTAGGTGAGCGATGCCCGTATGGTACTTGCTGTAGGTGAGGGTTCGACGAAAATGCTAAAAAAACAACCGGTACAACGGCAGTCGCTTGGTACTGTATCACAAGCAAGATAGACATCTGCCTGTGTCTTTCGCCGACCGACCGATGAAAAGGTGGCTGAACGAGGACCTTCGCCTCAAGCAAAGGGTGCTGAACTTGGATCATAACTTCAGCAACGGGTACCTGCTTGGCGAGATCCTGCACGTCCACAACCACCAGCACGATTTTAATCTTTTCCAGGTATACTATTATAATAACCCGCCTCAAACTGCCTGGTCGGTTGGTTGTCTTGAGTTGAGCAAGGCGCACGAGAAAATAAGCAAGATAATTATATTCAGTGGTTGTCCGACCGCATACGAGAACCAAACCTATCTTCTCCTCTCATAGCACGCCTTATTTTAAACCTGAGTTGATACCTATGGGTGAGAGTTTTATTCGGGGACTGTCCGACCAAAGCCTGAAACAAACCTTGCTTCTCCTCTTACTGTTCCCTGTACCATATTTTCGTTGAGGGCATGGGTGTTCCTCGCCTCGGTGTGCTTTGTAGATACCAGATACCAGCTGGTATTATTTATCGAACCAAAAACAAAACCCTTCTTACCGGACATGTTGCTTTTCGTCAGGCGGGAAAAGTAGCCCCGAGGCCTAATACTGTCTGTACCTGGTGCACGTAAACCGGTTGGGGTTCGCCTTGAACGCCCTGAGCAACCCCTCATCTGGTCGTTTTTGCTAGACCACTCACATAAAGTAATGTTATTGTTGATGTATTGATGTTAATATAATATTCTATAATGCTATAAATAGGATTCTTCGACGGCCGAGGCCAGGGCGACGAACTTCATCCTGCTCGAGCCTCCACTTCGACTGCTTGGTGTCCCGTTCGACGTACAAGTGGCGTACAATATCATGAATGGAAAGCCAGGAATGGCCGGCAAATT